>VXBN01005280.1:46640-58222 GCA_013397395.1 Sinosuthora webbiana | reverse complement strand
AATAAATAAATATATATACAGCTTTACCTCTTTGGGATTGTCCTGATTATTTTCTGTCTTAGACTCCTCATTGTTGCAGAGAATGAGTGCTAGTTCCCAGGATTCCATGGAATCCCTACCAAAGGGACAAGTCAGACATCTTACTGTCCTTATAATCCAAGGGAAGAATTTTTTAGTTTTGTCAAGTTGCTGGTTTGCCTGAAGTGCCTGAATCTCATGGACTTCATAATGGCTAGAGGAGGTAGAAGAATATTTATGCTTTCTTACTAATGTTTTGCATGGTCTGATTTGCTCTCCTAAGGTTTAATTGGGAATTAATGAGGTAGTCATGAGCTGTTCCCATGGCTTGTATCATGCTCAGGTTTACTTTGCATCACTCCATTCTACTCTTGATACCTAATGTGCCAGTACCTGCAGTTCCTTTCACAGCACTGGACGCTGTGTGACCAGCCATATCTACAGCACATGTCACAAGATTCACAGACACTGTGACAGCATCTACTCTTTGGTGGCTGAACAGTGCACACAGTGTTCTCTTTATTTTTGGATTGAAATGTCTTCCTGTGGTCTTTAGGGTACTGTGTACTCAAAATGGGTGATTTTGTCTATGCTTTTATATTGGTAAAACCAGCAGAAGAGAATGAGGGAATTACTCAGCAGCTGTAGGTCTCATTCAAGCTGGGATTTAGAATTGCAGTGTTGTCCTCGAACTGTTCATGTATGTGAAAATAATGAATTGCTCAAGTGGGTCATAATATTGATGGTAATTGTGATAAAGGGAAAGCATAGTATGTAGACTGAAAACATGGCTTTTTCTTGTGATCATCTCTTCAGATATTTAATAGGTATAAATAGTATATAAATAATATAATAATATAAAGAGTATTTTACCCTAAACTGTTCATTTATGCCTGTAATTTTAGCAAGGCTTCTTATGATAACATAAATTACAAATTAACGATAAGACTGTGGGTGTTCATTTACAAGAATCCAGGGATGAATTATCAATTTAATTTATATGAAGTACATTTTAGTGGTAATTTTTAAATGCAGTTCATTATTTTGAAAAATATTCATCTTTGCATCCTCCCCACGATGTCTGTCATCAGCTTTCTCATACCTCTCAGAAGTGGCTAGCAATGTCTTTGATTTCTTTTATAGAAATGTAAATAGTGAATAAATATTTGTATAATATCATCTTTATGTGATTAGAAAAATTCCTTCCAGATACTTAACAGTTTTTTCCCTACAACTTTTTGTTGTTTATGTTTCTCATTCTCTATGACAGCTTAGAACGTTTCCATTACCTAAGTTTATTAATACAGTTTATATTTAAAATGTTTTGCTTTTGCACAGCTGTCTGCATGAAAACAAATGAGAAGAACTTCTGAGGACATTTTTTCTGCTTTTATTAATATCTGAAGTGGCTGAAAATGAGATACTTATATAATTGAACAAAAGTAAGCACAGAGCTATCTTTATCAATTTTGTTTCATGAATATGGCAACCAGTTTCTGAGAATGCCTATAGCCTACATACGTTTTAGTAGTTTTTATTTTGAAATAATTATTCAAACTTCCTCAAAGAAGTTTGGAAGAGTCTTTAACAGTTGAAAATCTGAAATTTGAGCCAAAGAAGATAATATATAAAGAGTAATATCGGAGGTGGAACAGCTTTCCCTACAAGCACAGATTTCCAGCCCACTTAAATTAGAAATGCAGAAATATTTCAGTAGAAAATGGTTCACTCTCTAAAACACATGGAAATGAGGAGAGGTTAAATTAATATTTCACCATTCTTTCAGTTATTTTGTTACTTTTTTTGTTATATATTCTTTTAAAAATAACTTCAGTTTCTAAAGATATAAAGCTGTATGCTTTGGAACTAAGTGGGTAAACTAAAAGAAAGTTGAAACACCATCTTTAAAATAGCATTTTCATTTTGGTTTCTCTCTATTTTATGTGAGTTATATGGAAAACAGATGGAAGCATTATTAATTTTTTCCCCCAATGAGTTTTAGTGCAGCATATTTGTATGTGTTATCTGAAACATATGAATACTTAGTATTGCTGCTGTTAAATTTGTAATGAGTTGTAGGGATTGTGAAATTCCCTGACTGGCTGTCATGCAAACAGTTCATTTGCAGTGGTTAGATGTGTTAAGATTAAGCAGGGGGAATATGGCAAGCACTATCCCTGACCCTAGATGAAAAATTCAAATTTCAAGCTTTATGAGTTTGCCCCAGCTCTCATGTTTGGAGGAAATCAGATAAATACTGTGTAGTCCTGGAAAAAAAAAAAATAATCATGCAGTAAAACCTGGTCCTAACTACAAAAGATTGCATAGATACCATGTTATATATTGAAAATTCCCTAGTAAGTATAAAGCCATGGAAATCTTGGGGCAATTTTTATGCATCAGCTGGAAGTCTTTCCTTGTATATAGCAATACTTAATGTGCACAGGAGTGCTAGGTGTTTGAATACTAATATTTATTAGTATTTATTTAAATAGCAGTGGTGGAAACATGAAAACATTGCTTTTGGTTATGCCACATCTTCACAACTGGCTTGCCATAATCCTGTCATGTCCACAAACAGGACAAAGTATCATGAAATGTCTACAGCTATATTTTCATTTTTAATGCATTTGTAGTGAAACATTTTAAAGTACTGTATCTTTGTGTATCTTTGTGTCGGAAAGATATTAATACTTCAAATAAGTTCAAATATAGTATATACTGAAATACTGAATATTAATATTTTTATTTTTAATTAAGATTGGTTTCTTCAAGTTCTGTAATTTTTCTGTGGAAATATTAAGGCCTTGCAGACCATGTCCTGCATGTCTGTATGTTTTGTCAGTTTACATCTCCATATTGGAAAATCAATCACAACAAAAATTAAATCATATAGTTGTGATCATATAGTTGATCATTATGAAATTACTTGTATAAGTACTGTTAAATAAATATTTAACAGTCCTTATATTCCGTTGAAATTTGCAAGGACAGATGGAGTGCAGCATCTGCTTTAGTATGAAAGCAGGATAGTGTTCTTAATATGTACAGAAATTAGACATGGGATACAGCAGTGTTTACTTGTACAGAGACATGAAATGGAAGTGATAGAAAATGAAGGCTAAAATAGAATTGCTGCAGGACAAAGCTTTATCTTTGAATTGGTGTAATCATTATACAGATGACATATATCAGAAGCATTTTCATCATCTTAAAAATTGTGATTTATGTTATTACTAAGTTTTTTTCTTATATTCTATAACTTATTTGAGAAATTGTTGGTTGCACAAAGTACAGTTCTGTACTCAGACCTTTCTCCTGTTAAAGAAGCAGTTAATTTCTTGGAGAATTGGGCCCAGAATATATTACTCCAATTCATTTCTATATGAGTGTTTTAAGTTTCTCTAAAATGTAGTTATGTTTTCTGCTCTTGATCTGTGTGATATTATTACTATTTACAAAAAGAGAAAAACCAAATTTCAAAAAGGACCAGTCTGGACTGATTCCACTGATTTTCTTTTTGTATTATTTAATAAGTTGCTGTAGCCAGATGTTGCAATGCTAGGCTTTTGTAAGTGTAGATTAAATTTAGCTGTAGATTAATTGTAAATTCCTGAATTAAAATTACAGGTAAAGCCTTATGAAGTGTTATACAGCAAATCGCCCTTTATAAATGATGATTGTTCAGTATTAGCACACGTTTAAGAAGACACTCAAAACCTTTGAGTCTAGGAGTCATTAGTGATTACAAATGTTTTTCCAGTAACAGCTGAATTTGTAATTTGTAAATGTGAAAGGGTGATTCCAATGTAAATATTGCTGTTATAAAGCAGATGAACTGCAATTGTGTTACCAATATCAATAGGACAAGTTTTTTTCTTTAGTGAAATACCTGAGATGAGAAATGTATCTTTTCTCTGCTGGTTAATGTCTGTATTTCTCTTTGGGGAACTAATTTAAGCACTTCATGAGAGATTGACATTTTCAGTACCTTAAACATCTTTAAAAGCTGCTTTGTTCACTGCAAACCATATTTAGTATGACCTCATAATAATGTAGCACACCTCAAGTGTCATGCCTGTCTTTACTATGCACTTTGGAGCTGTGTTCATCTATACTAGACAACTGCACTTCAAGGAAAGATTTTTTTTTCCTTGATAGGCAATTAGCAGTAATTAGGAAGATTCACTTCAGTATGGTGTCAACACAAGACTGTTTAAAAAAGTTGAATGTCAGTGGCTTTAAAAGAGGGTTCTTTTCCCTGACACATAGGTATGGCATGTGAAACATGAAATGTTAATTTAACTTTTCTGCTTATTATTCATGCACAATATTATTTTGTCATTCAGATACTACACTGACAGAGTGCAAAGGGTGTTAAAATAGTGCTGCTGGAATAAAAAGAGGATTAATCTACCATTGGCCAATTAGCCAAAGGGTACTTAATGGTCTCTAAAGGCTACTGAAGTCTAACAACTAGCTAAAGCACTGGCAAAAAGTCCTCTATATTACCTTCATTTATTTGACATTTTGTGGAATAGTCAGCTCCTGATAACTGCATTTGCCTGAAAAAAAATGCAACTGAATGATTCAGTAGATTTTACTAAAATTTCATAAGGACAAATGACAAATAAGTTCGATATTTTAGAAGTATCTCTTGCTTTTGAGGGGTCTTTGTTTCAATTTAGGGGTGGGATATTAAGTAACCAAAGACTTCTGTTTGATATTTTGTCTTTATGTCCAGAATACTAAGTAATCAACCACTTACAGCACTTGGATGAAAAGAACTTTGATCGAGGATTTGAAGTTATTTGCCTTTTCTGTATATGATCACCTTAAGTATTCACCACAGCTTTTTAGTCTGGTTTATATCTTTTCAGATATCTACTTAACATCTTTATTAATTTTAGCTATTTTTTCCTATGACCCATCAGGCAGAGGAAGGTTTTGATTCAAGAGAATACAAGTGGGTAAAGGTTAGTGGGATTGACACAATAAATTTGTCTTGGATATTGTAAATAGGTTTATCATTATGTATCAATAGTATTTGAGAGAGAGGGTAAAATCATGAATACCTAGCTCTCTGCCTGCAAGCATGCTTTCAAAAGTTCTTTTGTGTTTTGTATATGCAACAAGTACTGCTTATTTTGTATGTTTTTCATTATCAAGCTGAAACTGTGAGAAAATAGTGTTCTATGTAAAACATTTACAGAAGCAGTGTTAAATTCTAATATAGAACTTTGTATAGGAGCTGTGCTTACATGAAATATATTCTGTTACCTACCTTAGCAAGTTATCTTAGAGAAAATAAATATTAGAGTGTTTAGTTTTCTTACAGACATAACAGTGTTTTCATCTGCCAGGATTTTAGGGTGGGAAGTTTCACAGGAAATGGGATTTTTACACTTCAGAGTATATTAGCTTTAGTTTACAAAATAAGTAGTAAAATAAGACTATGTCACTGCTTAAAAAGTGTGACAAGAGTGCCTGATTTACATCCTGTTATATAATTTTTATATAATGTATTTTGTAAATATAAATGTGTGGGATTATGTGACTTCAGTAGCAGTACAGTGTCAGCTGCTTCCAAAGGAAATGCTACGTTCATACATGCCAGTGCAGTAGAATAGTGACTTCTGTAAAATGAGCTCAAAGCCCCTTATGGAGTGATTGTGATGCCAAGGAGCAATAGGCCATTCCAAAAACTTCCTGTGTTAACCCATTGGGCCTTCCACACAGCTGTCTTTCTGAGCAGAGGGTTTATGGTGAAAAGCCTTGCTGAGTCACTGGAAGTTTTATATCAACTACATAGAAACTGAGGTTTCATCACTTACTTCTTTGTGAACAGCAGAACAGAGTGTTATGGGCATACCAGGAGCAAGGAGATTATGATAGATGGATGTTAAAATATTGAACCTATAAACATCTGTTAAGCCAAAAACACTCTGGAGGAGGTGCAGCAGACAAAGGCCGCTACATCATGGAGGGACAGCAGTAGGCTGCCTTTACCAACATCTGGTCTAGCTCATGTTTAAGATTCTTCTACCTTTCATCCTGGTGACCTCTTCCCCTGGAGTAAATTCTTTTTACTCTGTAATTCAGGATTTGTGGGCATGGTAGCACCTGCACAAAACTTTTGTTGTGTCTAAGAAAGAAAAAATAATTAAAAACTTGACCTAAAATATGGAGAGTGGTGAAGAACACAAGGGTAATGAACTTGTTTCTTAAGTAAATGGAAGGAATATCTTTTGGGCATAAATATCCTGATAGGGCAGTGGGGCTGTTTTTTACATCCCACCTGGATTTACATAGGATTTTCTCATAACTGTTCAATAGATTAAAAATAGAAGAGTAATGCAGTAGAATTATCAGTCCTGTAGTACATTTACAATATCTACAGAAGTATTAAGAGAAAACTTTTGTCAAATGTCTGATTGTAATTGTGTGCATGTCTGCTTTTGCAAACTGGGGCTCTGGTACATGATGTGCTACTTTCACTTCATCCCTGTCGTTCTTATGCTGTTTCTGAACTTATGTAGATTCTTATTTTAAGATCTTTTTCTCTACCTCCTACTTTAGTAGTTTCTGTAACCATCACCTTTAGTACCTGTCCCATGAAGACCTTTTTGAATATATTTGCTATAATTTTTTGAGAATGTAGTCAGTGCAATTCATGATGTTTCAGAACTGATGCATATTATCAGCAGCAGTAGCTTAAGAAACTTCTGAGAGTCACGCGCTATCTTGGACAGATACGGGGGCATTTCTGATTTTGAACAGAGATATTGATCTAGCTATGATTTTTTTTTCTTTTCTTTTTATGAATAATTTATTATAGAGACACAGAATCATGAAGTTCTGCATGTAGAAATATTGGTTATACTGAACAAATTAACGTAACACTCATATTTTCCTATACTATGTCCTTCTGTACTACTACTGGTTTTTCTTATTGAAATGGTTCTTATTTTATCTTTTACTCTGCAAATGCAGTAATTATGAGAAAAATATATCTGATTAAGGAATAGTCAATAAGAAAATACAGTATCTCTCTCTTGTTTAACATTGACAGGAGACACAGAAGGGAATGGAAAGATCAACTCCTTTACTAAGAACAGTACTTACCTCAGATACAAATGTAAAATGCCTACTGACTTTAACAGGTGCACTTGATGAATAGGAAATAAATACGGTTACAGTTTTAACTTTAAATACCAAATGAATTTTCCTTGTACCCATGATATTTTTTTAGGCTAATGCAAAATATACAAGCATTATTTGCTCATCCATAATGGGAATAAATGTGACTCTCTTTTATCTGTATATATGTGATCTTCAGATTATTGTCATGGGAGTGTATGTTTTTATGAACACATGTATATGATTTTTCTTTTTCTAATGACATCAAGCTGTATAAAATCTAATTTGCAAGTTAAATAATAAACTGCTTGAAAATAGAATACTCTACTTAACTACCACCTTTTTTGTGTTTTTTTTTTTTTTTTGTTTGTTTTTGTTTTTTTTTTTTTGCCTTTTGGGGTGGGCTTTTTTGTGTTTTGTTAGGCTTGGGGGCATGATGTGTTTGTTTGTTTGTTTGATTTTTGGTTGGGTATTTCATTTGGCACCAGCATATAATCAGGCACACTTACTTACTTCAAGCTGTCATGTATCTTCTCATGTTTCTGGTCAGGATTTTTCACAAAGTAAGGGGGGGGGTTGTGTTTTGAGTATTTCAGTACAATTTTTTACAATTATTTCTTATGTTAAGCTACTGTATTACAGTCTTACTTGGAATAATAAGATAGTATATTAATAACCCTTTTAAGGAGCAGAGAGCTGTTAAGCCATTGTTGGCTTTTGGCTGACTACAGTTTTGTGAAAGTTAATCACTAGAGTGGAGATTATTTCCGTTCCCCTTTTTGCAGAACAACATTCAATATTATTTAAATTAAAACAATTATTTAAAACATTACTTCTGTAAGGAATAATGTGAAATATATTGGTATAAAGATTGAAAAAGTTTTGTTGGTTGTCAGTCAAGTGCAACAAGACTGAGAGTTTGTTTGCATGATATTTATTTGAACTAAATCCCTAACAAGGCTTGTCTGCTAATTGGACTTAGCATTTATGTTGCTAAGTGAGAAGCATTTTGGCTGCATTATAGGGTGGTAAGACCTACCCAGTGGAATAAACAACTAACATCTGTTATCCTGTCCTGCTCCAGCTTGTCTTTTACCACTTAAGTACTTCAGCCCAAGAGTCAAGGTTATGGAATGTGCGGTTCTCTGGCTATGGTGCATATATTGAAAGGGATGAAATAACACATAGGTAAAGACCAGCCAACCAGGATATGTTTAGTGCAGCTGGTCCACTTTGCTTTAACCTCTACAAGCCCTACAAATATCAGAACGAAAGCCAAGAGAGGGGTGTATGCTTTATAGCAGTTGTCCACACAGCAATTCAAGTGAGCTTAAAATGGTCACCAGCATAACAGATTTGACATTTAATAACCCTTAATTCACACTGATGTCTGAGACACTATGGTATTTCTTCATGTTCTGTGTAGAAATAATTGCTGAATTCCATAGAGGCTCTAGGTAAACATGTTTCAATAGTAACTGCTGTTACAGTTTTGTATGATAATTTTTGTTTGTTGTGGTTAAAACAGTAACATATTCAGTCAAAATTAAATTATTTTGCCTTAAAGTAATTGCTTGTTTTCAGTGTTAGTAGGTTACTTTTTTCTGCCAGATTTGATCTTTGCCTGTACTAGAGAATTCAACCAACAGCTATGTAATGTCATTACAGGTAATACAAACTGTTTCATTCCTCTTGAATGCTGAACTGGAGAAGCATCTCATATGATCAAGCAGAAATATTTTTTGGATGATACTGTGATTGTTTATTCTCTTAGTAAAACAGGTGCTGACCTCCAATCTGGCCAAGTGGCAACAGGAGAAGGAAGATTTACAAGGAAAATTGAAGTTGAGGGAACATCTGTCTCAAATTGCTGGCAACAGTGAAGCCACACCAGCTCCTTCAAAAAACATTGATTTAGAGGTGAAACAGCTGCAGTGCAAACTAAAGGTGACAGAACAGATTATCTAGTGCTGAGGATAATTCGTATGAGCAGTAGTTCATAACTGGGTCGAGCAGACATACATATACTCCCATATGCCTATCATTTGCAAATCTTAGTCAGTGATTAGCACCTTAGGTGTTAGATTGCCTTTGACGGTAAGCAGAAGTGTAGTCATAAACAGAACTAAAAGCTCTAAAACAATTTCTGCAGATCAAATAGGCCAGACAAGGAGCCTTCCTGGGTTTTCAGACAATGATTAAGTACATCTTGTTGGAAGGTGCTGTGGAATTAGTTTGATGAGAATTCAGTTGATTCCTTTCTTCCTTTAAGAAGGAATAAAACAATAGCTGTCCATAAAAGCGAAGAAAAGAATTTGAGCTAATGGGGCAGCAGTGTTGTCTGTGTGTGTGTGAGTATTGTCATTGTCTTCAGAGAGACATTATTTTAATTTGTATTTTCGTAGATTAGCTGGTTGGAAAATACTGACTGGTTAATGATTTCACTTTTCAGTCTGCTGATTTTTTTGCATGTAGAGACTGGACTGTGTTGTTCTGAAAGCTTTCTCAGCAGGTGGCCTGGCTCAAACACATTACTTCTCACTGGAGGAAATGTATTTGCAACAGTATGTCTTCAAGTTGTTTTTTCCCATTGTTTTTTGTTAAATAGTAGAGGAAGGAGAAAAGGTCAAAATGGTACAGCTTCGTACTGCTAGAAGAAACTCCACAGTAGCAAGAAATCTGCCAAAGGATGAGCTAGAAGAAAAGGCTGTGTCACATGGTCAACACAGCTGGCCCTAAATGATGGATTAGCTGTGCTAGCACATGAGATGTGGGTAATGCTCAGACCTCTTAGCTGTTGATGGTAACCATGGTATTACTGATCATAGCTATTGCACGCTGGATGCATAACATCTAAATTCTGGGATTAGTAAACGTAGGTCACATTGATAAAGAGACAAGGCCAGCAGGGAGTAGCCATGAAAAGGCACATAAATTGATCTACTTAAATTATGAGAAAGAGGTCTTAAAACCATACACACTGTCTTCTTGAGTATTGTTTTTAGGTTTGGGATTGACTAATCTGCATCTGTTGCTGGTGAGTGCTAATTTCTGTTAATTAGGGTTGTATGTTTTAGATGAGTGTCTTCATTATCCAGAAACCTAGCAGTCAATTGATCTATGCAAGTAGGAAAAATAAAAAATGGGGATTTATTTTTTAAAATAACTTAAGAGTAACACCCATGCTAGAAGCCTACTCTATTTTTCTGCCAAATGTGAACAGCAAAATAAATTGCTGAAAAATCAAAGTTTTCTTTGTTTCGGCAGCAGAGGAAATATTTAGCAAGTGTATATACAACTGATATCAAAAATACTAGCATGACTTTTAATTCCTTTTTAAAGACATATTAAATTTTTAATGAAAAAATAAATCATGTATGCAAAACTATATTTAGGATGGAGATAGTCTGTGACCCCAAATGCTAAGCAGTAGAGTAAATTCACTGGTTTCTGAATTGGATGAGAATTTTGAATATAAAGGTCTCAAAAACTACTTAAATCAAGTTTCTAAAACCCTTAACTTCATTTAAGTCCGCTTTAAGTCCTGTAAGTCATTTTTTAGCAAAAGAATTTGGCAAAGGGTTTTCAATTATTGTTCCAGGATCTCTAGCTGACTTAAAAATGCAACACATAGTTACTCTCCTGAGTATCTAAATGTCTAAGCAGAAGCTTTCCTTATAGCTCAATATGTCCAAGTACCTGGCCTCATTAGTTAATTTTTTTTCCTTAGCACTGTCTTTGCAGTGCTTGTTTACATTGTATGTAATGACTGCGTATCTTTGCCAATAGGAAGAAATGTGTCAAGTGTGGGTGGTGGGTTTGGAAGCAAAATACTGTAAGCATATGTCTTTGCCCCTGAACATGTGCAGAAGCCTACCTAAGTACTCAAGTTCATGTCTGGTGTGTAAACCATGTTATCTGTGTGCCATACTTTACACTAATAGAACTCAAGCTCTACAAACAGGTCTCAGGAAACTCAGGAATATTCTGCTAGCATATATATAATTTTAACAATTTTCTGGCTATACCTCACATTATAATAATAGTAAATAGACTAGACAAGTTATTACGAACAATATTTTACCTCTAACTATGCACACGAGAATATATACTCCTCTTGAGGTACACAGAGCTATGTACAATGCTCCCATTAATGTTAATAGGCATTATAAGTCTGCACCAAGCAGAGAAATTCTCCTGAAGTATCACTGTTTACAGCATGTCTGATCTGTTTGCTTATTATTTATATATAGTAAATAAAAAGCTGTAGTACAGTGGCTAAATCCGTATACATATAGGCACATACATATTTTGTGCATATGCTTAATGTGTATCTTTTGGCAACACCTTTTGGAGTTCTGCAGTATCTCTATGTGGTGTGTTTGAGCTGCCATTTCACCAATGACATTCAATACATATGCTCA
>VXBN01005280.1:25187-46632 GCA_013397395.1 Sinosuthora webbiana | reverse complement strand
CCCTGTTGATTGATTCAGTTGTTCTGAATTTAGATCTTGGGTAGATAATATGTGTAATTCCTTAGAGGATTCTTATTATGTAATGGCTAACAACTGTACAATTGTCATTCACTGGAATGACATGTGCCTGAAAATTAGGATCATACCTGGTTGTTACTGAAATGTAGTTGTGTTAGTACAGACAAATGGAAATGTCTTTGCCTTGTGCTTTGAATTTCAGGTGACATAAAAACAACCACTCTTGTAAATTGTCTTGTATTTCCTAAAACTCAAGATGAAAGGAATTATTGGGCATTCTTGCTGTATATATGTAGACTCCTTGTGCTGTAGAACTATACCGTTCAAAGATGTAGTTCAAATGAAGATCCAGTTTTACTCCTCTTCCATTACGTTTTATTCTGACCGGGCTCTGCAAGAGAAAATGCCGTCCTGATTGGTGCTTGCAAGTGTCCCAGGGAATATATATTAACAATACATTATTAGAACAATGGAAAAGTACTGATTTTCATCATATTTTTCAAGGAATGTACTTCTGCCGAAGTGTTTCTAGAAAGTAAGAATGTTTCTTTTGTACCAGTTACTTTCTAAGAACCCCCCAAAATAGATGGAAATTTACTCAGATTTTTTTTTTTAAAAATTTACTGTTGACTGTGATCACATTCAGTCTTTTTTAATTTATATTTTAATAATTTTTAATATGGAATCGAATGCTGAGATCACTAAGCAATCGACCACCATTAGGTCACTAAGAAAACAAGTCGAGGAAAGGGAAGAATGGATTCCGGAACCACAGGCGAAGTATGGTCCCGCTTCTATCCATTGTGTCTGGTGCCACCCAGTGGCAGCTGTAAAATTGCTACGACGTCAACTGCTCTTAAGATTCTTAGGAGAACCGTGGTGTTGTTGTTGTTGTNTTTTTTAATTGCAGTCTTGCATAGTGTTACAGGGAGTTTTTTTGAAACTGGAGCAGTTTATGCTTAAATTTCGGATTTTTTGAACTGATGAGTGATTAGCCAGCTACAGTATCTGTATGGCAGTAAGAATACCTTAAGTCAGAACTCAGACTCTGGAGCAGACCACTTTATCCGTGATGTAAGTCGAAATGAATTCCTCAGCACTGTTAAACACGGTCTTTCAAATTCAGTAATTCTTTGCCTAGGGGCTAAGAGACATGTCAAGGTTCAGGTGCTTAAATAAGATTAAATACCTAGTCTTATATTCATAAAAAAGTTCAAAAGGACAGTTGTGTTTGTTTCTATTTGAATTGATTCAGGTCTGCTATTCATTTTGAAATTCAAAAATTGTCAAGTATGGAACTGATATTTTTTATTCTACCTGCTGTAACTGATATAATACTGTTCTTCAATTATATTACTATATCAATTATAGAAAAGCTATTAGTGTATCTGAATTTCTAGTCTGCTGAAGAGTTTAACTCCTCTAACCCTTTTGATTTTTTTATTTGAAGAAAGAATGCACTTTACTTATATGAAAATAGTTCATTTGAATAATAGAGAGCCTTAAAAATGGTTAAATTGTGGATTGTTTATTTTCTGTTTCAAAGTGAATTTTTCCACCATAAGATTTTAAATTTAAAATAGTTATTGAATAACACGCTTTCTTTATAAAATTGATACTGTTCTTTCTTAAGCTGTAAGATATAATAACCACAATAACAGTAAGAGTGTAAAGGTGAAATAGATCAAAGAAATTTTTAGATGCACTGTATTCCTGGGGATATTTTAAACACGATATTGACATTGTATTAACTGTGTTGTATTCCTGAACATACTACCATTCATTTTGCTTTCATTGGAAAAAAACCCCAGGTATCTGGATGTATTTAGGTATTGCTTATGTTTATATTTAAAATATTAATTTGTGTTTTAGAGTAGAAGCATTGTATAAGATAATTTTTTTCATTGAACAAAAATTACTTTTTAGTCCATGAGAGTTTTGAGGGTTTAACGAGACATCTCTGACAAAAGATGATGTTATTTCTAGGTTTTGCATTTTATCTCATCTGACACACAAGGATAGAGTTTTTCCAACTATTTCCCTGTATTACTTAGTTGGATGAAAGGAGGCTTCCCCATTTCACTTTTTTTTGAAAATAATTTTGCAAAAAATAGTGTTTGAATGATTGTTTGAGACTTCAAAGGAATTTAATTAATTGAATTTTGTGGGCTCAGCAGGTTTCTTTTCCCTTTTTTTGATAATAGTTAAAGTATTATTGTGATTTCAGTTCAGAAAAGTAAAAATCAAATCTCGAATATATTGCATATTTAGAAAAAGGTCTATTTAATAAGAGACTGAAGCTGGGTTTAGTACTTGAGAACGTGGTAAATTGCAAGAACTGCATCAGCTTTCATTTTTGAAAGTATTGTAAAGCTACAGGCATGATAGGTTGTCTACTACCTTTATACCTGTTAGCTGGATATTAACCAAATATTCTAGAAGTGATATGCAGTCCAACTTCCTCCCCTGCAGAATTTCTTAGTTGGAGAGAGACCTTACTATGAAAAGATACTTGATAGAAGACTTAAGATCTCGCCTAAAAGCAAATCGAGAAAATTAGAAAACCTCAAATTAAACATTAGAAAGTCTTGAGAGAAAGGTACTTCTTTCTTGCTATTCCTAGTTTTTGGAAAAACAGAACCTGGTGGATTTACAGAAGTTATTTCAAGACACTATACATATTAAATCAATATATTGCTTAAAGCAAAGAACATACAGTTAATTGAAGGGTGTAATTCCCTCCACTATAATTTGTATGAAATCAGTATATGGTGATAGCTTGAATGGATTCAGTGTAATTTAATTTATCTTTGTTGTAGGTGTAATTAAATATTAAACTATTCAGAACACACAGTTGTGAGGATATGCTGTAAGTAGTGGGATTTAGTTTTATGCACTGTCAGTTCATAAAATGTAGTAGACCTGAAGTAAGGGTGATTTTACATGACATATGTTAATGAAGTCCATGCACCTCTCCTGGCTATAGTAGTTAAATGCTTTAATATGTTAATCTATTTTCTACTGCAGTTTTATGAATGATTCACAGTTCTTAGCTGAAAATAATTCTGTGTAGGTAGTGCTTGACTTCTAAAGCAAATTATTTTCTCCTACAAAATTTTAGGATGATTTCACTGAAGGTAAGAAAACTTGTATATGGTTTTGCATATTTCTGCTATCCAACTGATATATTGCACTTTGATCTTCAATGCCAGAAAAAGATCATGAGGTTTGCTTGTCTGTCAGGTTATGCAGCTTATGACCCCAAAATAGAAATAAACCATCTGCCAGTTTTCTTTTGTTTGCCTAGAATGCAAGTGCTTGCTGAATCTCACAAGCAGTATTCCTGCTTGTGGTTATACAGCATGTTCAGCTCCAAAGAGAGCTGCTGTATAACCCTCCATGCTAAAGTGTTATTAAGAAATCCACAGCCAGAAAGTGAGAACATAAGTAAACAAGAGGGCTAAGGTATGATATGAGAAAAACATCTGGTTTTGGTTTGGCTAAAAGATTTAGCATGGAATGATGTGCATTTGTGTTGTACTTTAAGTATTTTAAGTGTCGCTGTCACGGACACGAAAGAACCACACTCACCCGACAGGCTGAAGTGAGGAAAAAAGGGGCCGTTTATTGTAGCATGGGGTTTAAATAGGATTCAGAGTTTGGTCCAGGATTGGAGGACAAAAGGGACACCTCTTTGACCCCAGTGGTCATCTCAGAGGTCTATCATACATTGGCATGTGAAAACAATCTACTTGTTTATGGTACATTCGTGAGAAAACTCTACTAGAAATATGTAAACAGTCATCAGAAGGCTGAAAATCAGGGCAACATTTTAAGCACTTCATTTCCAGAGAATCATCTTCCATACATTATTTTGATTATTCCATGTGGAAAATCGGGTTGATGAATTTTACATTATCTTCAGCAAAATATCAAAGAAATTCTCTGTTACTCAATATTGTCAGGAAAACTTTGTCATTAGAACTATAGGAAAGCTGAAAGATTTTTAGGAACGTTGGTTTTTTTTCATTTTACCCGCAATTAGTGTTTGCATTGGATAATCATTATCTAAGAAGTTTTACAGACTATTAACATATATTACATAGTTATATAGTTATAACATAGTTATTTTCCCAGCTGAGTTTGAATTTATGTTTTTATCTCTGACAAAAGAAATTAGTGGAAGTTGTAGTTTACTCCCTTTTGCAATTACTGTAAGTCTAAATTATATATGTACAAAGAGCTCTGCAAATGAAGAGCTTTTCTTTATGTTTAATGCAAGTCAAAACTTTATTTTTGATTGTGTGTGAACTGATCTCTACTAGATCAACAGTAGAGATGCTTTTAAAGTCTGCAATTTCAGACTTTAAAAAAGATACCTCAGTAAAAATATTTATATAGTTATATATTTTTATGTGTTATAGATATGCTTTGTTCTAATTTTGAAGTTTTCTATCTTGATAACTAGTGCCCTTCGCCTTTCATTATTTCAGATGAAGGCACTGGCTGAATATGAAAAAATCTTCCATTGACTCAAGGAAACAAAGATTTAATGTAGCTATGAAAGAGAAGTCTCAGTATGAGCAGATGTATCACAAAACTAAAGATGATTTGGAAAAAAAGTATAATTAGAGTTTTGATGGCTCCACTGTGGAACTTTTTCATACCTTACTTTCAAATGAAAAGTTGCAAGATTATCAACTTAAACTTTCAGTACAGAAAGGGAGAAAATAGCAGAATAATAGTAATCTGTTTCTCTGATGTAATTCAGTCACACTTCTGAAATTTAGATACTGAAACATGGGCATAATGACTGAAAATGAAATTACTTTTTGCCACAAAATTACATCCTGTATGTTGGAAGTGAAATATTCTGTGATGTCAGCTATGGTGTGGGAGGTTGGTTTGTTCATTCTTTTGTTTGTAATCTACCATACCTCCCCATCAGCTTTTATCATAGCACTGCTGTGCCTCTGTGGATTTGTTTCAGGATCTCAAGCTTGCTAAACTAGAGAGCAAAATTGAGACTGAATGTGCTATGACTGAACTTGAAACTGGTGCATCTCAACAACTACGTGTCTTGGTTAAACAGAGTACACAGGCTTTGGAAACTCTACAGAAGGAGCTTCTGCTCACCAGTGACAAAATAGAAGAGTTCAAGATATTTGTGAAGGTTTGAATGTTGCTCTTCTTTTGATGGTTCACCTGAATAAAGGTATTTTTGATTGAAAGCAAAATGTAAAGAATTAAGCAAGGCTTTAATCCATTTGCTGTTCCAGAACAAGGTTTGTAGTTGCTGCGGTGCTCTGGCATCAGGTCTGAATGATTAGAAAGAATTCCTGCCTCTCTCACAGACTTTCAAAGACTTCCATAACTGTTATTGGTCATCTTTTTATATATGGCTGCCATACACTTGGTCCCAAAAGAAAGTGCTTAGTTGTGTATCAGATTACTTTGCAGCAAATAAATTCCCAACACATTTAATATAATAATTCATATCTATTGATTACTGTGAATTATGTCATCTTCCATATGCACATTCTTCTTGTTTTAGAAATACTATATAAGGAAGCCTCTATGTTGCAAAATTGAAAGCAGTTTTAAGAGTAGTATGTAGAATATTGTTTCTTTATATTCCTTTGAGGGAAGTGGTCATGGCGCCAACCTGACAGAGTTCAGGAAAGGTTCAGACAATGCTCTTGGGCACATGGTGTGACACCTGGGGGTGGTGCTAAGCAGGGCCAGGAGTTGGACTTTTATGATCCCTGCAGATGTCTTCCAACACAGGATATTTTGTGATTTTATTAATGTACCATATAACTACTGTATACCAACTTTCAAAGAAGGCTATTGCTTATTAGTTAATGAAACAGCCACTTCTCTAATGCTCTTGATTTCTGTGGAGTGAGCTCCTTTCAGATATGTTTGAGCAAGGCTGAAGCATTCAAAGTAAAGAGTAATGGTTTTTTTATGCACTGGAAAAAGAAAGCATATGTAGTTATCCCTTCAAGAATAACCTTCAACTCTGGATTGAAATTTAGTGTCTTAAATACTTGTGCATTACATCTTCTTTTTGTCTTCATCAGATGAAAAGTCACTCGACATAGCAGTATTCAGACCTTTAGTGTTCGCCTGAAATCACCATGTTCAGTTCAGTTGCTAAGTTCATATAAATTTCCTTATGAAAAAAGACTGAATGATGTTGAATATGCTTTAGAACCTTAAATTAAAGTAATTCATAAGCTAACATATCTAAGGTGAAAATCATAATTGGCTTTCATGAAAAAGTGCCTGTTATTTAGAAACTAGATTTTTTTAGAAGTTTATTATTAAAATGATTAATATTTTCTGTTTGCCTTTTGATATAACTGTTGAAAAAGAGGTATAAAACTGATCACTATGCCCATTCGTTCAGAAATATGCTGCCTTTTCTTGAACAGACTGTAAATTTTCATGAGAGAAAATGTGCTTTCTTCTTATACTGAATGCTTACTCTAAAAGGAAGATATAGGTGTTCTTTCCACAGCTGCATACTTATTTTTGGCTAAATATGGAAAAGCCTGAATTAATCTAATGTATTATCTATTAATTTTAATTAAGTACTCCTATGTCACTGATGACAGAGAGAAGCAATTCAGTCTCCATTCAGTTTTGGAATATCTTCACTGAATAAAGTGATAGTAGCAGTAATAGAAATAAGGAGATAAACAAATCATACTATCAATATCGTACATACTTTGATAATGAAAAGTTTTTCAAAAATTAGAAAATGAGAAAGTAAAAGGTCTTATGTTCTCAAAAGTAAATGTAGCGAGCAGAATCACCTATTAGCAACTTATAACTTAATTCATTGTTGAATGAGATGACACTTTCATTGTTAATTACCATGAATATTCATTAGCACTTGCATGGTCGCGCTAGATGTGAAAAAATTAATATGAAATAATAATAATAATAACAACAACAATAATTACAGCTACCTAATTTCTTGCCTGGATAGGAAGAATATGCATGCATATTTCAAGTGATAGTTTTGCTGACTGCTGTTCCTCTGCAGAACAATTTTTGGAAAACAAAGATAGTGTCTATAAATAAACTATTTTGTTTAGTTGGGTGCTAAAATCAGATTTTATTAACAATATACCAGTGTAAAAAAGTAAAATCATTGGCAATTCAGTGGAATTGTGCAGTATATCAAGTAAATCCTGTTAAAACATCTCTTGTGTATCTGATGTTATAATGAGGTATTGTGATAATACTTACTGTAATAAGTAGCAGTACTCCTTCCTCTTGAAGACTACAGATCTTCTTTTGAAGTCCGGTCTGCCTCATTTCTTTTCTTCCAGACAGCTGTCAGGTTTTTGTCCCCTGACCTTGATTCTCACTCAAGTCCCAGTAATTCAAATTTTTTTTTTCTATATAGATATCAAGTTTAACCTATGTATATCACTTAAACAGGTTAACAAAATTATATAACCCTTTAATCTTCATCTGCTATTCTGATAACTTCATAAGCTTTACTTGTTTTTCAGAGTGCATGTGTAATTTTCTCCTCATTCTTAAATTGAATGCAGTTCCTTTTTCTACCCATTCCATGTCTCTTGTGACATTATATATATATACTTTCTTAACATACAACAATTGAATTATTTCAGAGTTGCTAATTAAGTTGTTGCTAGTTCCAGCTATAAATGGGAGAACAGGGGAAATTCAGAGAGGAGTGTGACTTTTTATAGCAGGCAATGTTACTTGCTTTTAAAGTTATTGATAACACAAAACCACAGGATCTTGGATCTATTTGGATCAAGATAATAAGTTACAAAACCTAGGGAAGAGGTTTCTGGTAGAAATCCAATATACACCAGTGGATCACTTTAAAGGATATGATGACTTACTAATTGAGCAAGTATTTAAAATAGAATATAATAAAATGTTGCATTGCTATGGACACCTGAATTTAGGACACTTACAAAATGAGCTAAACTCATTAGATTGTGAAATCTAGTGACAGTTTCCAAAAATGCAGAAAGGAATACTTGTAAACAAAGGTTGCTGTATCGAGTATGTTGTAAGTAATTACTGGATTTATTTTTGTTGGAGTGTGGGATAAGAATCAGGTATTATGTGCTGAATGACTTTCAGTGGGAATCGACTGGGCACCTGAAATAAGTTAATTCGGAGCAGTTCATTTGACCAAAGCTGTTATGAGGAAGCTATAGGCTAGTAGGAAATACGAATAGAAATTGTGGACTCTATCAGTTAATTAAGTAACCAAAAAAACACTGTTGCATAATTAGATGGTAGCTCCTTATAAATATCTATTTCATTTTGGTAGGAAAGAGAGCAAAATATTTAAAAATAAAAGGCAACGTAAACAAAGTGGAAAATGGATTATAGATAATAACCTGAAAATATAAGCAAAAATGGAGTATAAAAGATGGATAAGATGCTGAAGAAGTCAAGAGGGAATCTTTGGGTAGCAGGGCCAAGAACAGTAGTAAACAGGCGGGATTTAAAAATGTACTACTACTAAGGTAGCTATTACATTGCAGATGCAATCTATTATTAGATGAAACAATAACTGTAACTGTGTTAAGAGAGAGGTCAATGAATATTTCTGTTTTGTGTCTCGAATGAAGTAGGCTGAGGTATTATGAAGATGCTGCAACATCCTTAATCTATTAGTAGCCAAGAGAAGATTTTTAACATTTTCCAGAAAGAAATAGGATTTTTATGGATTGAGAATTTTTATGGCCTACCACTTTATAGACCTGGTTAAGAAATATTTATCTTGCTGATCCTCATTTTGATTAAGTATTCAAAGTTAGTGCCTATATATTATGACACTGCCTAAAGTCTAAAAGAATGGTAATATTGAGTCAATAGTCAGAAAAGGTAGTATTTTACATTCATTAATCTCACCTCATTTCCGAATAAAATACTGACACGAAGTTCAATTATTAAAGTAATAATGCATGGGAGTATAGTTATTCTTCTTAGAGTGCCTTTATGGAAACCAACACACTATACCTTTTTTTAAGATGTTAGACCTATTACTGAGAGGTTCAGATAAAAAAAAAAAAGTACTCTATACGATACCAATACTATGTTAAATGGATTAAAAACAGTTCATGCAGCTGATCTGAAAAATAAATCATAAAATGTAGATGATTTTTAGAGTTCCATAATGACCATAACTAAATTTGATTATTAAACCTTTTCACAAAATCTCCTGATAAAATTTTTCCATCGTATTTATCAAGACTGAGAAATAATAATGAAAGTAGGGCTGTAAATATATCAACTAGGCCAAATAAAGCATTTTTATTTCAGAAAATTACAAACTACCTGGAAGAGGGATCAGGTGGCTCTGAGAGTACTTCAGATGCATTTTCTAGAGTTCATGTCTTTATCTCACCCTACTTCCTTCAGCACCATAAATTCTCTTTGAATCATGCATTCAATTTTTATGGTGTACCATTTCTCAGGATTTTCTATAATATGTACTGTCAGATCTTCAGGTGAATCCTGCCAGTGAAGCACAGCAACCAGAGCAAAATGTTCTTTGTTGTATGTTTGTAGTACTTGCGAGAGCTCACGCAGAAAACAGCCATTGGATAAAGTAAAAAAAAAATGCTATTAGACTGCTTGACTGGATTTCTATTGAAAATACAGTACAAAATACTAATTTACTATAAAACTGTCCAAATTCCTGCATGAATTCTGTTTCCTGGCATGTTCTACATTTTTTTTCTCCTGTAGACTTTGACTGACTGTATGAATCTGTTAGAGGCTTTTGTAAGCCAAGACGCAGTAGTGTCAACTATCCCATTCAACTTGTATATCAGCAAAACTCATTTTAATCTGCAGTGATGATGCCTGCCTGAGCATGAGAATAAGAGAACTTTTCTGACCTTGAGAAGAATTGTTTTGATAAGGCATCTATATTCAGCTGTTATGATAATAAATAGGTGATATTAGGCAGATGAATGCTTTGAAATTAGTTGAGTGTACTTCTTCCATACTACCTCTGTCATTTGGGACTTGTGTGCCTTCCAGGGAGGATACCCTCTGCAGCACAGTGCACATCTGGTGTGTTCTGGCATTGTTGTTGCTTGGATCTCCAGTACAACCATCTGATAAAACTGACTGCCAAAATCCAGACCCAAGGCAGTTCACTTGGCAAGCTTAATGGATCTAAGTTGGGATCTAACACTCACCCTCTTAAGACAGCTGCCCTCATTTTGGCTACTCAGAGCTGGGCTTAAGCTAGGTGCATTTCCCCCTCCCTCACACTCTTGTTTGACATAGATCGATGTTCACCAGCCACATGTGTCAGAGGACTCCACCTCTGCTTGGCCAGGTGGTGTTCTGCCAGTTACTTGCCATTCAGTCAGTTTATCTTATATCCTGATGTATGTCTGTCCCTATTACCTTTCTGCAGTTTATCTTGAATACTGAGATAAGTTTTGCCATGGCCCGTTTCCTCACTGCTGTCTTGGGCTGTAGTTCATAATACAGGTTGAGGTAAGGTAACGCTTCCGTTGAAAACTTACACCCTGAGTGAACCTCATTCCTTGTTTTTTGCCCTTACAAAACTTCCTCCCTACTCCATTTTTGAAATGTCATCATAGACATTATCTGGGTCGATTGTGAGCTAGCTCTTGAGAGTTCAATTTACCTTCTAAAAACCCACAACACCAGCTTTTGAGTACCACAGAGGGTCAGAACAGATACAGGTTCACATGGTTACAGGCAGGAGATGCTGGCACTACCCCTTAGTGGCTGTGCTAACTGAAAATGTTATATATTTTTTTTTCCTGTTGCAAACAGTTGATAATTACTGACTAGCCACATTAAAAAATCCTATTATTTGGCAAATTCCTGTTAGTTACTATCCTTGTCTTTTCTCTTGAACTGTTCTGTGTTGCTTCAAGATAGAGCATTGCTAGGCAATATGTTCTTCTCAGGATGGCTGTATACAGATCATGTCCTATTTACTCTTTATCTATAAACAAAACTGAAAAAATATTAGACATAATTGTTTTGGTTGGAAGGCACGAATATTTGGGAAATACTTAGTAGGTTTTTATCAGGTTTATAACATGAGAGCAACACAAGTACGTTGCTACTGTCTTTACATTCAGTCACAAAGTCAGTTCTTCAGATAGAAGAAAATCCTTGCAGGTGACTCTCAGAATTCTCCAGTTACAGTGAGACAGGAAGAGGTATTCTTCATACAACTTTGCTGTTCTTCATACAACAGCATTTGCTGTTGCTGTATTCACAAACCCTGTGGATTCAATTTTCCTGGCAGTACTAGTACTCCAACATCTTCAGCCCCAAGATGTGTGGAACATAGTTTTTCAGACGGGTACCCAGACCAGATGCAGAATGATAATTTGTTTCTTTATGTGAAAAAAGAAGCACATAATGGGCAACTGTAAAATTCAATAAGTGGCAAAAACAGACTAACTTTTTGTGAAAATAGAACTATGATATGCTGTACAGATGAAAACTGGTTTATTTTGAAAATTTTATGAAATTATGTCAGAACTATGCCAATTTGGAAGTGTTATTTGACCAAGTGTTATTTGATTTCTTCAGTGAGTCACTGGGACATTTCGCAAGCAACAGCAGATATTATCACATAAATCAGCACTGTCAATTTTGATTTGGAAGTGGTCATCTTTAATATGACTTCAAGTTGCTAGAAAATTTCCACTGAGAACACTTGAGAGCCAAAAGATATTTCATTTATTACACTCCAAACTGTCAACACTTTACCTAGGAAAGTATACCCAGAGTGATTATTTTGTAGTGTGTGGAGTACATGATAAGTCTGCCAATCTGTGTTCAGTCAGAATCAGCATAATATTTGATTATTGATATTTTATTATTATTATGGATATTGATTATTTATTATTGATAATATTTGATTCCAGGATTACATTCTACTATGATGAGAATCAGTATTCTTACTTGTAGAATACACACTTTAAAAGATGGTGTCCTATATGAAAGGCAAAATTTGTGTAACTGAGAAAATGTCACCATTAAAAAAAATTAGGCATTTATTGCTTCTTCTTCATTGTGCATGCTCCTTCAGCAAAAAAGTAGAAATACAGCTTTTATTATGAAATACCAACACTTCTTGGTTCTGAGAAGAAATTGGTGATAAATTAAGATAATCTCCATCAGGATTACTCTGCATCTGGGATTTAAGCTAATTGAATCAGAGGACTGAATAGTGACAGTGAATATCTATTAGACTGTAAACAGAATAATAGGCTTGTGAATTTTAATGAATTAAATGAATGGCTGAATTCTTATGGTTTACAGAAGGCATATGGTTAATGATACATACGGTGTGCCAGGAACAGCATATATTGTAGATATCTTAATGGATAAAATCTTCATAAATAAAAAGGAAGAATAAAAAGAAATATGTTGAAAAGCATGTCTGTACTCTACTTTTTCTTTGCTTTTTAGACTTAGAAGGATAGCACTTTACTTTGGTTTTTGACTGTGAACCATAACAGATGTAGCTTAAAATACATTGAACGTTTATAACTCCTACTTCTTATCTAATTCTGTATTAAAAATCTAGGGATGTCGATTTAGATGATTCAACTATGTAACCAAGTTGTAAGGTATGTCAGTTTTTTGTAGCTGTGCCTGTATATCTCATGCAAAATTTAGATGCATGTCTGATATACACTGGTGATTTTGTTGATAATGCTGCTATTTCCATTTTTCTTTGAGTGCAAGAGAACCATTTTCAAAGGCTATGACTATAATGGTAGATAGTGTGTGAACATATACAACAAATTTGAACTGGAGAATTGTTTTCACCAATTCAAAAAAAAATTCCTTTTGTGCCTCAGTGTAAAAAAAAAAATCACATAAATTTAACAGAGAACGAGATTGAAACAGGATCAGCTGGGCACTACTTGGAGACTCTATACTGCACTTCCTGGAAGGGTCTGGATCCAGCTGGGATTTCTTTAAATGGATTGGAGAGACTTCTTTTTAAAACTCTTACTCCATTCTCTGCTGGACATAGAAAAGTGCTTAGTTTAAAGATAACTGCCAGTTCAGGGTCTAAAATACAGAAACTATGTTGACTGGAAAAAGGAATGACTGGAAGACTTCAGGGCTGGACATATGAGTACATACTAAAAGACCTGGGCTTGAAGTGAATAGAAACCCTTTTAAAAAACAAACAAACAAACAAACAAACACCCCTAAAACAAACAAACAAAAAACCACCACAACAACAAAAACCAAAACAAAAACAAAAAAACCCAACCAAACAAAAAAAAAAAAAACCCAGAAAAACTAGAAAATCTTGGAAAAGTGGAAAAAGGTCTCCAGTAATTATTTATTTAAGAGTTCTTGTAGAAATAAGTGTTATAAGTGTTTAATGTATGTCAATCAAATTGCTACGAAAGCAAGCTGAAGCAGGGAGAACATAAAGCACTCATTCATATACAAGGTCTTGTGAAGTGTCCACAGTAACTTAGGAAGTTGGGAGTTAAGGGGATTCCCCAAGGCACATGCCAAACAGAGAAGTAGGAAGACAGAATCATTAAAAAACTAAAGAAATTACAGTATTTTAAGGAAACACGGTAAGTTTTATGGGATTTTTTAAGAGTCTGCGTTCCAGAACTGACCTCTTAATTTGGGTTTTAGACACACTTGTTTCAGCAGTGCAGTGGTCTTACATAGAGCATCTGATTTACAGTTCTCAGGTTTTTTGTGTGTTTCTGCAGAAAGATAGCATAAGCTTAGACACTGAGCTGAGTGTCAGGAGATCATGGTGTTCTTCACATCTTGGTCACTGACCTGCTATGTGACCTTTGGAGTGTTGCTTCACCTCAGTATTTCTTGGTCTGCCCGGAATATCTTTGTTTGCTACATCTGGTACAACTGTGCTGACTTTGTCTGCCCTAACTGTTCAAGATAATAAATTCCCTAAGATCTGAGGCATCTCTTGCTACACGTGTGAAGATCTAATTTCCGTCAGTGCCTTTTTTTTCCCTCTTGTATATAACTGTAATATATGAAGTTTTAAAGGAATGATGGTAGTTTTGCTAGCACCTGTGTAAATCAGAGGAGACTCTGTTGAAACCAAAAAATTTGCAGCAGGCAAAAAGTTAATATAAATGAGGTAGTACTTAAATGCAGAAGTAAATAAGACTTTAAATTATTATTATTGCCCATTCCACACCAATTGAATTTTGGAAACCAATATATTTTGACAGAAATATTCTGCCTGTCATCCCATGCTGATTATACATATTTCAACTCATTCTCTGCTATAAAGAAATTTTTTTTTTTCTCTGTTGTAGGTCACAAAACATGGTAATTGTGCTAAAACACACAGTACATTGGAAAATATGAAGTGTTTGCTGATACTTAACAATCAGCATTAGTCTGAAAACATTTGGGTCTACAGTTCAGGTTTTTGACAGTCCTAAAGCTTAATGTACAGGACAGATTAGATAACTGTAAAGCTGTAAAATTACTTATGAACCTAGGTCCCTCATATCAGTAGGCACCTGCTGTATGTTCAAAAAATGAGGTGTTCAGCTGATGCAATAAATTCTCCTTAGAGGTATTACAAAGAATGTAATGAAAAAAAAGCAGATTTTTAAGACAAGATTTCAGGCATAAAATATGATAGCTAAGCAGTTCTCAAGAGAGGATTAGAAAACAAAAAGAGTAAAAGCTGACCAGTAACACAAATCCCCTTAATTTTTATTCACACAGGGAATTTTAAAACACATAGGTGTACCATTAAGAATACATGGTATATTCTCTACTGAAATACAAACTACATTGTAATTGGCCACAGCAAGTCCATTGTTGTATCTTTGTTTACATATGGCTTGTTTTGAAGATGACCAAAAAGAAAAAACTGTCCATGACTTAAGTCACTTGTGTATGTATTTGTAAATAATTTTTTTTTGTTGTTTTTTTTTGTTTTTTTAGAACATAGCACAATGAATTCCATTTCCTTTTCTTTGAATGTCAAATACAGATTGAAATACTTTCAGTATTCTTCCCTATGGTTTTCTGCACCTGGAGATGGTTAAGAAAATACAGTCAAATGAACATTCTCAATTTTGTACTCAGAAATATATGGTTATAAAGAAACCATTTGTTTTCAATCGTTTTGAATCCAGAAGGAATGGTATTTGCTAGAGTGTGTAGGATGAGGTATTTCGGATAAATGGGGAGCCAGCCAAGGAAGACTTCAACCCCTAATGGCAAGCAGGAATAGCACAATTTAAGCCAGCATAGTTTTAAAAATTCAAATCTTGCCCTTGATAGAGATGAGATTATCAAATTTTATGTAAAGCAATTACTAATTTCTGTCACTGTATCTTATTATTCTTATTACATTTTAACTTGGTTTTTGGGGTCTGCAGAACTAAGTGCCAGGAAGCTTAAGTTTTGTATGCAAATACTGAAATTGTCAGGCTTTTTTTATACTGCATGATGTAAGGGATTTTCAGAAAAGCCACAATGGGTTTAGCCTTAGAAAAAGAAATACTGTGCAAGTCTTTGTACACTTCTTCAGATGTGTGGTTTAGGATGTTACAGGATTCATCTTTTCTAGTTCACAATCTGTCATCCATGACTCAGAGCCATGGAGGAGGCAGGGCTGGGCTAGGATGTTGGACTGCAAACTGGAGATAGCTTTTGCTGATAGGATAGAAGAGAATGATAATATTTTAAATTACTTCAATTAATTTTTCAGATCTTGTCTTTAGAATCTTAGTTACGCTTATGTGTGTTCAGGTTTGCCTGTGTTAATTGAAAAATCAGGAAGTCATTGAAAATCAGGTTGTAGGTATCACATGTAGTAACACATTATTTTTTACATTCAGACTGCAATTTCTCTATATTTACGTATAGTGGAATTCTTTGAGGTCATTCGTTGAGACAGTTCTTCCAGGCCATGAGTGCTTTCATCTTCTATGGTGGTGTCCGGAATCACCAACCCAAATAGAAAGTTTATATCCTTGGTTTGAGGGTCTGAACCTCAGGCTGAAGCGTAGCTCGGCGTGGAAGAAGAAAGAGTGACTCTCACGTGGGTAGATGGTAGATGTTTATTGCTCGAGGGAGAGCACCGGAGAGAGCCCCCTGGGTTTCGGGTTTCAGCTTTTATATTAGGAGCATGGGGAGGGGCAAGGGTAAGCCATAACCAATACCAGGTAAGGAGGGAGTGACCAAGACAGAAGGACAATACCCAGGAATCTGATACATGATACAGGGTTGAGATGAAATTCGACTGCAACATGCACCGCAACAATCTTCCACTTGTCTCTCTGAAGTTATAAGCACTATTCTCAGTGCCAATCAACATAAGACTGTTTAATTTAAATCATATATATTGGTCTGATATCTAGCTTTAGAGGATGTATTTCTTCCTTTCAGCTATTTATTGAATTAGGCTTTGAAACTTTGCACATCTGCTAGCTTTTAGGTGTCACACTAATATTCTCTTAAATGTATCTTTTTGATTTTTAGGGGGTTTGACAAATTCAATGGCTTTTTTGTTTACTTGATTCTTAATGGAAAAGATAATAAAATCCTATCTTAATTCCTGCAAGTACACAAAACTATGAGACACATAGTTTGAACATGTATATTAATAAATTTTAGAACTGCAGCAGAAACTGTGACTG
Organism: Sinosuthora webbiana; assembly: GCA_013397395.1. Classification (NCBI taxonomy): domain Eukaryota; kingdom Metazoa; phylum Chordata; class Aves; order Passeriformes; family Sylviidae; genus Sinosuthora; species Sinosuthora webbiana. The sequence continues at coordinate 29,914 of VXBN01005280.1, read as the reverse complement.
TAGACAGGTAAATAAAACCTACTCATCACTTTATAAATGTGGCCTGTGTGAAATTCGAAAAATAATGTTATTACCACTTCAATATTTGGCTGCAGAAGTTTGAACACTGAACTTGGTGAAGGAAGGTAAGATTAGTCTATATGTCCCCTACATCTTTACTTACAGGGCATCTGCTGGAGTCTCTAAAAATGACATGTGATGTCTGGGAATCGTAAGAATTAAATCAAGCTCCTGAGGCTTTCTCATTCCCTTGGGTCAGAATGCTACATGTTATAGCCCTAAGCAAAACAAGTCAATTGTAATGGTCTGTTTTTTGTCTTGTCTTGTCCCTTTTCTGATAGAAAAAGGTTATGTCTAGAAGATGTGTTTTTTTTCAAGTGAAGGAACTGAAGTACTTTAAATAAAATATACAAATATATATTAAATAGCATATTTATGAAGTTAGATTACTATAGATGAGTTGTCAGTTATGCTGTGATATCAGTTTCAACATTATTACTGAAAGTATTTTGAAAGTAATTTTTAGAGAGGCAATAGGGAACAATTAACTATGCTTTCATTGAATGCTTATCTCAGCTGCTGAAATGTTGTATGACATCATCTCTTTGTGTCATTTTGTCCATTCATTCTGTTTTGTTTTGTTGATTATGAGGTATTTGTGGTTGTAATATTTCTCAGCCTTTTTGCAGCATTAGGATCTGCCCTAACCTTAGGCCAGCAATAAATATTCTACCATAAAAGTAGAATTCTTTAAGCTCAGTGTTCAGTTCTGTGAAATTTATTCTCTTGTTATTCACAGACAGCTACAACATATTCATAACACTTTAGACTCTTTAGAAAACTAACCTTTTTTTCAGAAAAGATTTTCCACTTCATTTTTGGTTTAATGCTTTGAGCCATGTCCATTACTTTTCTAATCTTCAAAACAAGTGAGTTTCTAAGAACACATTACTTGCATCTAAAGACATCTCCATACTGAACTACACATACAGTATTACACATAAAATTGTCCTGTATATTATATTCTTCTATATGCTTGTGGTTTGTTGACCTGGCCAGAAGCTAAGCACATAGTTCTTTGTTGACTCCCTGCTTGCTCCCTTCCCCCAGCAGGACTCGGGAAAGAATAAGAAGAGCAAAAGTGAGAAAACTTGAGTGTTGGTAAGGACAGTTTAATAAAGGAAGGAAAGGGGAATAAATCCCCAAGGAATTTAGATCAATGCCTAGCCAGTCTCTGAGCAGACAAATCACCATCCCTCTCAGATTTTATTGTTAAGTGGCGTATGTGTGAAATGTCCCTTTGGTCACTTGAAGTCAGCTGTCCCAGCTGCATTCCCTCTCTACATTTTGTGCATCCCAAGCCCACTTGCCAAGGTGGCCGCATGGGACACAGAAGACCCTGACACTGTGCCAGTGCTTAGCAATGGCTGGTATGTTATCAGCACTGGTTTAGTTACAAATCCCAAAAACCAGACCTTAGAAGCTGTTGGAAGACAATTAACTCCATCTCCATTTGTGCTGTAAGATAAGCCAGCAGGCAAGAAGACTGGCCTGGTTTAATAGAGACCTTAGGCTCGAACTTGTGACAAAAAAAAAGGGTGTAGTATCTCTGGAAGGATGAACAGGTAATTTGGGGGAACTACAAAGATGTTGTCAAGTGTGTGGAGAGAAAATTAGAAGGGCCAAAGCAAAACTGAACCTTCACTTGGCCACTGTGGGTAAAGATTAGGTGATCCTGAAGGTCTTCTAACTTTGATGATTCTGTGATCTCAGCCAGATGCTGCTCACTGTTATCACTATTGTACAAAATACAGTAAAAATTATCCATGACTTGTGAGCCATGGCCTCTGCCATGAGATCTGCACCAATGCAAGGCTGAAATCTGGCTATACATGGGTATGGTGGTAGCTAACATCAGAATTGATCTTGGGACCATTTAGTTTTATTATGCAACAAATTATAATGTTGTGTAAATTAACATGGTAATTACAGGAAAAAATTTTGGCATTGCCTTGGTCATACAACATTACTTAGGGCCATTGATCGAATTGTGTTAATTCCAGGATGAACGAGTGTCAGTGTTTTGGGATGTGAAGGCTTTATTAATAATGTGCTGTCAGGGTCTTTGTGTCACCAAGGCTTCTTTGAGTGTTTAATTAAATTTGACCTTTTAATTGAAAGAAGACCTTTCTCTTCATACATCTCAAAACTGGTAAAAGATGCAGTGCTAAGAAGTGATTGATTACATGCTGAGGACAAATTTGAAAACAATATATTCTTAAAAATGAATATTTGAGGTAGTGAAAATAAAGTAAAAAAGGCTTATAATGGAGATATTTCAGAATTATATGTAACCCAACATCTGTAATGTATACTATATAAATTATATGGAGTTAGTTGATAATTCAAAAATTGCTACTGATTAAAAAGGACTAGGAACTTTAAGGTCATTTTGTTAGAATTTTAAGCTTCTTTTTTTCTCGTCAGATCAGTGGCAGTTGCACTGGTCTGACAAGAAGTGGTGTGGATTCATTTCAGGAATTAATAAAGAGTTCCTATTCTAGTTGGCTGGTAGCAGCAAAATCTGTCCCACAGGAGTATCTCTGATGGTAACATCTAAGTTAAGAAAATGGCTTTGCTAACGAAATGTCCTATAGATTTGACAGCAAAAGAAAAAAAAAAAAAAAAAGAGAAAATCTCAAATTCTAGTGTTACAGATACTAATAGTCATTGTTATAAATCAGTATAGTACAGAAGTAATTTACTGCACTGATTTAATTTTAGATAGCTTGCATCACCTATGTATGCTTATTAGTTTTAAAATAAGCAATTTTGAAATACACAGAGGGAAATGTTTTAGTTCAAAATCCTACACCTAGGTCCAAAATGCATTGGATCAAATTCTTTATTACAGAACACTGTTATACTGGCTTCAGTACACTCATCAGCAAAACCTGTTCCACTTAACTCTTGAGTTTTTGTACTTTTGAGTTTGGAAAAGGGTCTTTCAGTTCCTAAAACCTGTGTGACACCAAACACTTCTGTATTGGAGCATGAACTGAAAAATAAATTAAATCACTAATAAGTAAACTGTTTAGCACCTGAATACAGGTGAGAAAATATCAGAAGAAAAAGCAACTTAAAATCATTGGAAGACTATAATTTTTAAGGCATTTATTTAGTGATAAAATTTATATCGAAACATTATGAATAACGTGAAGGAGGGAGGTTCAAAAATAGCTAGTTTCTCAGAGTCCAATTTTAAAGTCCATAAAGTAGCCTTATTTTTCACATATGGTTTGTGTTTCACATATGCTTTAGTGTATTTGAACTGCTCAAGGGACAGAGGAATTGAAGTGAAAGTCCTCCATATGTATGATTTGCTGTAATTATATATAAAGTGTATGTTTGCATATTACAATCTAGTTGTTGTAATTTTCTCTTTGATTTTTGTTTAAACTTGATTTATTTGTTCTTTTTTCTAACCTTTTAATTTTTTTTTCAATCCCTTTTGTTTTAAATTGATGCTATAAATTCTTCAGTGTCGTTCTGCTACCTTTCTTTCGGGCACCTTTCTTTCTGGCACCTTCATTTCTGGAACTATGGACTAAAAGCCAATTACACTAGAGTTGCAGTTTCTGGGTTCCACTGATGTTATCAGCTTGTTCATTCATCATGAACTTCTTTTGGAGCTTGTATACACCAATAACATTTATGTAATAATGTCAAATGACTATTGCCCGGCAATGTTTCTGTTTCCTAAGGCATTCAAGGGACTATTTAATATTGCTTATTATCATGCTATTTTTTGGTCTATTTTTGGTTATTTATCATTATTTGTAGCCTTTCCAAGTAGCTTTGCAGTTAATTTTCTTGGTATTTTGCTGCTTTAATTTACATTTCCTCTTTGCGTCAGGTTACAAATGTGCATCTTCTAGAGTGATCATTTGAGAGAGAGATCTCTTTTTAAAACTGAGAGGGATTTCTTTTTAAAACATGGGAAGCTGATTAAATTTGATTTAAAAAGTAGGATTGAACCTATTTTTCCATTGTCAAATACTTTCCCTAAATGCTGCAAGAGCCAGTTCACTGTTAGACCATTTTGAATGCTACAAAAACAGGTGATTAAACTGTATTTTTTTCATAGTGTGTGCTTTTCTTTTTGGGGCTCCCTCTTCTCTTAGTCTATTTCCTTCTAAGAGCTTAGTTCAAGTTGTCCTAGGTTCCTGCCCATTACATTTCAAGTTTCTTCATTCCTCTCAACTCTGCACTTGCAGATAGGTTTATATCCGAAATAGTTTGTTGGAAATTCTGTGGATGGAAGGACCCACACTTGAATTAGAAAATTAGACAAATTTCACTGTACCTCCTCTCCCCAGATTTGTGGCAGCGTGTTTTTATTTTTAATAATTAAATTTTATTAAAAACATAAAAATGTTACGTTGGGAAGTGGTAGGAAAAAAAAATCTTGGAATTGGATGACTCTACTGTGTCTTCATTGAAATATATTAGCAAATTCTCTCTAATGACTGTTACAGATACACTAGAGGCTGTAGAATACCCAAAATGCCAATAAACAGGCTTCATAATCCTATGGTCAGTTTCTATGAGATGGAGGCATTCTGTGCAAAAAGAATTTTGAGGACCTGATCTGATTTTGAGCTACTGTTGAGATGTATCTTAATAAGATGAGCTAATAAGATGAGCCTCACTAGGATGATCAAAAA
>VXBN01005280.1:0-24388 GCA_013397395.1 Sinosuthora webbiana | reverse complement strand
AAAAAAAAGTAGAGTATTTTTTGCTTATTTCTTCTAGACTCTAAACGGAGAGTTACACCACAGCACACAAGAGGTGAGGACAAAAATCAAAGTGGCAAAAAAAAGGAAGAAATGAAAGCATGCAAAAATGGTCTTTCCCAAGAGAGTCTTCAGTTGGCAGCATCTATCCTTAATGTTTCAACAACTGATCTTTATGAAATACTACAAGAAGGAGATGATGAGGTAAGTTATTTTAAGGATTTCAGTAAAAAGACGTAGATGAGAAGATACTGACTATATCCCTTCTTGTGGAAAAGGATTTGCAGGTAAAGACTGAAGTTCCATTGTGCAATATACAGCACAGAAATCAAGAAGGATTTAATCTAAATGAAAAGGTTAGGTTAGAGATTCATAAGGTGCCGAGACTTATGGCATGCATAAACATAAATATACTTCTTTGAGCATGTGTATGTAGAGATATTATTCAGTATTTTCCTTTCTTGTAAGGCTCTTGGGCAGGATTGTACATTTAAAATAGACTTCTGCATTAAAGAAAACAAAATTAGAATGTGTTTTCCTGTGCCAGATTGATTTTCTTGATACTTCCTTTCTGAATTGTGATACCTATTAAAGATATTTCTGGTAGACAGATGGTTTCTGGGTGAATTCATTGCCTTTTTTGTTGATTCTATCATACGTTTTACTATGAAATATTTGATAGTGTTTCATCAAATCACTCTATTAAATAGATGCAGTGATAGGATTTTTTGTTTCTTGTAGATTTATTTAGTCCTGATCAAATAATATATGAAAAAGCCTGTACAGTTACTTTAGGAAGTGTCTAGGAGCTTGCCATTATTGTAACAGTATTCTGGTGATGACTTAGATTTAGCCTTGTTGGAGCTGTATTTTAAACAGGTCACAAAAAGGGAGTTTTCCCGTTGTTTAAACAACAGTGCATGGTATGTATGTACTGATAGGGATTACACTCATGAATACAAATAAAATGGGCTGATCCCTGCCCTGTTTACTAACATTTTTACAACTTTATAAAGTGATTCACTTTGACAGAGTTGTTCCATGCTTATATCATTCTCAGAGTAATTTCTACTCCTGTATCTTTTTGTTTTAGGCATTGTGAATATATGTGTAAAACACATAAATATACTTAACTATAAATATAAAACAAATTTATTAGACAGGAGATGAATTTACAGTACACATACACTACCTATTCCATCTATCAGTGCCTAAACTCAGGCACCTTTATGCTGAACTCATACAATTTAGACATAGATCACACATACACCATTACATTCATATGAAAAAGAACATGCTATGAACAATTCCAAATTGTTTAAAAATTTAATGGAGCACTGATACTTGGTGGGTATGCTTCAGATAACTAATTTTGCAAATGTGATTCCACATGCTGTATATTTAATGTCTATATATACATATATTATATATATATGTATATATAATGTATAAAAAAGTTACACCTTTCCTTTCTTGCTCCTGATGGTTTTATATTTTTAGGAAACAGCAAACACAAAAATGGAATTTCAAAAAGATAAAGAATGGCTGCAGCATATACAGAAACTTCTTGAAGCACAGGTGCTCAATTTATATCATCCCACAATGAATTATAACTTTCTGCTCTGATTAACTAAGTGTTTTTAGGTTGTAATTAATACAACTAATACAATTAATACAATTAATGTATTTGTAATTATGGTGCTGTTGATCGTCTCAAAATATACTGTGATGAGCAATGTGAAATCCTTCTTTTCTAGCATTTCCTTTGTATTTCTCTTAAAACCAGAATTACTGTATGAAACTTAAGAGATGTTAATTAAGGATTTCTGATAGCTAACTTAACAGCTAACTTAAGCTAACATAACCAGTAAAACAATGCTGGAGGAAACCAGTAAAGATCTTGACAAATGTGTTAATTGAATTATTGAAGCACTGTATAATGCTTGCTAGAGTGAAAATGATCTGTTCTCTCATACTTCTTAGGAAGAAGAGACTTTTTTTTTTTTTCAATGTGCCTTTAAAGTTACTAGTTGTTATGGACACCTGAGGAGTTCATGGGTTTCTGTGACCTTTTACTGTGGACCTGTTTCCAGTCAATTCATGTTTTCCTCATAGCCAGACAGCTGTTTATTATCGTGTCTTCTTGCATTCTCTACAATATTTTCTACTGAGACCTCGAGCAGCTTGTTAGTGGGAAGTAAATATTGATTTGGCATCCTGTCAATGCAGAAAGAATGAAAAAATTTCCACCAGAGGCCCCTCAAACATTTTCCTATCGACATTTTCTGGGCAGAGAGGAAAGCTGCATAGAGGATGACAAGTCTGAGACTAGCAGAAATCCCTGAGGGGTCCATTGAGACTGCTGCTGTGACCTGTGTGATACTTTTTCTTCTCTTTCAAGTCTTTTTTTTTTTAATACACACTGAGTCTGCTGGGATGCTCCCCTCTTGTAAGTGATCAAGGGCAGTTTATTGGCAGGTGAGAGCCCAGCTTTTCTAGCCATAGTCAGCTTTTGTTTGGACATCACTGACAACATACACTGACTCTTAAAACTTTTCTGTTATATTTTTAGTTGTCTCTTTTATTTAAATAATGGGCAGCTGATGTCTGGAAAGAAATAAAACTTGGTTTGTAAATCCAGTGTTCCTAATGCATATTCACTTGTGTAGCATAGGTCTATTAGTGATGTAGTTAATATCAGTTAAAAATGTGAATGATTGAAAATATTTTGAATGCCATTTTAAAGGAACAGTCACATCAGATTTGTGTATTTTACCATCAACAGCTTTTGTGTTGAGATTGTATCCTGCAACCAGATTTTCAAGAAATGACAGATTTTTCCCTCTTTCACTATAAAAACTTACTACCATGAAGACTGCTTATTTGCTGCAGCAGAGGAGATAAAAATATCAATGTGCTTTTACTGGCTTTTTCAGAAAACCTTGAATTTTAATTAAACCTCATCACCCTACATGAAACTCAGCATTAAAAGCACAATTATTTATATTCATTTAATTGCCTTAATTTTAACAATTTTTGAAAAATACATAAATGTCAAGATTCTGTTCGTATTATGGGCTCCAAAATATGAATCAGATTCATGGAATACAATGAAGACTTCTTGTTCTCTTTTTCGTTATTATTTGGTAAATCACTAAAAAACACTAAGCAGAATTTTATCACATTTCTTCATCTGCTTTAGACAGACAGCAAAAACCAGGGGATGGAGAGTGAAGGAATTACTGAATGAAACCAGCTATATTAAGATTGCAAATGTTATATAATGATAGAACATGTACATGTTCTATCCTTAGCCATGTACGTTTGCGTGCAAGTTAATAGTGATTTTCTGTGATTTTTGCTCCATCTTGTGGGGTTCTTCAGAAGAAACGCTGAGGGTAGAAGTAATTTTGGCAAGCAGACCATTTTTAGAATTACAAGAGGATTATAGTGATTTTTGGGAGCAGCCAGCTCTGCTTTTCATTTCTGTCCATGCTAAGGCACGTAGATGGAAACAGTTAAGGTTTCTTCATCTGTTTTTGAGAGCAGCTCATGGAATGGCTCTGTGCCCTTTAAAATGCTTTACTCATATCTTGCACAGTTTGGTTGCAGTTTCTTTTAGTGAGCTTTGGTAATATTTCTGATCAGCAAACTAAAGCCCATGGAAACATAAGCTTTCTACAGGACTTTGATCATAACAGACTGCCTGCTAAGTGCTACATGTTGGCAAAGTGTGTTACCCCTTTGCATCTTGAACAAAGATGCAGGATTGCCCCTTTCTGTTATTCCGAGTAAACATTCGGTGGAAAATTGCATCAAATCACTTAATATTGCAGTGTGATATAGTTTCTTTTTGTGCCATTGAGCCAGGACTTTGGAACGTAATTGCCCAGAAGTATTGATTTAATTGCCTAGGTTTATTTGTGGACTCCTAATTATTGACTGGAGGTAAATTTAATGGAGAAACCTTTATGAACACTGGGAAACTGCTGCTGTTGCTGTTATACATAATGAACTGCATCATATGCCTTTAGATCATTCTTCAAGCTAATTTTATTCTATTATGACAGTAGGATAACATTTAAAATGTCATAGACATTTTATTTTTATTACTGACATATGCCATTTTACTGCTGCACAAGAATTTTGGGGGGACTGAGTGAAGCACTAGTTGCTTTTTATTGTCATTTTATGGATTCCCCTAAAGTGTAATGATGAAGAATACCACAACCCTATTTTCAGTTCATCTGTACCTTAATTTTCCATACTCTTATGACTTGGAGAAGTCTCGTATCTCTCAGCTTTATAAGACTATTAATATTTCAGTGATATATACTCTTGCATTCCTGAAACTCACATATAGCAGTCAGAGTTTGTGTCCTTATTTTATCAACTACTAGGTCAAGAAACTAGATCACTACTAAGAGGCTTATTATTTGAAAGAGAAATCTTTGCATAGTGATGTTATTATGTCAACAAAATCACATAATAGGAAAGTACAGTCTTATTATAAACTCAGCAGAGTTGGTAAAAATCACTTGTCTAAATCTACATCTTGAAAGGCCAAGAAGTGGGATTTTTTCCTGTTGTCTCTTTATTTATACAGTAACACTCTAGGTAGTTCTTACTAAAGAATGAAAGAATAAAAATAAATCAGCTCAATTACTGACACTGGTATAAAAGGAAAAGGTTCTTTGGCCTGTGAAGAACCTGCATGTGGAGAGTTTTCACATCTGTGCACACAGATACCTGCTACCTGCACATGGGTAGAAGCATCAGACTAATTACACATTACTGTTTGGGCTTGAGAGGAGTCTCACATTATAGACATTCAAGATTTTAGTGGTTTTTATTATTTAGGGGGGAATAAGTATGATTATCTCCTCATGTATGTGTGTTTATATCTTGCAAGGCAAGTGATGAGACTTTTACCCACTTTATCCCTCACATCTGAGTGTGTAGGTCTTATTAATGGAGCCTGGCTCTTTATAGTAGCACTCTCTTCTTATAAACACTCCCCCTAAAAACTCAAACAAAACAGCAATCTTTTCTAGCTTTTTCCCATGATAGGAAAGTTATGGATAAGCCAAGAGGATGACTTCTTCTCATGTAACTTAAACATGATTTCTTATACTACCCTTGGCTTTCATTTACTGTGACTTATTGTAAGGAGCACCATCTAAGAAAAATCTGTTAATCATTATTTTGGTATGAGTACATTATGGTAGCCCAATCCAAATTACTGTCTGAAGTCTCTTTTCATAAATTGAAAATCATCTGCCTAAGTTTTCCAAGCACTGAAGCAAATGACAGCATTGATTTAGCATGTCCCTATGAGATCTACAGCAGCACTTGCCTTTTCTCCCTCCTCATGCACTCCTTGGGATATGGCATCTCACACTAACAAAGCTGCCTAATAAAATCTTTCCTCTCATGACTTCATTATGGGTCTAAAAGTGAAATTATTTTCCAATAGTGAAAACTCCAGAAAGACTCCCTTTCCTCTATTCTGTAGGTATTCTTTGTGTAACACATGTCTAGAATTCAGGTTTTAGAACAGTATATTTAGGATACCCCCCAACCCCTTTTTAGGATTTGCATGGGCTTCTAAATGCATGTATCTGTTGCTGTTATCTGGGAATGGACACTAATGGCCATAGTTGTTTCCTTCCAAATTTCTTGGCTTTTAACTCACCTGATTTGCTTTCATTAGTCTCTCTCCAGTCTGAGTGTGTGTTTGAACAGCTCACACCCAGAAATGTGTATTCACCCCTGTAGAAACACGTATGAATAATCACCACTGCCATCATCACCAGCTGTTTCAAGTACCTGCACCTTAAAAAGCAGCACCAGCCCAGTCTGAACCACATTCTGGGCACCATTAGCACTGATACCAGGTCATTATTTTCTTCTCATTATAAGAATAAGAGCTTAGTCCTATGCACTGACAATGCATTATGGTACAAATCTATGTTTTATCTCATGCACACAAACAAAACTACATTATATCACTCATTCTGAACTGAAAACAAAGGAGAAATAGGCTTGGTCACTCAGGATAAAAATACAGATAGGGACATACATATTTATATAATGATGTATATGCCGCCACCACAAAGCAGAATAAGAACAAAGAAGAAGACAATAAAACAACAAAAAAATGAAGCTTTTTTTTTTTTTTTCCCGACTTCTATTTTTTAGTGAAATTAGGATGTTTTAGTTATGGGTCTTAGTGCCTAGTTTTATTTCATATTATTTTTTGTTGTTCACTTAATTCAATCTAAGGCAGCTCTGCAGTGTTTTTGAATAATTTTTTGATGGGAAAATGATCACACTGATGATCCTTATGCAGAGGTGCGAAATAGTTGTAACCACTAATTTGTATATTCCAACACCTAAATACTTCTTTTTTTATGCTGACACATTTTAGAGTTTGTGAAGCAGAAGCTGAAGTAATGCTACACTCTGCAAATGGAGATGCTGGGTCTCATTAGAACAAAAACATTGCCTTGCATTCATTGTAAGACTGGCAGATCGGTGTATGTTTATGCACATGTGCTGACACATGACATATTCAGTCATGTGTTTTAAGTTCGGTCAATATTACTAGTTTGTTTTTTACAGAAGGGATCTCCAAAAGAAGCAAACTTAGGGTCAAAATAAATAGGTGAGAGAAGGAGAATTAACTGTGACTATTTCTGATTCTTTAGGATTACTTTACCTTACATTTATCCATACACCAAAGTCTGATTAGTTGTGTAAGAAATATGCCTTTCATTCATATGGCTTCCTACTATCAAAGAATAAATTTGTGAATCTGGGAAGTCAAATAAATAAATAAAAATCTTTTAATCCAGATGTACATTGCACATTCAGATGTTGTGAAATTATACCAATCAATTAAATACTACTTCTGTTAAAGTCTACCATAATGACTGATTTAGGATTACCACAATTAATGTTGTGGGTTGTTGCACAGGTAATCGTAAAAAATCTGAAAGAAGTATCATTCTGTATTAAAATATCTAATTATCAATGGTATAAACAAGCTTTCACTCCTTAGGTATGCACTTAACACAGTCACTGAACTTCCGAAGCTTTCCCCAAGCATATGGCAGTTTTTGAAGCTTGGGTGAGTGCATTAGAGTAGAGATTACTACAATGGTTGTGAAGTTCTGGGGAGAAATGTAGAGGAAGGTTTCCCAGGTAGTTGCAGAGCCATCATTAAATCTGACAATTTTCTATTAAAGATTAGACTGTAGAGATCATCCAGTTCTGGGTGTTTGTATGGAAAGAAAACCACACTGTCTCTGAAACCAACAAATATTGAAAGAATGACATAATGATCCACTTTCAAATGCTCTTGATTTAAATGAATCACTTAAATGGCAAGAGTTCTTGAACGATCACTTTGTTATGACATGGAAGCCACAGAGAGTGGTGAGCAGCAAGTAAAATGTAGTTAGAATGATGCAAGCCAGAGACGTCAATAAGAAGCCATTTATCTCAGGCACAGCATTAAGGAGGTGAAATGTATCAGAAAGGGATGTAGTCAAGCTAGGCAAGAAGAATTAGTGACTTTGAGGTAATGATATAGTGTTCTCATAAAAAACATGCCTAGAAAAGGAGGGGGAGAAATTAGAGTAAATAGGATGCTGGAATCAGTGTTTTTAAAGCATAGTAGCAAGTAAGTGTCACAGAATTTCAGATAAAATTATGTCTTATATTACACTGAATAGATTTGTGCTCAGTGAATTTGAGCCCTCTATTCCCCAAAAAGTCATCACAGCAGCACACAGGAGAAAGCTGACAGGTGTAGATGTCTTCTTGAAATTTCTTACCACATACATAAGTTATTTATGACAGATGGAGACATGTCTGGTCAATAAGCACCTTGAAAACCCCCTGTCCTGTAGAAAAAGGGAACATATTTTGTTTCATAACATATTGTCATCATTTTCTGTAACTACAAAGTGACTATTGAGCAACACATAGGATTCCATTTTATCTCTTCACCATAGATGCCTTCTCTTAACAAGATTTTCATTTTTTAGATCTTTTTTCTGACTTGTTATCAATTATAAACATCACTATATAAATTCGTGTCTGTATATCAGTCCAAATGATACATTTTGTATTTGATGTGCTTTTATGTCTGGGGTTTTATTTGTTTTTTTGATTTTTTTTTTCATGTCTATCTAGGAAACAAGCACAACTCTATCTGGTGAAAGCCCAATTTTCTCTTTCAGATGGAATAGGGAAGTGAAAAAAATGAAACTGAAGCAGCAATTCTGAAGTGTGGAACTAGACAGGAGTTGTAGATGGAAAAGTGTTGCTTTGAACTAAAATTGTGAAAAGCAGAAAATGATGATTGGCCAGCAGCTTGTTCCACCACCTTCTGTATTTTATGTTATTTATTTCTGGTGGCCACCAGCTTGTTCCACCAGCTTCTGTATTTTACCTTATTTATTTCTGGTGGCTTTATAATGTAAAATTATCTCTTCTTCTGAATGAGCTGTTACTTTTGGTGTGCTCCTGACCCCTCAGTCACCACTGGTCTCACCATGTGTTCAGTAAGCTGATAGGGTTCTGTGAAGCTGATAGAGACTTTTCAACAGAACTTTCCTGTTCTCAGCATTGGCCACTCTAGATGGAGCTGCCAGGACCACTGCTCTGTACCACCTATAAAAATACTTCCCAGAAAACTGTGCACTGATATACCAAGACTTTGAAGGAAAACCTCTTTACACATTAAAGCGATGACACCGAAAAATACACCAGATCTCCTTTGAAGACACTGGTTGTGCAAATGCATCTTTGATATCAGAGAAGTTAAAAGTTTTAATCTCTGTAGATATGTCAGTACAGTTTTTTGGTATCATGTTTTAGGGAAGCAGACATTTGTGTCATATTCCAGTTAATGCAGTTAAAGGTTTGGGATTTTACTTGCCTTTGAGAGGTGTTTTTTTGGGTTTTTTTTTGGTTTTTTTTGGGGGGGGGGGGGGGGAGGGGGGGGGGTGNGGGGGGAGGGGAGGTGTTTGTTTTGTTTTGGGGTTTTGTTGTTTGGTTTTTGGATTGTTTGATTTTTTGTTTTGTTGGTTTTTGTTGTTTTTTGGTTGGTTGGGGTTTTCTTGTTTGGTTTGATTTGGGTTTTTGTTGTTTGGTTTTTGGTTTTTGATTTTTGTTTTTTTTTTAATTATTTACAAGGTTTTGTGTGTGAGTATAAGGCAATTTGCATTGAGAATTATACTGGTAGTTCTGTCTCATCCTCCTGAGAGTAGTGAACTTACACTCATATGCTACCATTTCTGCATGCCCTAGAGGTGACTGTAACCTTTTATTGATCAGCTGATTGAAGATAAATGACCGAGATGCTGGTACTGCAGTTTACATCATTAACATGGTCAGTAAAGCATGAATTGTTCAATAAGGAGTTTATCTTTTTTCATTTTACACTGCTCTTTTATCATTTTTATGATAGATAGCAAATTTTCAGACACTAACCAGGTAGATGAACTTTAAAGATCAGATATATGTTTTTGGTAGTTGTCAGAAGAACTAAGTGAAATCCTATAGTTTAAAGATATTTAATAAATGTGTTTCACATGAAGAAATAAAGTTCAATGATCATTTTTCTTACTCTGTTTCTTTTTCAGTTTCCTTTTGCCTCATACTTAATGGATGCTGTTCTGCAAAAATTAAATGAGAAGAAGAAACTGGTAGAAGAGGACAGTTCCCTCATGAAGCACACTTTATGATGTTGCTAAGATTTATATTTGCAAAGTGTGACTAAAATGTGTGCTGTTTCCTCACGTCTTTCATCTTCTCATAAAGAACTGTCAATATGCATGTTCAATACATACACAGAACCCATGAACTAATTAATTGTTGAACAAGAGGAATTAATTAAATTCCTATTAGAAAGCAGTGTGGTATTTGATTCCTGAAGAGGAAAATTGCTGCAAATCAATGCAAAGCTCAAAATTATTTTCCTTGAAATGCTTTGGCAGTGAATACATGTGCAGGCTTTGTAGAGAGAGGATGTCTTTGTTATGACTAATACACATCTGTACAATTGTGAAAGAACAAAAAGCAGCCAAGTAACACCTTATTATATTAATCAGAATAGTAGAAGTAGGATTTACAAAGGAACTGAGAATTATCACTGGGATTTTGAATACCTAATTTCTTTTCGCTTCTTTGTAAAGCCCAGCTTCATGATATATGCTATATAAAAAAATACACTTTTATGTTAGAAAAAAATGAATGATTGTAGAATCAGGAGTAATACAGGAAAAGCTGTATTTTCTTCTGAGCATACTGAAGCATAATGTGTGCCATGTATTTAAAAAAATTCAATAAAATAAAGTTTTTTCAATTATGTTTTTTTTTTTCACTAGTAGACCCAGTTCTTTCTCAGCTAACAAGCAGCTACAAGCTCTCACCTGCCTTGGGAAAGTAGTGTAGAGTTTTTGTCAGTTATTTCCACCAAGATTACTACAAATAATTGCTGCTTCTTCACATTTTTGATCTTAGAGTTTAAATTCCTCTGGACCAACCCATCTGATAAAAAAACAAGACACAAGTTTTTGAGTTCACGTGTTAATAATGTTTAGCTCTTATAAATGTCTCATTTATGCATATCAAGTTTTTTTACAGCAGATATCATTATCCATGTTGAGTGGGAAATCAGAGTAAAGATCTATTTGGACTAAGTTCACTTAAATGAAGCATGAAACAGAGGTTTTCTGTCTGTCAGTCCAGTGCTTCTCCTAGGATGTAATCGTGTATCTTCTAATTTATGGAGTTCACTATTTGGTGTCTCTGACAAAAGGAAGACATCTCTAAATGCCTGCTCAGTTGCACCTGGTGAACACAGGGGCTTGTAAGAATTTTTATTGGAATTAGAGAAAATCATGCAAACATATTCCACCTGTTCGTGTAAATTAAGACTGGGAACTAGCCCTGTATAAAAAAACTGCCACATCTTTAGGAATGGTTGACCACCACCTTTTTCAATGCAAGAGATAGGGGCCATCATATGAAATTATGTGAAATATATTCAAAGTAAGCAAAAGGATGCCAGTCACATGCAAATGAAACTGAGCAGTTGGAACTGTTTGCCTGAGGTTTTACAGAAGCTAAAAATTTACATGGACTCCAATGCCAATAAAATAATGACAGCAAAAATCAAGGAAGATAAATCCATCAAGACATGTGGAAACCATGCCTTATCCTGTTCAGTAATTCCAGCAAGATGTATTTGAGCATAATTTCAACAAAATGGCAGCTTAGTGAAAAGAGCTTCAGGAGGCCAAAGATCTCTGAAAACTATCCTCATTGTCTTGATTTCCACGTTACCAAACACCTGCTGATGCCAGTCTGATCTTGGTGCTGATCTTTAACACTTGATCTTTTGTCATAGTGAAAATTCAAGGAGCATCAGCTAATTTCACCCTGAAAATGTGTCTCAAAAGGAGGGAATTTTCCAGACAACTATGTTTTTCTCATAACTTAAGCATCTTGCTTTACTGCCCCTGCAAATTTCTGTATCTCCTGTGCAAGTGGGTATGAATAGATGTCTTTTCTTGATGCAAGAGCAAACAAGAACACTCCATAACCGAATTATTATCTACTTCATCTGAAAAGAGAGAGCAAAATGAAATCCTTAAACCCAGCTGGAGACAGATTTATGCACAAATGCTCCTTAAAGCCTAACACTGCTGTCTTTCTTAAAACTTTGATGGAGAGTTTGCCAAATATCTTTGAAGATCTTTCTTATCTCTTAAAGGTATTTTAATGGTATTTTCATTCAAAAATTATGTTCTTCTCTAATTTGAAATAACCAAAATAAGTGGAAATACCAATCAACGTTTTTCAGAGATAAAAAGTCACGTAGTTTGAGAGATATTTGTACGGAAAACAAAAAGAACGATACTCCAAAGAAAACAAATGTTTGCCTTTTGCTGACACAAATGCTGAGTTCTGTCTGCGATGAACATACCTTTTTTACTACTTATTTGATCTTTCCTGCACCAGCAGAGTGGAAGATGGTATCTGGAAATATCTTTGTTACTGTAAAAAGATTAAAACTAATTATTTTGGCTATCTTTTATGAATATTTTTTTAAATCCCCTTACACTAGAACCAAGCTCATTACACAGAGTGAAGAACTGATTCTGATTTGGCGAAAAGCATTAGCTCAACACTTTCAAAATGACATTGCTAACAAAACAGTGCTCTTTTTAATTAACTATGCCTACGGACATCCAGGAAGTCCACTTAATCTGTTTTTCTTTTGTTAAGGTAGTTTTTTCTCCTGGTGCTGCCTGATCCGGCCTCTAGATGGCAAACTTCCCCAAAAAATGGGCTCGGTGCTCTGATCCCTTCAGCCTCTGAGATTCAGTGTCAGGCAGCCCTGTCTCTCGGGCAGCGACAGCTGGCGACTGTGCTGTGAAATTAATGGGCTGTTTACGGTCATTACATACAGTGACACCAGGGTGAGGCCCCGAAATACTGCTGTTATAAATGTATATTATATAGTTGGCTTTTCGCATAACCATTATAATTGTACTGTATTATGTTTTTATTAATAAGAATTTAGAAGGGTAATGAATGTGTATTTTCAATTATACCAGAGGGGTAAGATTAGTTTTTTTGTAACACTTAAGCTACCAAACCCAAAGTTATGGGAAGGGGGGTCACCTTCTGACCCTTTTAAAAAAAAACTGTTAAACTTTCTGTTTTCTTATCTAACTGAAGAGAACCAGAAAACCTCAAAAGAAAATTTACAATCATGTTTCCAGACTGCATGGAGACACCCACAAAATAAATCTACTAGATAAGATTATCGAGAATACTTAAACCATGAAAAGGAATGTTTGATTGCCATCTATTGATTATTGAACACGGCGCTCCTTAAAGATAGAAGTCCTAAACAGGTGAAGGGAGGCGACGAGCAGACCTAGTGCCAAGTCCCCCCTCGGCCAAGAAGCTTAGTTTATTCTGTCTCCTACTTTGTCTATTTTTTTATTTCTATTAAACTTATAAAATTCTAAAAGAAAGTAAAACTTTTTCACACTGCAACTTTTATATTCATACAAAAATGTATGTATGTATATACATATATACACAAACTCGTGGGTGGGTGTGGGTGTGTGTTTACACGTGCATTCATTAAATATGAAATACGCAATGTTGTACACTTCAAAGTTGTTTAAATGTTCAGCCCTTTCAAAAATCTTCATTTTGCACTAGCAGGTCCACATGAGAGTGTGAGAGACAGAAACGTGAATGGTTAATGTCTGAAACAATCAGGTGTTTTGCTTTCAATGCTCAAGGAAACAACCCGTGTCCAGGGGGTGTGAGCACCAGAGGATGACCATGACAAATAAACATTTGCTTAGCGAGAAGCTGGGGTTTGAGCTAGATAAGGGAAGGGGCTGATAAGCAGGTCCTGCAAGGTGGGATAATGCTTTTAATTCCAGCAGTGTCATCCCTTACACGACTGGCTCAGTTGTAAAACTCCTCTTGCCCCTCCTGCCAGGAAAAGCTACTGGGACATTCACATTAATCATGTCTTTTGATGGGGTGTAATTGGCTCTATTATGCGGGAGAGAAATTGTCATAAACCATCAAAGACCCCCAAAACGCCCCCAGAGTAATTTCTGGGGCCTTCCATTAGAGGAATGGGCATGCTCCACAGCTTTTCAATGTGATTCACAGTGTTGCATCAGTGTAAAAGTCCGCAACCCAGGGGAAGTACCTCAACTGAGATACTCCACCTCAACCTGAGTGTATATTCAACAGTGAACTTTGTGTTTCATGGTCTTCCCCTACCCCCGACTGATAAAGACTGTGACTATCACTGTGACCAATGGACATCAAAATTGCGACAGTGAAGTCTCATTGATGGATCCTCAGATGGTGATGTTTTTCTACCATTATCCTTTCTTCCTTTTTCTTTCTCTCTTTCTTCTCCTAACTTTTTCTCAGAAGTTAGTAAACCAGACTAAAAAATTCCAGTCAATGCATTAGTAAGTGCCTTGTTGTGTCTGGATAGGTTGAAACTGGCTAATTTTAAGTTTGCTAAATTCAAGTTTGTGCCTGACTTTGTTGGTGTTTTAAAATTTACCACATTGCCCAGAGTAAATTAAACATTGTTCCCCTAAACCTGCCAAGGGGATCGGGGCATAGCTGAGACCCTCAAAGATAATCTGAGGGCTGGAGCACCTTTCCTGTGAAGAAAGAGAGTTGGGTTGGTTCAGTGTGGAAGACAGGAGGCTCTGAGGAAACCTTAGAGCAGCCTTCCAGTGCCTAAAGGGGGCCAACAAGAGGGCTGGAGAAAAAAGATATGTTGTAGTAGTAGGACAAGGGGGAATGGCTTTAAGCTGAAGGAGAATGTGTTTAGGTTAGATATTAGGAGGAAGTTCTTTACTGTGAGGACAGTGAGGCACTGGCACAGGTTGCCCAGGGAAGTTGTGGATGTCCCATCCCTGGAACTGTTCAAGGTCAGGCTGGATGGGGCTCTGAGCAACCTATGGAAGGTGTCCCTGCCCACAGCAGTAGGTTGGACTGATGATCTTTCAGGTCCCTTCCAACCTTCTATGATTCTGTATTTTAAAATGTAAAAGTTAAAGTCAAAGTATCTGGCAATAGTCACTTCTCATAGTACATTTCTGTAGTGCCATCTGTTTAATCCACCCAAATCCCAATTTACCTTGATAGGAATAAAGATACAAGTCTTCCTAAATGTAGATCTCTTATACAAATGAGATCCATTTTCTTCTGAACTGAGGATTCTCTGCTAGAGAAGGCACTGTGTGTATCTTCCCTTGTGCCTCTGGACTTCCTCATTGTCTGAATGGGTTGCAATTTTCAAGGCTAGGTATTCTAAATGAGACTGAAGTGTAAGTGTAAAGCCTAATAGGAGGAGTTCAGGGAGAGATTTAAAACATCTCAAAGTATTCATGTAGCCATCATGTAATATCTCATTTTTTGTATTCTTGAAGGAAGAAACTTGTTTGAAGCGTTATTTTTCCTCTGTAGTATCTGTGTTCTCATACATAGAGTAAGGATCTATTTTTGAGGTTTCCTGAATTGTGAATTGAGAATTCCCAGTGTGTAACTATTTGAAATGTCTTGTAGCATAATAAATGATTGAGAGAGCTGGGAACACTTCTTGACTGCTGCTATAATCGCGTATTTAGAAATCATTTAATTTGTGTTGCTGGCTATGTGAAGTTTTTGGCTTTTATCTTCAGGATTGCAGAAAGGCTATGGAGTCAGAAAGGTCTGAATTTTAATTCTGTCATACCTTCAGCTAGTTTAATTCTCTTTTCTGTTTCACTTCTACAACTGAATTAATGTCTAGCTACACTACAAGCTAAATACCAGAACAAGGAAAACAAAAGCTAATTTCCATAATTGTGCACCATTGTACACAGCTTGTGCATCACGATTGGATTACTTCATGTGATTTAAAATGGATATGTAACTAGTATTTGAAGGGAATATGTCTCCAAATGCATCCAGAGGCAGGTAAGCAAAGGGTCCAGCTCTTTGAGAATATTGACTCAGTATCTTGATTTTTAGGTCAAGATAATAACCTTTCTGAGATAAGTGAAGTATTCACATCTTTCTCAGCTACATGTAAGTCCAGCATTCTGTGAGGGTTACTTTACAGCATGTTTAACAGGCTGGGGAAATTTAAAGCTCCCATCATTGTGAAAGAGTAAGATTATCAGATTAAGAGCCTATTTGTAAATCTCTATCAGACGGTATAAATGAGAGGTTCAAGTGACTCTGACCTGTTGAACCTATTGCAGAGCATAGATTTGAAATTTTTCTGGTGTAGGAAAACTCCCTCGATAAAGGAATCACAAAACACTATCTGTAATTCGATAAATCCTGGATTTTGAGGGATGACAGATTTCCTTCATGACTGTTTGTTGTGGAGGAAAACAGAACTTTTAGCATAAAACACTTCAGTTTGGATTTAAAAACAGTACTCAACCTGGGCTAAAGAAATTATATGATAGAGAAACCAGCAGAGTAGTTCTATGATCAAGAATTCTCACAGCTCAAGATTTACCATTGAAAATTTCTAGATTCTGTTTCAAAGCCTGATATTTATGAGTGTCAAAAAAATCCCCCCTTGCTGGTAATGAAGGCTGTGAGCTAGACAGAACTTAAAAATCATGGTGAGCACGTGGGGATGAAGGGCATGAGTGGACCTCCAGCCATACAATGCATCTTTGGTGTATCTTTGCACATTGTTCATTCTGCAGAAAAAAACATTTTAAAATATGTGTCAAGTAATAACCTCAGTATGTGATGATTATTATTGAAATAGTAGTGCTATTGCCTTATTCTCTTTGATCTTTATCTAGTTATCTATGCATAGATTACATTTACCCTCTGAGCTACAAATTTGCACCAGGAACCCATGTTTAACTGTTTTTTTCAAAGAATTTGCCTTTATTCCATAAGGAATTTTTCTTCTGTTGATAACCACACATCAGAAATAACTTTAGCAAACAGGACCTCTATCTTACCCATGTGAAAATCAAGGTTTAAAGGTGTCAGTCAAAAAGGTAATTATTTTTACACTAAAAATATTGATTTTTTTGTATTATCTAACTTTTGTGAATGCAAATTGGAGAAGATTATTGACCTTCTAGAAAAGCTTGGGTGAATAGTTAGTTGACTGCTTATTTATGTAACTCACTATCTCTATTAAATTGAATTTGGAATGTTCATGTAGTGAAACTGCTGATTCTAAACTTGTTTTTAGAATTAGAATTTTTAAATTTTGAAGAAAAATAATACATGAAAAATGTATACATCAGAAATTTACTGATTTGGGGAGTGCAATTCTGTGTTCTCCATACTGCCTACTCTTGAGCATCTGTCTCAAGACAGGAATTTCTCTTGTCAATTTCTCTGTTTCCATGCATGTTTTCCCAGGTCTAAGAAGCCTGTGAAGCTACTAGCTGGCACAAGCACAACATGATCTAGCTCTGGAGAACTGTGATGTTTAGAACAGGAGAGTTTGATGTTCTGTCACAGATACTGTGTGAGCTGGGGCTCACCCACTGGCCTTCCTGGGCCCTGAAATGTGCTTTCTCCAGGAGCACAGTCTCCTCCAGCACATGGATCCAGGAGCTGTGAGAGCAGGCTGCTGACAGCCATGCACTGAGTGACAGCCTGCAATCATCAGGCAACTGAAGTGGTGACTCATGTCCAGCATCAGCCCAGGAAAGACAAACAGGAGACAGGACTGGAGACAAGAATTCCTGGGGTATAGCTCTGCCTGGGCTGAGGCACTTTTTCTTGCTTTTCCTGCAGAGCAGATATCACTTCCCTCTTCAGCCCATCAGGCTCCCTTGTGCTGCTTCTCTCTTACCTCTGCTTCGATTCCATGTTCTTTTTTGGCTCCTGCTCTGCTTCCAGTCTGGTTTTCCAAGCCTTCACAGTTATTATTACATGGCTGTGAAGTTAATGAGCATTTGTAAGTCATTGTTGTGGCTATTGTTGCATTCATTTATTACTGTAGAAGTAATCTATATTTGATAAGAATGCCTGTGAGGTGTTAATCTGAACTAGAGCTCATAAAAAAATCTATTCCATCAGTTCAACACTGACAGAAGATCATGATCTGTAAAGACAGCACAATGAAATGCCATGGTCCCTTCCTCATGGAAGAGATTCCATGGTATGTCAGTTCAAAGGGAAAATAAGCAGTGATAATTCTTTAAATATTTTGCCAATAAAATTCTCTCTGTTAGAGGAAGTTTTTAGTGGGGCTTCCTATGGAACGAAGTGGCCACAGAGTAGGTTCTCAGCCTTCTAATATGGAGACAGCCTTTCCCTGCAGATAATAGAGACTTCTCCTCCAAACAATGAATGAACAGGGAGCACATTGTTCGCAACTGATATGAGATGCCACTAAGAGAAATAGGAGTCAAATGTTCTTTTATTTTTTCAGGACACAGAATTTCTCAGATCACTGTGGTCCTCTTCCTTTTCTATGTTTACCTCTTGAAATTTGGTAGTTGAATTTATAAACTAATGTTTCTACAAGATTTTAAATTAGTATGCATTGGACATATGTGCTGTACACTGGGAAAGGCAAATTAGGAGCTAAAGTATTAAAGCATCAGATTGCTTTTTCAGGTAAATGACCTCATGGCTAACACTGGATGGCTCTGAAGTACACACTGTGAAGCCAAGTAGGGTACAGGAAGTGGCTAAGTTCCATTACAAAGCTTCATTCTTCATGGAACTAACTGGATAAGGGGTTTTCATGGTATTAACCTCTCCCAAAATAGCATCTCTTTAAGGATTTGTAAGAGGATTTGTAAGTTGTCTGTGAGGTCTGATTCAGATTTTATCCCGGCATTAAGACAGAAACCTAGCAGGCCCTTGATATAGTGACAATTTAAAAAGTTATATTGAGAACTCAAGGCAGAGTGCAAACTCTATCCTGACACAATGCTGGCTAAGTTTCTGTCTGGTTTCCTGTGAACCTGTATTACTGACATACGCAGTTTGCTGAGAGGTGAATATATTCCTTCTATTTAAGAAGGATATTACAGTGTTCATTAATATGAAGAATTTGCAGTGGTGCAACCCAGATGAGGACATGAACTGAGCATGTACTGAATTTTAAGCACAGTGGGTATTAAATATCCTCTTGCTTCAGAGCTCACCATGTGAGAAGAATGAAGAACGAAGAATGATGCTGCAATGTAAGCATCCGATGATTGTCAAGGTCTCCTTCCTGCCTTCTCATATCTGTGCGTACTGTATGTTCTACAGAATAAAAGTCCCAAAACATTCCATTTTGGGGTGATTTTGAAGAAATCATCTAGCCTGAATTTAAAGTTTTGCATTTTTCTTACTCTTAGAATTTCTGTGTCTTCAGAAGTCTTGTGTTTAGCAGAGCAATAACAGGGCAGGACCCCTCCTATTTTGTACATGTCAAAGACCTTATCATGTCCTCTGTCATTTGCTATGACACAGAGGCCATCTGCAGGAATTGGTCTGCTTACTTCATGTAACTCCCTTTAAAAAAATTGTAATATTTCAAACAAGGAAAATACATAATTGATGTTGCAAGAAATACAAGTATTTTCCTTGTTTCATTGTTCTTTTTGAAACCATAATGGTTAATTTTTAGTCTTTTCCTTAACTGCATGCTGTTAGTTTTGATGCTGGTACTACGTTGGAGCATGATCTTATATTTCATCAGAGATACATAAAGTATCAGAGACTGCTCAGTTCATGCCAAAGAAAATCCTTTTCCTCAAACAGTAAGCATAGCCCAGTAATAAGATTATAATTTTTATAGCAATCATTACCTGGATGAGGTCTCCCGGCTTCTTGCTTATGCAAAGTTTATTTTTCAACAACCTTCCAGTGGCCTCCAGAACACTTTCTTAGTTATGACTTCAAACTGGAGGATTCTGTGTTGATAACATAAACAAATCAAAGCCTAGTTTTGGTATCTTTGTCCACAAATTACTGAGATCATTAAGTTTTTATCTTGTGTGATGGAGACTGGCATATGAAAATGAATAGTACATGGCATCAGCATCTGGAACCATACTAGCATCAGCATCTGGCTAGTAATTAATATTTAAACTGACTGAATAAAGCCAACACACAGATGTAAAGTAGTAGAAGATCTAGTAATATTTTTGTCTCACGTCCAAAAACTGAAATTTGGCAACAGGACTACTGTGTCCATGCAGAGGTGTGGAATAAGCCAGTTGTAGTCCAAGACAGACATGAAAACCAGAGTTGTGCTTTCCAGTGCTGCACCATACCAGTCACAGATCATAGTAACAGTCTGTGGAGTTCTTACTTCTGATGGGCACACACAGTGCTTTTCCTACATTTTAATTCTCCAGTCATGCTGTGTTGTTGCAGTCTCCTGTGCTGGTAGGAGAGTGTACATGAGATATGTCACCTAGAAGGCTAGAGTTTGTTTTGAATCTATGATCAAAGAACTGAAGTTTTTGCAGATGCTATGATAAGGATGGGAAAACTGTCCAACAAGGAGACAAACTTAGAAGCACTTTTTAGTTGTTAAGAATTTGTCTAACAGACAGTTCCAAGAAAAAAAGCATACTAAAACAGAATATGGCGTAATATATATATATGTATTTATATAATTCATAAAGTGAGATGCAAACATGTCAAAGCATACTATTTAGATTATCCAATTTTAAATTCTAATATCAGTGAGTCATTCCTTCACTTCCTATTCCCTCAAAACTTTTACCAAGATTTTGTGACAGGGACAGGGACAAGGAATGGCTCTTCACTTTTAAGCTCTATTCTTCTGAAACCTACCAACAAAAAAAAAACAATAGTGACTCATTGTTCTTGTGTGTGGTTCATTGCTGCACAACATTTTTTGATAGTGTGTGAAATGCCACATACATAAACCAAAATAAATATGCTTCATTATGGTCTGTAGTTTGAAGTCGTAAATCCTGAAACACTGCTAAAAATACAGGGACTTCCGTATGACTGAATGAAAAGTGTCTCACCTTTTCATCAGCTGCTGATGTCCCTAAGTAAACAATTACTTGGTCTAAAAGGAAGTGTAGATGGATAGAAAAACAAGCCTTCCTTCTTGTGAAATATCCAATGGCATTCACAGGGGTTACACAGAAGTCTATCAAATTAGGGAGAGGAAAATAAATCAATTGTAACATGTCTATAGATTGTCCCACAAAATAATCCTGATCGATGCTCATGAAATTTGCAGTGTAGTTCAACCCTGAGAAGCCTTAAATTGTTTCTGACATTGCAATGGTTTATATATCATTTTTATTTGCTTAATGAAATATATATGTGTTCATTCTTCCTTGCCTGCCCTTGACTCTTCCTAATGAGCTCATCTTTTTGTAGACTTTATTTGCCGTAACAATCACCTTAAAGCAAAAGGAACAGCATAAATAATTTGCTAACTAGTGGGAGTTGAACTTGATATTAAGATGTATTCTAGGTGTTATATATATTCTAGGCTTCATACAGTTGCCCATTCAAGCTATCTGTCCTAACTCTGTTTATGAAAAATCAGATTTCAGTGATAAAAAAATACCTAGATAAAATTATTTGACCCCAATTATATTGATCATCTTACTATTTACTGCTTACTAGTATTTATATTAAAACTTTATAACCACTGTAAAGCAAAGAAAACAATCAGCAAGAAGAAGCAGTTTTTAATGACGAATAGAACTAAGCTTTAGGTGTTGATTCCTAATCAAACCCAAGCAACAGGATAAATAATTGTGTTCATTTTGAATACGGGATAATGCTGAGATATTTGAGTTTAGAGAACCAAAAGCAGCTGTGTATGCCTTGCTGGTTGTTCAAACCACAAATGATGTTCATTTACATCATGGTTTTGATACTAGAGATACTAGAAGGGGAAAGTGCAAAGAACATAATTAATTTATTTAAATTCTGATGGTATTGCTACATCAGGATAGACTCATAACTGTATTTTATTTGCCTTCTTTACCATACTTTCTGTTTTGCTGTGACAGCTTTTGCCTCCAATGTCTGATGTATAAGTGCCACAATTGTACAGCTTTTTCCATTGACAGAGCTCGTCTGAGCACATATATGTACAATGAACATGCTTGTTCCAACATGATGTTTGTAAACTTACTAATTTTATTTCTTGGTTGATTATCTTGGTTGGTAAGAATTGAGAGAAAGAGGGAGCAAGAGGACATTACAGT
The DNA here is from genome assembly GCA_013397395.1 of Sinosuthora webbiana. Taxonomy (NCBI): domain Eukaryota; kingdom Metazoa; phylum Chordata; class Aves; order Passeriformes; family Sylviidae; genus Sinosuthora; species Sinosuthora webbiana. The sequence continues at coordinate 2,603 of VXBN01005280.1, read as the reverse complement.
ATTTGATCTTCCCAAGTCATTGCTAAATGTGATGGGACCCTGCTTTCCTGGGGATAGCTGAATACCACATGGGAAGTTGTGAATGAATTCCTTGTTTTGATTTGTTTGTGTGCACAGCTTTTGCTTTATCTATTAAACTGGTTTTGTCTCAAGCCTTGAGTTTTCTCACTTTTACTCTTCCAATTCTCTCCCTCATCCCCCCTGAGTGGCAGTGAATGATCAGCAGCTTGGGACTCAGCTGCCCATCAGGGTTAAACTTGGCACCAGTCTTCTTCAGATATTGTTTCTTGTCAAATTGGATGATCAGTTACAGAGTGCTGTGAACTCTTGCATAGCTTCATTACAGACTCTGACTTCCTGTCCCTGACAATCATACTGCTCTGTCAGAAATTCATTGTGTTCACCCCACCTCACCTGATTCGTGATGTCTCTGAACTTCTTGTCCTAGAATCTGCTCCTGATCTGCTCTCTCAACAGGTGTTAAGTCTTTCAAAATCACAAGACCATTTCTTTTAAAATTAGGTTAGCCACATGCTCTTTTTTGCACTTTCCTTAAAATAGAACATTTTTCTTATGTTTCATTTTTTGTATGAAGTGCTATTCTCACTGGTTTTGTGGAATTTAGTTACCATTGCCCAACAATTAAAAGGCATTTAATTTATCATGTTCTTCAAAACCAATTACCATTTTTTATTCTGCTTGCGAAGTGAGGGTTTGTTTAAAGTTTTTTCAACACCCATGTCTACAGCCCCATAGCCTGTACTCATCTCTACAGATTTTAAACCATATTTGGGCTTTTAGCTGTTCCATGTTTCCCATTAGGGTTTCTTTCCTCTGTAAGTGATGACCAGGCAGTGTGGTTTTACAGTCTCCCTAAACCAACAGAATAACTGGCTGCCATTAAAGGCAATGATCTGTCCATTACTTTCCTGTTTTGGCTGCACATCCTGCTATTGTCTATGGCCTGGTGCTAGCAGCTATCTAGATAAATGAAAACTCAACCTTTTTCCTTTTCTTTGGCTCCTTTTCAGCTGTGTAAATTTCCTGGTCCAGACTCTTGAACAGATGCAGAAATCCAGTCTGTCATAGCATAGAGGCCATAGGAGGGAAGGCAGAAAACCCACAGGCCTGGGGGGAAGGAAGAAGTTTCAGAAATTTTTCTTAATCTTTCTGCTAGAAATCTTATTTACCTTGTGTTCACCTTGTACAGCAAGATGCCTCATCCTGATTCAGATGTAATACTGAGCTTTTAAATTCAGTTTTTTCTATGTAGCAAGACCTTTGACAACAGATGTAAAATCCCTTTTGATTTAAATATAATAAAGATTTCACTTTGGGCAACACAGAAATCAGTGTTGGTTGTTGTGTGCCGAACATCTTTCAATATGTTTAGGCATGTTTAGATTGCATGGGCAAAAGATCCTGCAAGCAGAATTTGGAATCTGTAGAAAATAAATTAGTTTGTATATGACATGGGCAAAGTAGTTCAGGCAAACTGGTCCCATTGTTAAAATACTGAGCTTTATAAACACAGTCCTCAGTTTATCCTTTGGGTATGGATGGCTCTGCCTCTGATTCTGACCTTGTGGCTATGTCTACACTGCAAATTTTATAGGTCACCTCACAGCAGTGTAATAGCATGCTGGGTTGACTCTGGGTAGATACCCTCCAAAGTTTCTCCATCATTTCCCCTCCTCAGCTGGACAGGAGAGAGAAAATATAATGAAAGTCTCATGGATTTGGATCAGGATAGAAAGAGATCACTCACCATTTACTGTCACAGGCAAAATAGACTCACCGTAGGGAAACTGACTTAATTTGTTGCCAATCAAATTAGAGTAGGATAATGAAAACAAAAACAAATCATAAAACACCTTCACCCCATCCCTCCCTTATTCCCAGGCTCAACTTTTCTCCACTTTTTTTTTTCTACCCTTCCCCAACAGCAGCACAATTGCACTGGAAATTGAGGTTGTGGTTAGTTCAAAACTCACCTGTACAGCTCCTGTCTCCTGTCTCTTCCCTTCCTCCAGTGTGGTGTCCTTCCCATGGGAGACAGTTTTTTTTTCAACATGAATCCTTACCACAGGCTGCAGTTCCTCTCCAGTACTCGGTGTGAGTCCCTCATGATTTGCCATCCTTCAAGAACAGGCTGCCCCAGTATGGGTTCCTGCAAGGTCAACAGTTGTGCTGCACACCTGCTCTGGCCTGGGCTCCTTTCCATGGGGTCACAGCTTTGTTTGGGCATCTACCTGCTATGGTGTGGGATTTTGCATGGGTTGTAGCTGCGTATCTCCTCCACCCTGGGGCACAGCTGCCTCATAGTCTGCACCAGGCTGCAGGGGAATCTCAGCTCTGGTGCCCAGACCACCACCTCCCCTTTTTTTCCACTGACCTTCATGTCTGCAGGGCTGCCTCTCTCACATGTTCCACTTCTTTTAGATGATAATGTGGTGCCACTAATGCTTTATCCCTCAAGGAACCCATAAACACAGGACATTATTTGTAAGAAGTCTGTTTGATGACTTAGCCATTCATTTTTCTAGTTTCTTTTCTACCTACCATCAGAAAGAATGGCATCATCCCAGGTGCAGGTAACTTCC
>VXBN01005279.1:223754-258096 GCA_013397395.1 Sinosuthora webbiana | reverse complement strand
TATATATATATATATAAAGTTAACTTTATGGGAGGAGATTGAGAGATCTCTAGGAAGGGAATAGACCTGCCACATTTATAGTGAAGGCTGTAGTATAATTTTTACAGAAGAAACAACCTCAGTGTAGAGCTTCCTTCAGTTATTTTAGTGTCTCTTGATCACGATGAAGACAGATGAAAAGTCATGAGAATGGGAAATATTTAATGCATGTCCACTCACTACTCTGCTGAAGATACTGCTAAATTTGTACCTGCCTTTGTGGAACCCTTTTTTTCTGTGTTCATAAAGTACCTGCAGCAGTCCATCCTTGTAATGGAGTGGTTCCTCTTAATAAACAAGATTCTGACAGGATAAGGCAATTCTGGGAAAACAGAGACAGCCCAGTGATGAAGGTTTCAGGCTGGACAAGAGGAAATATTTCTCTTGTATACATGCCATGGATGGAAAGTCAATAGATCAATAAAACAAGATAACAGTGAAGATGAATTCAAAAAAACATTCTTAATTGATGCAAAATACTTCTAGTCAAGGTGTGAGAGCAAACTGCCAAAATATCAGAAAAATTGTAATGTTTTTTATCAGGTAAACATTGTCATGTGGACAAGACCCAAAGTGAATACATGCTTGTGTATGTATATAAAATCAATCATACCATTTTATCTCTTTTATACTTACACTACTTAAAATTAATGCTTCTGCAGTATTTTGAAAATATGAAACAAAATAATGGGTTCACAGAGCACAATGGAGCAGAGTTTTTTAAGGTAATCTGTGAGTTTAAACGTATTTATAGTAGTAAAAATTCAAACATAGCCTACAAGCATGCAAAAATAAGAGTGAGGAATTTAATGCATAAAGGTTATTTTTTTCTTGCAGTATCTAAACTAAGCTTGCAATGCCTACACATGCTTGGAAGGAAAGAGGTGCCATTAGAAAACAGAGAAGAAACATTAAAGAAAAATAGCTAGTCAAGGAAGAATTCATACTACAAATAATTTCATTATTAAACCTCAAAATATTTGGACCTTAAGTATTATTTTATTATGTTGAAAAGTTCATCATCAAGAGACCAAGGGGGCACTTTGAAGGCCTTCTGCTGCTGAAAGAGAAATCTGGTACAGTTTAGCTTCACAGAATTCGTTCTCAGTTATTTTTAAAAGATTAGTTAGAAACACTCCGATTACAGTCTTTGGGGAATTTTAGCAGAGTGGAACCAAAGACCTGCTTTAAGCAATTCACTTACTTCAGAAGAGCTCAGCAGATAACAAGGACTCAGGGGTTTGACCTTTGCCCTGTAAGAAAAGGAAGAATATTTGGGATCAACTTGCCTGCTTAGCAAAAATGTGCCTGGGACACTTCTTCATCAGGAAAGGAAAGGAGCGTGTGACCTCTGCTCATATACGAATTATTGTTTTGTGTTTCCTTAAATTATACTTCAGCTCTGTTGAAAAATGTGTATAGTTATAATATTTATTACAATGTAACATTTATATATGAATACTGTCCTCACAGTCCTTTCTTACCCTTAAACTCCTGCATCTCTGCTTCAGGAGTACATTTATTTTTTATCATTATAAGCATAGGATTTGACTTCTAGATCCAAAGAGAATTTTACTTTTTAGCTCTCAACAAAACTGTGAGCATTAAACCTTGTTCTGCCCTTGAAAAAGACCTTGTTCAGTTTATTTTTGTCTTATGTATTTGTGAGAAAGTTGTGCATCTATTAGAAAATAGGAGAGTAACTGAAAACAACCTTGTTTCTACTGGGGGCTAGTTCATTTACAAAAACATTGATATCTTAATTGGCAGGGGGTGGGGGGCAATTGTTTCTTTAATTGTGACTTCTGAATTTACAAAGATGATTTGTGGTGATTTTTGGTTTGTTTTCTTTGGGGGGTGTTTGATTGGGTTCTTTGGTTGGTTTTGTTGTTGTTGTCTAAGGTTTGTTTTGTTTTTTTTCTTTGTGGGGGTGTGGTGTGATAGCTGCTCTTTTTTGTTATTGTTCTTCTCCCAGAGATGATAATTCAGTTCCCACACAGGAATGGAATGGAACATTAGAATAGAATAGAATAGAATAGAATAGAATAGAATAGAATAGAATAGAATAGAATAATTTCAGTTGGAAAGGATTTACAAGAACGATCTAGTCCAACTGCCTGACCGTTTCAGGGCATCATCATGACTAAGTTAAGGTGCATTATTGAGGGCACCGTCTAAATGTCTCTTGAACATTGATGGACACAAGGCATCGACTATTTCTCTAGGAAGCCTTTTCCAGTCACTCAGGGCCTTTGAAACTGAGTATTCCAATTACTTCATCTATATCCTTTAACTTTGCCTTAAACTGAAGAAATCATGGAAATTTACAATAGGAAAAAGGAAAACGTGACACAAAACTATCTTTGAAGATCCCATGAGAGGCACATACCACTTGTATATCACCAGTGTAAAACACTCAGTAGGTTCTCCCAGATACAGAGTACCACTCTGATGTCACAATTTTAAAGACCCAAGAATACCCTAAAAATAAGAAACAGGCTCTCTACATGATCTCCTCAGGTGGTTGTTCAATAGCAAAATCTTTCAGTGGATTAAACAGAAGAAGGTTTGTTTCCTTGACTGGGTAAAAGAAGAGATGGAAAGGGAAGAGGCAGAGCCCTTTGAGGAAAGCTGCTGTACAATGAGCCTTCCTGTTGCTGATCCAGGCTGGAAGAACCCCTGCTCCAGACAATACACTAATTACTAGAGTCTTACATGAGTGTAACCTCAAATGCCCCAAACTCTAAGGCCATTGCAAAGTGTAAATCAAGGAAGACTGCGGGGGATGGAGGGGGCGGTGGGGGGTGTTTCTGGTTTTATACCAAAGTTTAGGAAAGTTTCTGTAGAATCCCAAAATAGAGAAGGCAATAAGGTGGAATAAAATCATTCTTCCCACATTTTCATCCACTCCTAGCTCAAGAGAGAAATAAAACTACTGAGCATCTGCCATCAGAGAGAACTCCTCCATTAAACATCCCTGGCAAACTCACTGTCCTGGTGGTTATGTCTCTAGGAATATATCCAGAAGAAAAATGGCCTTGTGTGTGCATCCTGTGAAACCAAATGTCACAGTGAAACCTTGGATCAGTACATTTTTCAGGTACTACTGAACTCATTGTTACTAGGTCAGGAAATCTGACTGTCTGCAAGTCTGCTAGGATCTATGCTGTTCTTTGAAGGGATCATGCTGACATCCCTCCCACAGTTTGCTGAGAAAGCAGATGAAATCTCTGTTACAAACCACAACACCTGCCCTAACTCCCTACCTAAAATTAAAATCTGAACCTTGTAGCTCATCTTTTTCTTCTCTTTTGTTTTATACATCAGGGGATGACATCAGTAATTCAGACTATTTGACTGTTTTACTGGAGCTTGCCAAAAATTTGGCTTCTCACACCTTTTCTAAAAATAAAAAATACTCAGATATTTTGGTGAAGTAAACATGCTGGAGTCTCAGGTACAAAGCACTGCACATTACATTGTGGTGGGGAGAATAAAGGAGAGGATAAATAGGCAGGAAAGGCTTTTATGAACAATAAAGAGTGAAATGGATAACTGATCTCATACAGATCCAGAGGAAGAAATCATGTTAGTTGCATGAAAGAAAAAAAAAAATAAAAAGAGAGTGAATAATAACTATTTTATTCAAAATGGTATATTCCTATGTTTTACTGTTCAGTTCTCCTCTCTCTAAATGTGGCACACTGGTGTAATAAAAAGCATGAATCCAAAATTAATAGAGAAGGAAGGTATTTTCATACCTATCCACCATGAAAAATTAACAGACTTATAAACAACTAAAAGAAAAATAAAAAAAAAAAAAAAAAAAAAAAAAAAAAAAAAAAAAAAAAAAAAAACAAGAAAATAAAATCTTAACTATAGAAGGTCTTCTCCATCTGTACAGTACAGACATCAGATTCTGATTAACTGTGATACGGAACTAATCTTTTCAATTAATGCAAATGAGCTGCACTTTTATGTAGACTGTTACCAGAGGGCATTCAATGATATTTTTATTCACTACATTTGACCTTAAAAATGTTTTGTAGTCATCAAGGATACAATTTTTCACACAGTGGGGATGTAGGAACAGCTAATTAAGTGGTGTTTAATGACATTTGTTCCTTAAAGGAGGGCTGATTAAATGTAGCATGTAATTTTTTACCAAATCAAGCAATTCAGCCAATTTCCACATGTGCTTAATAAGCTAGGCCTTAATGATTACACCTCAGTCACAAAGATTTGTGGGCTGCTAAATGTAATGTTACATATTTGCAAGCCTTAGTTAGTTAGAATGCAGAATTCTGATTTCTTTTTCCAACTGTATTGGTTTTTGATAATAAAGGAAATTTTTTCAGTCCTAGCAAGTGGAATATGTTCTATATTCACTTGTGAGCAGTTACTGCAAAGAAACTGAGAAAGAATTTCTCAAATGCAGAGTTTTCTGAGATCTAGCTCTGGCAATCTTAAACCACCCACTGAAAGCAAAAACGCAGCTTGCCTTGGCTTTGAGCTCTGACCAGCATTGCTGGTTTTGAAAACTCTGGTTTTGAAAATCAAACTGTCTGCAGGTCAGCACAGCATACATGGTCTGAGAGAAACTGAAGAAAGCAACAAAGGTGAGTGAGCAGGTGAGTAAGCTCAAACATCAGGAAAGCTGGAAGAGATAGAACAGGTAGATTTTTTCCCACTGAAAATCAAGCACATTGTTTTCACCATATTTAGGAGAGTTGAATAATTGCATTTCACCAGGAACTGCTGACCTTAATTGTTTACTGTATTACACGTACTAAGATGTGTATTGTCTTGATGCTTTATGGCTGGGTGCTTCCTAGGAGATCAGTGCTACAACCACAGCACTGCACTCAAATATCCTGCCTCTTTCTCCAGAGGGACACTCGTATTCTGCAGGTTTCCTATCCCATCTGCTATGAAGGTATCATATTAGGATTCCCAAACAGCACCAACACTTCTGTTTGGGCAGCAGAGTTACACCCTACAAGGCTAATGTGAGGTGACTTGAGCCCTCTGGCACATGTGCATCCCCACCTCGAATAGGCTGTGTAGCTTTGGGCACCTCAACATGAGAAGGACATGAAACTGTGTCCAAAGGAGGGTAAACAAGAGGAGAGGAGAGGAGAGGAGAGGAGAGCCCTCATGACAGTCGGCACTTTCCTGAAGGGAAGCAGTGAAACAGGTGGTACTGATCTCCTCTCTCTGGTAACCAGAGATAAGATATGAGGATGAAGCTGCATCAGAGGCAGTTCAGACAGATATTGGGAANAGAGGAGAGGAGAGGAGAGGAGAGGAGAGCCCTCATGACAGTCGGCACTTTCCTGAAGGGAAGCAGTGAAACAGGTGGTACTGATCTCCTCTCTCTGGTAACCAGAGATAAGATATGAGGATGAAGCTGCATCAGAGGCAGTTCAGACAGATATTGGGAAAAGTTCATCACTAAGACAGTGGTCAGTCACTGGGTCCCCAAGGAACAGGTCATGGCACCAAGCCTGTAAAAGTTCAAGGAGTGCCTGGACAACAGTTTTAGTCATGTGGGGGTTTTTAGGTAGCCTTGTAAGGAGCAGGGAGTTGTACCCAATAACCCTTGTGGATCCCTTCCAACTCGAGATATGATTGATAGTTCTGTGATTTCCCCTCCATACTGTAGTTACTAAAGTTCAATTGATGTAAGTGAAACACCTAAATATGAAATTTTACTGGCTGAAAACCTTATCCAATGTCACAAAATACTTCACTGATTCTCAAGAATTACAAATACACACCCTTTGTATAGAAGCAATACAAAACATTCCTCTGCAACAAAATAGTCAGAATTCAAAGAGATATGACTCAGTTGTATGGCAATGAGTATCCAATTTTTCAAATGAAAACTATCTGCAATCCTCCTACAGCATGATAGTTACAGGTCAGGGATAATGATACATAAATAAAATACTTAGCATGTTCATAATCAAAATGTTACTGCTTTACAAAAACGTTAATTTTACTGTTATAATTACAAGCACTCTAATTACACTCTAACAGCCATCAGGGGTCATCTCCCAGTTTCATCCACCATCCGGCAGTGGCACCTCTGCCAACTGCAGGAACGTATATGCATGTGTGTTTGGAAAAATAATGATAGTTTTCACCTACTTTCAATGCTCTTTCTAAATTGTTATGGGCCTCCAATGGTATGAGGAGCTCCAGTGAGTGGCTTTTATTCAGGAGAATCATAACAGGAACCTGGCTGTATTACATACACAGCCTTGGCTCTCATTTTAGCTCTCTTGTAGTCTTGATAAATGCACATTAAGAATTATAATCTTGCAAAAATAAACTGTTTAGTTCAAAACGGTATTTGTCAAAGATTGATCTGCAGGATGACCATTTTGAGATGATCTCTGGCCTTCTCTAGTCATTGGGAAGTCATAGTCTGTGTTAGTATTCCATGTGTTTGGTGAGGGCCAACAGCCACATTAAAACAAAATTCCTACTTGTCTGTAGCAGTTCTGGCACTGTATTATCAGACCCTGATGCCTTGCAATACATTAAGATGTGCACTACAGTTCAAATATGCACTGTGAAACCACAAAGAAGTATTTCTTATTAGAAGTTTCAGTTTTTATTAAAAAAAAAATTAAAGCAAAAAATTAAGGAGCATGTTTTAAGATCTCTGTAATGAGAGATATCAAATAAAAATCATTAATTCCAAGTAATATTTGCATTTCAAATCTTTTCAGGACAATGAAATTCATCTTACACCACAGATTCTGAGTAACCAATTAAAGATGATGTAAATTGACTCCACTGTCAGTATTTTCTGACTTAGCTGCCTACAGTCAATCCCAGAGGTGTTCTTTTTTTTACTTTTCTTATTCAGTATTCCAAATTTAAATCAATTGAGCACTCTCCTTCCTTCTTCCTCTTGAGAGATTCAGATTTTCAGCCTCATTTTTTTTTTCCTGTGAGCACCTTCTCACCAATCTTCTCCTGAAATGTCAAAGGCAGAGGACCCAGTATCCGTAAAAATTGTCAATGACTTGAACTCATTTCTGCTTCATCATTGTAGCATCCCACCTTTAAGGGGAAGGGAGCACCCAAGATTCATAGATTCCTTGTACTCAAAAGGAGCAACAAAAGTCAGAGTGTTTACAGGAACTCAAAAAATTTCATTAGTAAATTACACTCTTGGCATAGAAATTGGTAAAAGTTATATAAGCACACAGAAGTGGATTATGGATAGAGGTGGAAAATACTGAAAAAATAATGAAAGAATGAAAAGGAAGGAAGGAAGGAAGGAAGGAAGGAAGGAAGGAAGAAAGAAAAAATTAAAAATAAAAATAAAAAATTAAAAAAGAGAGTAAGAAGAAAAGCTCACAAGTCCTGGTTCCAGCATCAGTCCAGGTGATGGAATGTCCAGGATGCTGAGCCACACAGCTGGGACTGATGGAGTTACCTTTTTATAGATAGGTTTTCCCTACACTGAAGATAGGTTTCTCACTTTCTATACAATTTAGTTATTCACAATCTGTTCTTTCAGACTTTCTGGGTTGGAGGCATCGGAACCTTGGGTGGTCTTGTTCCCCCCTACATTCCATGCCCACTTCATTTGCTTGCACCAGCCTGTGGTGTGCTTGTCTGCAGGAACCTAACAACCACGTTTGTCCTGGAAAAATTCTGCCCTACCTCTGTATGGCCCCTTCTCCAGTCATATCTTGCTCTTTCCACAGCATATTACCAACAATCTTTGGATATTACCAGTGATTCTTGTGGTATTACCAACAATCCAGCCAATCAAGGATTGATGTTTGAGCCATACATATTAAACCCTTGTCTTCTGGAATTCTCTAACCATTATAACAAAGTCTTCAGTTTCCTATGCACTGACAGCATTTCACAGTTCAAAAAAAAAGAAATAACCTGGTGATTCCATTTTAATAAAAGGCTTGGTGGAACTAGACTCATTGTGGCTATTGACCTGGCTGACACTAAAGGTTAAGGTGCCAACCTATCAGCAGAAATGGCCAGTCAATACCACACTCAGCATTTCTGAGAACTCAGGTGTCAATGGCCATTGACTGCCAACAGCTGATAACAAGGACTTGCTCAGCAGACATGCTGATCCTGGGTCTTCTCAACTCAGGGAAGGAAAGCTATAATTATAACCACAGAAGCCAGAGAAGGGAGAGAGACCTTGATGATCAGCTAGTATATCTCCCTCTAAAGGAAACTAGACTTTTCGCAACATGTTTTCCTCCAGATCTGTCTAGTCTCATCTAAAAAATACTTTAAGCAATAGCTTTTCTCTCACATTTCTTCTAAGATTATTCCACAATAGATTTCATGGCTGGGAACTAAGCCCTAATATACAGAATAAATATATTCAGAATCATAGAATCATTTAGGTTGGAAAACACCTCTAAGATAATTGAGTCCAGCTGTTTACTCAGCATCAGCATTTTCACCACTAAACCATATCTGCAAGTGCCATATCCACAGGTCTTTTTGATGGCTTTATATAAACTTTTCTCATGAACTGTTCATATAAACTGATAAGATACTTCTAATAGAGTTCCTCATGAAGTGAGGAAATTCCCTCTATTACTACTTCATTTATTATTTACTACCTGTCAGTTTTCTCGTTAAGGGGAGTACGTTTTAAATTTTTCTTTTTTTTTCCCTCTGTTGACTTTGTTTGCTTTACTCCATCAATGCAATCATCATAGCTAATTCAAAGTCACATGCCATTGAAATTTCATTTGGCACATTTCTTTAAGATTTATATAATTTGAACCTGCAACTAAGGCATGGGTTCAGCATTCTTTAAACCTTATTTATTGCCTCATACTGAGTAACACATACGACATTCAGTTTCACATGACAGTGCAATTTGTAAGAGTAGAAGATATTTCTATTTTGGCGTGTTTATGCTGTGAGGTCTCCAGGGAAGATTTAAGAAATAGTCAATAAAAAACCACATGGTGAGAAATTATCAATAGATTAAAATAATCACAATCATGCTATGATTAATTCTGACACAGTATTGTCTTTGGCACGACCTGTATATTGCTTCTAGTAGAAGACTTACTAGTTGATTGTATTCAGACACAAAGAAAATGTTTCCTGATACTTTATCTTTGCTTTGAGTTTTTTGAAGTTGCTTGTGACAGCTATTGTCTTACAATACCATAAACACTATTTTTATCATAATATTCTAAGTATATTTAGTTATATATATATGCAAATCATATTTCTAAACAACTGATTTATGTCTTTGTATACTGTTCCCCATATTTAGCTGTCCCATATTCAGTGGCCACAAGCAACATTAGTACTTGCCTGTGGTGTTTGGATCCTGGGATCCCAAATTAACGTTGTTCAGTCTCAGAGCAGAAATGACTATTTTAGTATAAAAATAAACTACTTTATGTGTGAAAGCCCAGAGATCACTTTTTAAGGCGGAGTGTGCTCTCTAGCAGGAGAAGGTACTTAACTGATTTGCTCCACTTGTACATGATTTCATGAAAAACATGAAGTCCTGAGATTAACTAAGTTTGAGATTTTTTTTAATAAAAGTAATTTACTGATTCAACAGAAAGTGGTAAATTTAGTAATACATTATCTTTGAATTAAGGAAAAATATTTGACTACAAATTGGTTAAATTTTAATAAAAGCAAAGGACAAATAAATTGATTTTTTTTATGATATAGATTTCAGTCCACTGCAGATGAGTTCAAATTTTCCACCAAAAAAAGTTGATTTGCAGTTTTAAATACATTGACTTTTTTTCTTTTGTATTTCACTTAAACCAAGAGACCACAAGTTCAGTTAGTTTTGTTGTCCAGTTTCAATGTCAATGCTGGAGCTAGTAAAACTCTGCGAGGCCAAATATCACCAGTCTTGCTTTTTCATCCATGCTTGAGGAAAATACATTAAGTGGCAGTGGTAATGACCTCATATTACCTTAATAGTAGGTGTTCAGTGTGAGTTTTCCTTATGCACTCTAAACACAATGCCTTTCTCATTCAGTCAGTGTAGGGAGGAGAACATGATTAAATACATGTGTGCATTTGAGCTAGATAATGAATGTGTTTGTTAACACGTGTAAAAAACACAAGATGCAAAAGCCCGCATTAGGTAAGATTTCTGAATCCCTTTTGTGACTACAGCTCAGGTTCCTTCCACATAGAAAGAATGGAGTTCACATTATTTCTTTCAAATACACCAGTTCCCAGATTAATTTCTTGTATTTTCTGTGAACTTTGCCTAGCAAAAGATACCTTTTTCCATAACTGGAAGATTTTACAAACTAGAATACTTCCCATTCTGATTTCCTTTTCCTCAAACAGCAGACTTCTTCACTGATATAAGAATTTCCCCATAAACAGAGAGAAGTGTGGCATTCCTGGGACCAGCTGAGCTTTGGAATTGCCTAGGCAGCTTTCTTTTTCAACAGGTGTCCAAGCAGGATAACTTGGCTCCATGGTGCTGTTTCAGCACTAACTTCATTGGCAGTAGCCACAAACATTTTCAGGATAGGAAACAGGTGTTTCAAATGCTTCACTGGGCAGAATGAAGAACAATTCTCTCCCTGGTGTCAGTGTGCATGATATATTCAATGATTGTTACTTTCTGATCAAGGATACATGCATTCATGTAGTGGAGAGCAATCCATCTGGTTTTGTAATCAGGAATGAGTTGTTGAAATAGAAAGTCATTACTTTGGCAGGGAGGAGGGGAGTAGTGTCTGGCAACTGGCTGAGCATGTTTTGCTTAATGTTAAAACCAACTGAACACTAGAAATATGGCTTGAATATATGAGAGCTGGGTTTTTCCTTTCATATAAGGGAAGCTTATGTAAGTGTGAAAGAAAAAAAATGTTGAAAGATGAAAAGAGAAGTCTAATTAAATGGAATAAAAAAAAAATATTTTAAGAATCAAATTCTTACCCAGACTCTGTCCCAGAGGGAATGTAGTTGTGCTGACTAATGTCAGCTGAGGGTTTAATTTTGCGGCTAGAATCACAGTATAGTTTGGGTTGGAATGGAACATTAAAGGTCATCTAGTCCAGCCCCACTGCAATCAGCAGGGACCTCTGCAACTAGATCAGGTTTTCAAAGTCCTGTCTTGCTTGACCTTGAATGTTTCCAGGGATGAGACCCATCTCTGGGCAATCTGTGCCAGTGCCTCACCATGATCATTGTAAAAATGTCTTCCTCATATCTAGTCTGAGTCTGTCCTCTTTTAATTTAGAACTGTTACCTCCTGCCCTGTCTCGACAGGCCCCAATAATAAGGGAGTTTCCATCTTTCTTACAACCCCTTTTCACGTACCAAAAGGCTGCAATGAGTTCTACCTGGAATCTTCTCTTCTCCAGGCTGAACAACCCTGGATCACTCAGTCTGTCTTCACAGCAGAGGTGCCCCAGCTCTCTGATCATTTTTTTTGCCTGCTCTCAACTCACTCCAACAGGTCCATGTTTTTCCTGTGTTAAAGGCCCCAGAGCTGGATGCTCCATTTGGGGCCCCATGAGAGTGGAGCAGCAAGAATCATTTCCCCCAGCCTGCTGGCCAAGCTTCCTCTGATGCAGCCCAGGACACAATTTGGTTTTTGGGCTGTAAGTGCACATTGCCAACTCACACCCAGCCTTCTACACCCTCATACCCCCAAGTCCTTCTCAGCAGGGTTGGTCTCAATTTCATCATTCTCCAGCTGTATTTGACACCAAATGTTCCCCAAACCAGGCATGGGACATTACTCTTGTCCTTGTTGAACCTCATGAGGTTCACATGGACATACTTCCCAAGCTTGTGCAAGTCCTTTCCTTCCAGCATGACACAGCTTGGTGTCATCAGCAAACTTGCTGAGGGTGAGCTCAGTCCCACTGTCCATGTCTTTGATAAAGCTGTTGAATGGAACTGTTTAAAATACCATATTTAGAATCCTGCTATCAATTTAGCAGTCACACTACAAAGTCTGCATTACCCTTACTTTATTGGAAATACCCAATTTACTCTTTCAAATATAGAAAAATATTTAAGTTACTTTCTTGCAACAGCTGTTGGCAAATACTGCCCTCCCTAAGGGTGATTGCAGCGCACAATGTAACACCTGTATTACCTAGAAAAGCGCAAAATTTGCTTTAATGAAGAGAAGGGGAGAATGATTTCATGATTAATGGCATTTAGCAAAGTGCCATGGCAGGGGGCCATGGGAAAGCAGCTCAGGAATCAGAACTCCTGTTTGCACCTAAGAAACACAGAAAATAACTTCCCAGGATAGTTATTTTTATTTACTAGAAGAGGGTGTAAATTAAATGGTATTATGTTCTTTCTTCTAATAAATGGGTAAAAATGTTCTTTTACTTACTTTTGCTCGAGAATTAAACTAAAAATCAGTACCCCATCACTGTGAATTCAACCCAGTGGTAGCCTAGCATAAATCACTGTGATCCTTTTGTGCTCTATGTCTATGAAACGTACCTTTTTGCAACAGCAAATTTGGCATCTTAGACCTAAAAATTGTTTGTGCCTTCTTTTTTTTCATTATTTTCTTTCATACAATTATAGAGGCAGGCATAGAGGAGCTATGGAGTACACACTGAAGAAGGAGGAAAAAAACAATTAGTTACAGCAAACTCACTTTAATACTTTTTTTTATTCACTGAGGATGATATTATTAAGAAAATGTTTATATTTTGAGATAAGGTACTTTAAAGAACACAGAGCAGTTTCAGAGTTGTTTTCCTAGTTCAAAAGACCATAGGGAATGCTTGAACAATATAATTTTAAACTTACAACCTTGATCAAAGTTTAAAATGTATTAAATTCAGTGCATGAATTCAAGAAAGTAAAATAAGTGACAAAAATGGACAAGGGAGATAAAATCAAATTTCTTAGCTTAATAGTACTTTCCTTCATGAGGGAAAAAAAGCCCAAAAAAATACTGTGCTTATTTAGTACAGCAACATGACTCCCAAGAATTTGAATGCACTTATCAACAAGTCCTTAATCTGAGCGCATTTGGGAATTGTCAGCTCTTACAGATTTAAGAATAGTTAGGAAATTTTCAGACCAGTTTTTCTGATATTTTAGTACTACCTCTCAGAAAAAGAAAACTGACTGATGGTAAATAATTTTGCCTGAGGAGATGATCAGATGAATTATCCCATTGATGGGTTGTCAGTTTGACATAACCACAACAGTAAAAAAATCTCCAAACCCTATAAAATATGTTGCGTAGGCCACCCTTAATCCTGTGATTATTAAGATTATTTAGACAAGGAAAACCCAAGACCTTACCCTGTGAAATTAATTCCCAGGCAAAGCCCAAGTTAATTTAAGGTCACACACAAAAACCCAAAACATTAAAGTTAGTGGGGAAACTTCCATCACTAAATCAAAATTCCCACATCAGAGAATTGCTTGGAAAATTGAGGATTTTAATAGGGCATTCAAAAGGCCTGATGCTATGACTTCATGAGCACTCGGAGTGCTCCTTTGGCAAATCCATGCTTAATCCACAACTCAGATACAGTGAGAAGTTTCTGTTCCCCTGTAAAAAGGTGTATTAGAAGGGGAAAAGAATCAAGGAAGGCAGCAAGTATGATCAGAGGCGTGGATGAGCTCCTGCAACTGAGCAATAGCAAAACTTGTGATAACAGCACCTTTAAAGGAGATGTGATAGGCCTGGAGAGCCATGAGGGGAATGAAGCAAATGGACTGGGAGCCACTTTTACTCTGTCTTCAGTGTAAGATCTGAAGGCAATAAAATAAAGTGAGTGAGAACTCAGTTCAAAATGAAAAAAAAGGGGGATTTAGTTACTCACAAAACAGGTTGTAGATCTGTATAACTCCTTGAGAAAGGATCTCAGTGGTTGTAAGACAGTTTCACCGGTTTAAAGGAAGATTGGAAAAATAGGGGAAGTATCAATTAGTGATTATAATATATGCTTAAGTAGAGGCACCACGATTGCTCTGCTCATATTTGCTTCTGTGCTTTCACTTCCAGCAGTGATTGAAAACAAAATGGAGGACTAAATCAGTGATTTTCTGAAGCAGTGCAGACACCTTTTACATCTTTTTCGAGGTTATAAATAACCAGTTTGTTCTTTAAAATTTTAATTAATTATGTCATTCTCAGAATAAAACAAGTAACTCCTCCTTGGTTTTAAGAAATCTTCCAGAAATGTCAGAAGTTTACTTTTTGCTTCCATTTCTTCCATTTGTCACACAAGTAAACTACCTTTACAAGAAGAGAAATATTTCATTTTATTTTCCAGGATTTTATTGTAGAATTAGTTTGGTGAGTAGAATCCATTTTGTTACACAGATAATAGGAAGAGACTTCAGATGAAAAATTTTATCAGTTGCAGAGAACAGAGACACCCATGATGTCATTTGTGGCTATACAATTTCTTTCCCATAAGCTTGTCAGGTCATATTAATGTTTGCTTTTGTCAGTACAGAACTTGTTAAATATGGCAGGAAACTTGGGAGAGTAATATGTGCTACAGTTTATTCTCATCCTATTGCAGTCTGCAGTCAGAGTGACTTTATCTTTACACATCAGATTTTGTTGGAGAAGAAAGATGTTGGGATTTTGTTTTTCCTCATTAGGTGAATGCAGAAGAATCTAATAAGACTTGCATTGTTCCTTGCAAAATAATAAAAGCATAAATGAGATGTGTCAGACAGATCCTATTGTATATTCATGCAGACATCTACAGCTATTCTGGTGCATTGCTAAAGAAAACAACCCTGCATTGTTTACAGTATTTTATTTTTTTTTATTGATGTAAATGAGCAATTGAAACTAAATTACTGAGACGTGCTTTCTTCCTATTGCAGTTTGACTCACCCATATGTTCCAAAAAGGAGGTCTCTTCTACTCAGGCAAAAAATCTCACAGAGGAATGAGTTACGAATCACTCAATTTCTCTGAAGGAAAGAGGATTGGTTTTATAGTCTTGCATCTTTTGGTCCTTCCTCACCTTTAATGACATTCACATGGTGCCAGCTGGAATAAGTGTCATGAGATATAGGAAGAGTTTGAAACAATCAAAGCCTCTTTTTTAGAAGACTACAGAATCTTAGAAGGAGAAAGCCTATAAACATATGGTGTTTAGACAGGTGCTCTGTAAAATACAGCTTTCCTCAGGTGAAGCTGCTGTCAATGCTTTTAATCAAAAGACTACAAAAAAGCATATTGTTTGTCCTTTTCCTTTCCCCTTTCTCTCCCTCGTGCTGTTTTTTTTTCACCATCTTTTATGAAAAATGAAAATCAGTCCACCTTTTGTGTTTCCATGTGTGGAGTTGTGGAGTTTCTTTTTGTTTTTCTGGTTGGTTTTTTTTGGGTTTTTTTTTGTTTGTTTGTTTGTTTGTTTTTGTTTTTGTTTTTTGGTTTGGTTTGGTTTGGTTTGGTTTGGTTTGGTTTGGTTTGGTTTGGTTTGGTTTGGTTTGGTTTGGTTTGGTTTGGTTTGGTTTGGTTTGGTTTGGTTTGGTTTGGTTTGGTTTTTTTACAAAATAAGGGAAGAAAGCGGGGGTAAAGGATAAATTATTCTAAAAACCATCTAAGAAGTGTAAGAAAATTATGAGGGCAAGAAAGATACAACTCCTTGTTGACCAAGGAAGGGAATACAAATTACTTCATCTTTCACTCACTAACAGCCTCACAGAACTCTCATCAGCTTCTTTTGAGGTGGCTGAGCAGCAGGATGGACTTGCTGGGAGCAAGATCGGTTGAATTTTGAAGGAATATAGGCCTTGGTTTTGGTTTGCACTTAAAGGAAGGTGTATGGTGTGTGTATATATGTGTGTGTGTCTGTATGTATAGGTAAACACACAGGTCTGCCTCAATACAGAGATTTCATTGTCATTACTCGAACATCAGTTATTCTCCTCTTCATTTAGTACTAAATTACTACTGAATTCTAACAAATTTATGTCCCAGTAAAACCTGCAGTGTGCCTTCTTACTCTCTTACTTGAGTCTAAGACTTCAACTGTCCCTACAATTTCACTGTACAGATGCATTTCATGGAATGCAGGTTCTGAGGAAAAAGTCCCTAAGAAACAGACAAAAAGGGAGAGTGTAATTCTCCTCCAGACTGATTCAGTTGAACTCAGATTTCTGTCTGCAATACCTACATTTTTGCTAGATATCCAAGCTCCTATCAGGCATCAGGGCAGTCTAGGTTTGCACATACATGTATGGTACTATCTAAATCCCTGTAGGTCATTCAATGCACCTCCATTCAAAAGACAACTGGGAAAAATTGAAAAATTGTGTGCCAGGGACCCAGATCATTTTGCAGACACATCTAGACGTGAGGCAGAATGGTCTAAAGCATTTGAGATATTTCTGGTCACATACCTGGGCTACTGAGTCAAACCTGTACTCAATACAGCCCTGACTGCAACTCATCTAAAATAAGTTCTACTGCCTGGTCATCTGAAAGATGGGCTCCATTTAGGTCTCTGCTGAGTGCAATGGGAGCAGGTAGTCCTAAACAGATTGTGCAGAACTGGATACACCTGAGCCAAAATTCAGTTGTCTTACTCTGAAAATAGATACAACTCTGAAGGCATAATTTAGCTCCAGAGATGTAGGTGTCTACTGCTATGTGAATATCCTTGCCTAACCTCCTCTGCCTTTGGGTGTTGATATTCTGTAGGTCCGTGTCCCCGGTGTCCGAGCCCAGGTGCTCGTGTGGGAAGAGACCAGGACCTGTCCATTGCTGGACACAGCAGCTATCTTCAGCCAACTCAAACTGACGCCTTAAGCTTTAGCTTTTGCAGATTCTACGTTACCTAGGGATGTAGCTTTGAGCCTTATATTAGGTGTCAGTAAGCTTTCTTCACAGGGTAGGTAGACAAAACAAATCCCTTTTTGCTGAACATCAAGGACAACTCTCAGGCCTGAAAACATAAACAATGGTGGACTGAAGGGAGGAACAAGAAGGATGGGACCTCACAACCTGAAGCTGTAATTGGACAATTAAACCCCAATATGCAAATGAACCAAAACTGATAAAAATGTAAGATCTCGTGACCGGGCGGGTTTTTTGGGTGTAGCGTGTTTGTAGTGGACTCAGGGTGCAGCCTTGGTCGGGCTTCAGTCCTGTTCGAAGTGGATCCTGGAGGCCTTTCAATAAATACCTATTTTATTCTCTAGCTCTGTCCAGTCTCTGTTTCAGGTCAGCCTTTTAGGCAACAAAACAACCCCACTTCAGGACCCATCTCAGTCCAAAACTATATTTTCTCACCAGTCTGGATCTGATTGAGGTCTGGAAGCAACTCACTCTATTAAAATGTCCAATATCAACACTCTAGTTCCTCAGAGAATTAAAATCCCACTTGCACCTGCAGATGTCTCAATCCTGCCATTTTCCTCTTAAGTATGCATTTTTAAATCTATCCTCAAAAGAAACCTACTAATCTATAATTTTCTATAATAATTTGAGTACTAACATCAAGCACAAGATGAAAAACTGCCAATTTATTTTGAAAAAGGATGGAGAGATATAGTGTCCTGTAGCAAGATGACATCTTGATGCTTAAAACATTTTAGTCAATCATTTTAGACTGCTGCATCTCTAGATAAGATCTGCTTTATTTTTGTTGTATAATAGCTAAATGATTACAGCTTCATTTCCAGCTGGATCTTGAGCCACTGGTGCTATGCAAATAATAAAAAAATTCTTCTCTTTCTCTCTCCACCCTTCTTTTTTTTTCTTTTTTTTCTTTTCTCCTCTTTTCCAGTTTCTTTTTTTCCTCTTTTTTTTTTTCTTTAACCTTTTTCATTTTTTTCACAGTAGTTGGGTTTCCATCTGCTATTTGAAATAATCAGCATATTGAAGTCCCATGCTGTTAATCAACTGTTTCTGTATGTATATTTTCCTCTATTTCTTTTCCGTCATTGAGAATTTACCCTCTGACAGACCTTTCCACATTTCCTCTGAATTTGATTTGTCTGTCAGAAGCGAAGAGAAGAAAACCTCCACTGATTTTAGGCTGGGTGTTTTGAGCTAGTGGAATGGGGAGCAGGGAGCCACTGATGCTGGCATGCACAGCAGTGCTGGGAGGTTACCAAGCAACAAGACAGAGATGTGTCACAGGGCCAGGGGAGATGGGGAAGATGAACAAAAGTGTGGACAAAGGATTCGACAAGATGAAGGGAGGCGTTGTGATTGCCTGACCTCTTCCTTATTTCCAATCTTGAGCTGCAATGGTGCCCATAAATACAGGCTGTGTAAAGCATCCCAATTTATTTACCTGGAGCCTTGGAGGCAGCAGAGATGGAGAAAGCCTGGAGAGTGATCTTGTCATCGAAGGATTGTTCTGTCAAGAGTCCACTGTGTAAGCAAAAGGGGACAAATTGTGCATGTGAGCACAAAAAGTGCATGTTTGTTACTGGGAGAGAGTGAGTCATTGTACGAACATCCTGTTGTATTATACACAGACTGAAAACTATTAGTCAGAACCTGATCTGGCTTCAAAGGAGTCACAGTCCTTAGAATGGATTAAATTTGGAAATTAGACTTTCTTTGGTTTGTAAACTTCTTTAAAATTGCTCTTGCACCAATTTCCCACACTTTTGACTCCACCCAAATAATTTAAATTAAATAGGTCTTCTCAAAATGAGAGACAAAAGTTGCAATGTAGAATCCTTATCTGCTTGCTTCAGTTTTGCAAGGGAATTCATGTCTATCAGACTTTTAAGCACCTTCTATTCCCTTGTTAGGTTTCCAAGCTTGAACAATCTGGGATACAGTAAATTTTTAAGGAACCATATTTGCCTTTTGGAAAATAATATGGTAAGATAAAGCATCAACAGCTGTCTTCAGCTCCTCCCATACTCTTTAAGCCAACTTAAACAAACCATTGATAAACATAGGAACCTCATATTTTATTTCTCTGAAAGGAAAGGTTACTTAAAAGCATCCTAAATATGCAAGATATAGGGAACAGGTGTAGTTAATGACATTATTAAATCAGTTTAAATTCATGAGGTTGTCTTCACTTGTGGATATAAATTGTTAGAATTTACAGCACTTCTTCTAAAGTTAACAAAAAAATCTGCATAAGTATTTTGTATTGCCCAATATTGTCCCAAGATACTTATTTTGACAATTATAACATATATGTAATGGTGTATGCAAAATATTCCGAAAGACCTTGAAACTCTTTCTTTTTTCTTTAGCATGTTTCTTTTACAGCTTTTACCAATATTTTTCCTCAACACTGTGGAAAATGGAGAACTGATTTTTGAGCCTTTGACTACAATGACCCAGCAATTCATGTGAACAAGTCAATTTTTTTCTAGGTCATTATGACAGAGTGATGTTTTTAGAGCCTGGAGTTCAGGGAAATGTAGCAATTTCTTTCTCCTTGGAAAAAAGCTGAAAAATGACAGTGACCATTTCAAGACACTGTGTTCCTCAGTAGGTCCTCTCTTAGTGGAATATAAAAGTTTGAGCAAAGAAATAACTAAATGTTGCTAAGTCAGTGTCTGAAACACCTCTGACATACAAAAGCTGTCTTCCTTGTTATTCAGCTACCATTTCAAAGTGTTTCCCCAAGGTTAGCTTGAGGGTGAGCTGCACCAGCAGGAGACTCCATCATGTGGTCTCAGCATTTTTCCGCTACATCTTAGTGGCAATTCATGTCACACATTATTCATTATAGAGCTCAGGGACTCCCAGACCTGCCAATTGAGAGGTGTGTCACCTGCACTTACAAGCTACAGAAACATGGCCTGATCTCTTAGCCCTTATATATTCAATTTCTGGGCAGCCTGTAGGGCTAACAGGTTTCCACGTGATCAGCCTCTGTTAAGTTTTCACAAAAGCTTCTATGGGGAGAGCACAGACCTGTATTATAACACTTTTACATATCTCCCTCAGCAGCTGGTGGAAACTTTACTGAAGTTAAAGATGTGACATCAACCAAATAAAATACATTTTTTAAACTTGAAATTATCCACCCAGTTCAATTTCTTTTGCCTTACTTGCCATAAGAATGGCATTCAGACTGTGAGATGTCCTATTTGAGGCTGCAATGCCACTTGTTTATCTGAATGGACATGTACACCATGCACACATTAGAGCTATGCATATGGCCACCAGGATAATTGGAGGAGAAAGAAAAGGTACAGATTGCATCTGCCAGTGAAACAACCTCCTACAGCCCTAATTTAAAAAAAAATAATAAATAAATAAATGTAAATCCACAACTCAGTTATCTGTGAGTAAGACATAAGCTGGTATTTGTTCTCAAACAAGATGATCATTAAGGAAATTTATGTTACTTAAGAAAACATATATACTTATGAGATGAAATAACAGGAAAACAAACTGATTGAGTAAAACCTGTGGGAGTGAAATAGAATATTTTAAATTGAGAGACCAGAATGGGCACAGACAGGCAACTATCTGGAGAAACTGTGGATACACCAGATATTCTCCTTGGAGCTGCCTTAGAAAAGTATTTCTAGCAGAGCAGAGGTCAAAAATGCAGTTCTTATAGTTTTTAGAATGTGAATGCAAATTCATATGCTGTAAGTTATTTAAATGGAACAATGCCCTAAATGTAGGACTGGCAGTGAGGGACCCCTGTATCATATCCAGAACTGTAACTTTTTAGAAAGAGGACACAGCAGGGAATGGAGGAAACAGATGATCCCACATCTGCCTGTTGTGGAGCTATTTTTGTAAAGGTTGCAAGCAGAGATCTGGCTAAATCTTTTTAGCAAAATTATTCTCCTTAGAATATGCTACTTTGTCTTGACTGAACCACTTCATGATGAAATGTGTCAACCGAATTTTAATCAGAAAAGATTTTTTTTGTGTTCAGGGCAAAATTCCCAGTGAGAAAAACCTACTTTACAGTATCCAATATACTAATGATTAAGCCCTCCGTGATCTCTGTAGTTGAAGGAAACTTTGATTCTCTGTCCCATTTGAATATTTTCCCTGTTACCAGTGAATATTTTAACCATGGGCTAACCACATCCCAGGCTTCTACTTCCTTCTTCCCCAGAGCTGTATACCAAGGATTTCCAAAGATGCTTTTTACAACCTGAAATGAAAGAGCAAAAACCTTCTCTCACAAATGCTGAACTTTTTCCTATCAAACTCTTGCAATATGCAAGAGAGATTGGGAAATTGCCATATCCCTACTCCTGTGCTCCTGACCTGGCACCAGGTGCAGTTGGCACTAGACAACACATCTTTAGTTTAATGTTTTTAAATGGCTTTAAGATAAAAGATGGTAGATTCAGATTAGACATTAAGATGAAATTTTTATTGTGAGGGTGTGAGACACTGGCACAGGTCGCCCAGGGAAGCTGTGGATGCCCCATCCCTGGAAATGTCGGATAGGGCTTTGAACAAATTGGTCTATGGAAGGTGTCCCTGCCCATGGCAGGGGTGTTGGAACAAGATGATCTTTTAAGGTCACTCCCAACCCAAGCCATTCAGTGGTTCTATAATTCTGTGATTCACTTGCACAAAATAAAGAGTTCAGGAGAGCAAAACAGTCACAACTTTGAAAGGTGATATGGAGGGTGCTTTATTCTTGTCTTTCCTCCTCAAATGGAGCAGTCTGAATTCACAATTAATCTCTGCTGACCTTATTAGGCTGTAATAACTATACAGTATCAGAAGCCACGACTCCTGCCTGTATTTTGTTCAGTAATTCAATTACAATGCATGTGGAGGAGCCATGTAACACCAGCGTTGTGTATGTAGGCCACTTGAAATATAAATGGACACTATTTAAAGAGTGGAGGCATTTAGATATAAATAACTGAGGAGTGCAATCAGCTTTGTAACACCAGCTTTAAAAAACCCAAGCTCGTCATTTGCTTACAAACTCATGTTTCCCATTTTCAACAGTTATTTCTGTAAGTTTGCTCTTCTGTTTTAAAGAATTCCTCAACCCCAGTTTGAAGTGAAACTTGCTGGTGTCAGCTATTGCTGGGGGGAAGGAGGGGAATCTTATTTCAAGTAAACTGGGTCAGTTCCCTTCTTTGTCATTATGAATAATTTCATTGCTGCAGTTTAAAAGAACTTATGTAAGTTGTCTGGATGAGGGAGATACTCAATTCACACAGCAGCAAATGGCCATGAGATGTGTGGGGTTGCACCTACCTATACACAATATGTATTCTCTGACAAGTCAGAGAAAATTTTTGTCTTTAAGACATGCTCTTTATAGTAAGTAAAGTCACTTCCATGAACACAGAAGTTTATATCCTTATCTAAAATAAAATATTACCACACTTATATATTACAAATATGGCCCTTTTAATTTATATTACACATTTTTTTGTTTTATCTACTGAGTTTATTTAAATTATTAGGTATAAATGCATAATTCATCAATAATTCATATTAAAACTGCATTAAAATGTTGTGTAATTTAACACAAACATAAAACTCTATGCTACTTTCTTAAGCCTGTTGTGAATCTTGTGAGTCAGCATATCACCAATATTATTACTTTTACAGTCTTTGAGGTCTTATTTCTTTTATTTCTAGATTTCTAGAGGATTTTCTTGGTTCAGTATTTTTTGCCTGAAAATATATTATGTATGATCCCAAAGAGGTGGAAAGAGAAGAACAGTAAGACTCACAAAAAACATGAGTTCTTTCAGAATAGCTTTTCCATAGGGTTTTGAGATACCAAAATATTTATGCATTGTTTTTGAGTTCCAATGCTATCCTACTAAACTCTGTTTTCTGTTACGCAAGTAAAAGCTCTCCCAAAGAATCTAAAAAATCTTATTTTGAAATACAGTCAGCCATCAGGGATTTAAGTTTTATAAAAAGCATTTACATTCATCAGATACTGAGAAGAGATGTGAAAGTTCTACAGTTGATAAATATCTTCTTCTTTCTTTTCTGGAAGAGTAATTGTTACCTTTGACCACTGCATCATATCAAAGGGGTCAGCTTCAAAAAAAGAAGAGATCATTTTCCCAAACTTAAGGAACTAGATAAGGATTCAAGAGATTCAGGTTTATTTTTTGGTGCTGATACAGGCTTCCAAATCACCCTTACCTGATTATACTGGCTAAAATGGCTCCGTTGCTTGTATGAATAGGTCTGCACATCATGAATCCTCTCACTTATGTGAATAAGATTAATTATGAATTATTCATGTTAACTGTACAGAAAAAAGAAATTGCTGGAAGCAATTTTTTTTTTTTTTTTTTTTTAAGGAAAGAGTACCTTATAATCTGATAAATTCCTATTCTTCCAGTTCTTGTATTAGAACAACATCTTTGGTCTTTCTGCTCAGAAATCAAGATAAAAATTTTATTGAATCATTTTTTTCTTTTCCCTCATCACTAAAACAGTCTTTTTAATATATTATGGAGGATTATGTGTAATATGGTTTGCAGGTTGTGGTCTCAAGATGCAATGTTTTTAGTGATTCCCCCAGGACACTCTGCTTCAGTCTAATGTACTGCATGTATTCAGAGCAACATTTCCTAAATATTGGTACACTGCCATCATGCCTTTAGTATTACACAGAATTTCAAATAAGTCGTGGTTGAGCAACCACCTCATCCCTTTTTCCAGGTGGCATATAGAACCACAAAATGGTTTGGGTTGGAAGGGATCTTAAAGGTTATTTTGTTCCAACCCCCCTGCCATGGGCAGGGACATCTTCCACTAGACCAGGATGCTCCAAGCCCATCCAACCTGGCCTTGGGCACTACCAGGGATGGGGCATCCACAGCTTCTCTGGGTAACCTTTGCCAGTGTCTCACACCCTCACAGTAAAAATTTCATCCTAACATCGAATTTAAATCTATCCTCCTTTACTTCAAAACTCTCCTGCCTTTTCTATCACTATCTGCCTGTGCAAAAAAGTCATTCTTCCAATAGACAGCTTTCTTACTTAAATATAAATTCATTATTATCTTGGTCAATTAAAAGTTTAAAGAAAGGTCATTTTTTTCCCTTCAGGGCAAAGAGCTTTAATACCTTCAGTCCTAAGAGCAGAAACTACCTTATCCCAATCACCAGCTTTAACAGTTTCTAGCTTGGACTAAACTGTAGAACAGAATCATTCAGACAAGGTTTTTTGTCAAAAACAGATACTGCTTCTTTGGCTATTCCCCTAGATGTCCTCATAGGCCACCCAAAGTCACTCACAGGCCTGTGGATGTACAGTAACCCTTAATTCTTCGCAGTGCTATAATTTCACTACTCCTACACCCTCTCCCACCAGGCTTTGATGCTAAGGCTGTTTTCACTAAGCCCTACAGGCTCCAGCCTTATTATGTAAACAGTGTGAAAGACAAAATTTGACCCGTTGTACATGGCCAGATGATATGAGAAAGTTGTTTTCTTACACACAGAAACAAATACACTGGAAGGTGATTCAAACATAACTAAATTAATTGTAGATTTAATAGATTAAAAAACATATCCAACAAGTAAGGTTTGTGAAAGAGGGATGGGGTTTCATGTGCTTTAAATAGTGCAATATACTGTACTGTCTCAAACATTCAAATGAGCTCATGGAAAGGTGTCTCAGATGTCTTTGCCCTGTACAGGACTCAGTAAAATGCAGAATAGAGATACCTGGAATATCACAAGGTGGAACAGACATTTGGCTCTATGTCAAGAGGATCCTTGAACAGAAGGTCAAGGTGAAAGGGTGGTGAGAAAACAGCAGTATGGGTGGTGGACTGAAATAAAATGCTAATAAAGATATTAGAAACTTCTATTTGTAATTAGCTTGAATGAAATCTGCATAATTACAAGTCTGAATAGAAATGCTCAAGGGGAAAAAGTGGAGGCTGCTGTGCCCCATCAGTGAATACTCATGAACAAAAGAAGAGGAAATGAGTCCTTGACTTCTGCTGGGATCCCTTGGCAATAGCAATGTCTCATGGTGTTTCTTAAATTGTAATTTGCCCGTCTGACTTTGCAGTCCCTTTCCACTATGATGAATTCCTGTTCACTTTCAAGCCAAAGACTGACTACTTTCTAGAGGAGAAATATCACCCACATCTTGGAATAATGACTGGAACTAAGAACATTTTATTTGTGTCACTAAGTCTCTCAGAAGAAGCTGAACCCAGTCCTTATAATGATAAAATTCACTAAGGTATACCCTAATGCTTAAGTGCACTAAGAAACTGTCAGAAAAGGCATCAAGGACGTGTATCCTACTTTATGCTTTGCTACACTTGCACTAATGAAACATTATAAATAGGTGTCAACAGGATTGACAATGCCTGCCCAAACCCTCTATTATTGTAACATCCTACTAGGATCTTGTTATTCATTATCTACAGTTTCATTATCAGGCTTACTGTCCATGGAAACCATTACATCAGGCTGCATCTGAGTATGATCTGATGGATTTATTAAAAGCCACTTCTGGAACTCTACAGCACTTTACAGTTTCCTCAGAGTTAGTGCAATGGATGATTCATGTTCTATCCCCTGCCTTTAAGGATGATGGACCTAATCCAATTTGGGGGTGGGAAGGAGTGAAGCAGACAGCATAATGATGCACAAACACCCAGGGTTCCTAGATGGTATTTGGGGATGCAACTGTCTGAGTTAGGGAAACAGAAAAACAAGAGCAGTGAAGTGTTATCTCATGGGCAATGCTGGGAGGCTGCAAATGCACTAAAGTCAGGCTAAGGAATGCATTTTCCATTTTCTAAATTGTCATGTTCCCAAGTGGGGTCTTAGAGATCCTTTGCAATCTTACAAAAAAAAAAAAAAAAAAAAAAAAAAAAAAAAAAAAAAAAAAAAAAAAAAAAAAAAAAAGTAAAATAGATTCATAAGGCTTCAAAGGTCAATTACATTAAAAAATGCTGAATCCTTTTACATTAATGCTCTAATTGTTTTTATTCCAAGGGTTTTCACTCAGATGTCAAATTCAATTTCTCTTTTTCTTCTCCTGGGTCACAGATACTTAATATTTCTTACCGACACATAATGAACTCTTCTTTAATATGTAGCTTCTTTAAAATTAGTCTCTTAATGATTAGCTCAATTCATTGTGCAGTGGTTGGGTGACAAGGGGTTTTTTGGGGGCTGGGTTTCAGGCATTTTTTATGTTTTCTATTAGGTCTCTGCTATTACCAGGTATTGTTAGGAAGAAATTAGATCAAGCAGCAACAATAAAGCATCATCAAGCACCAGCAACACAAAAATGTGGAGAAAATGATACGTTAAAATCATTTTCATACATAGATTTTGATATGTAGAATTGAGAACATCCTTTTTTTTCCTCTAATGTAAAAAAAGATTCATCAATATTTGGTGAGCATTTGTCTGGAAAAAATATTTTCTTCTTCAAATTTTGAACTGTGTACTACCGTATGTGTTAAATTATCAGACTAAAAACTGAAGAATCTGAAGTAATGAAGGGCATTTCAAAGAAGGGCTACAATTCCTGCACTGGTGTAGTTCTCCAGCATCCTGAAAGGAAAAGGCAGTTGTGGTAAAAGCTGTAGTAAAAGCATCTAGAAAGCTTCAGGTCTGAAAACTCTTTTTCCCTTCCAGATATTTTCTAGTGCTCAGCATTAGCTATTCTCAGCCCTCCGTTTTTTTTGCCAATCATACACACATGAAGAAGATGAAAGTAGCAGGAAAAGAGGACAAAGGAGAGAACCGCAGAGAGAAGTGCAATACTCTGAAAATAATTTAGAAGTCAATGAAATTAGGATAGCTGTATTCATGTGTAATGATGGACTCATCTCTTAACACCTTTTAATGTTAATATTCTCTATATGTTGCTTGGCTCAGGACATTGTGCAGACCCACTTTTGATTGAGCCTGTGCTTTGTACTGCATCCTTAGATCTCAATTAATTCCTCCCAGCATTCACCCGACATGTGAGCAGCGGACCATATTATTGCACATTTGTTTTTGCAGTGGAAACAGAATGGGGTCCTTGTCCAAAACCTTTGGAAAAGACAGGTACTGTTGATTACAAGCAAACATCTTGAAAAGTGGCAGGCTGGAGCATGTTGAAATTCCACCTGAAGAGGCTCAGAAACCATCCTTTACCAGCTGAGGGTTGTTTACCGGGCTGCGTGGGTGGAGCTGCTGGATGTGGTACAGGTGGCCCCTGTCTGGCTACTCCCAACAGAGTCTTTCGTGTCAGATTCAGTAACAGCTTGATTGCCCTGCCAGTGGGAGTTACCCCTGTGCCTTGCCATTATTTAGACCAGCTCCCACTGAAGTCAAATTCTTTCCCAAAGCAGAGAAATCTCTGTTTGGTTTCACAGGTCATCATCGTTAGTTGTACCAGCACTGAAGCTAAGAGAGATGTGAAGCGCTCAAAGGTCTCTAAACCTTGCTTGACTCTTAAACATGATTTCACTGCTCAAGAGAGCTTGTCACTGGGGTAAATAATAATGACTTCAATAAAGAAGGAAACAATCATTATTTTCTATGAATAGTGGAGGGATTTAAATAATATGGAGGAAAAAAAAAACCACGCAAATAACAAAAACAAAGCAAGAAAATGTTTCTAAATTAAAAGTAATACCTTTACAAAAAACTGTGCATTGTATTGAATGTTTGTTGGGCTTATCTAAGTGTGTATGTTCCTGTCAGTGAGCATTTTCTGGTCTGATCATTGGCATCAATCAATAGTGAAACAATTAGTTTAAGAGAAATCACTGCTGCTCACAACCCTATTCTCTACTCCTCACTGTTAGTATGCATGGCACTTCTATGGCACACTGAAAGTGAAAAGAGAACCTTCCCTGTCCTGCCCAGTTCGTGCATATAGAACTGAACAAAGCTTTCCTACTGCACAGATTCTTGCTACATATTAAACATTTCACATTTTTCAAGGAAATGTCAAGATTGGTGACCACTTTCAGCTGATTTCCATAAAATTTAGGAAATTATATACCTGTTCCTTTAGAAAGGAAATACACTTGCTACAAGGATTTTGAGAGAGCCTCACTCAGTTGTTCTTTCCAGCATTTACAATGTGCTTAAGAAACTCATATAAAAAATATTCGGGAGCAAGAATGCTGGGTTCCTTGGTATTGGCTGTTTGCAAGATTAATAGAAATATGGCATGTGATAAAAGAGTGACAGGATTATCTGTAGTCATGTCTTGTGTGTTCAAGCAGATCCTGCCCGGGATTGGATGTGCAAATTAGGGAGTATACCTGACTGGCCATGCTTCTTCTTTCTCACAGCTGTCAGTGCAATAATCTGAGAAAACTGGAGACACTGCATACAACGCAAAGTTCCATTTTGCATATAATGTGAATATTTATTGTCTTATTTACATTCATTTCCTTACTCTTCCTACTATCAAATCTGTAAGACTTTTTCTTCTGGAAGGTTCCATTCCTCTGCAAGCTTTTGTCAACATTAGAGAACCTCAATGGTTAGTTGAGAGTATCATGGGGTCAAAAACCTCTACCTGGCCCAGACTATTGTAAAAGCACATCTGGTTGGGCTGCTCCTTCCCTCTACTCAATGGCAGGGATTGTACTTAGTGTAAAGAGAGACAATGATGTCTCTCTGCAGAATCATCACTACACTGAGCTGGCCATTTTGCCATCCTGGGTTGAGCAAGATACAAAGGCAATACTGTTTCTATGACACTTTTCAAAATATTTCAATATTAAATATTAATATGACCTCTACAGCTCAGATCCAATGCAACCAAATAGAACATAATCAGGGACCAAAAATGCCTTTTAAATTCTCTAGCCCATCAATTTTTTGATACAGAATTTGTGCTTGGGTTTTGTCCAATCTTGTCTTAACATACCCCAGCATTTTCCTTCAGAGGCTCTTCTCCTGCCAGAGCCATTCAGGCAGATGGTATTAGCAAATCAGGGAAAAAGGGACATTTCCTGTTTGTGTAGCTCCAAATATACATTATGATGTTTTCTTGACATTTGGTGATGATATTTGAAATTTCTCATGCTAAAATAAAATATATTTTAGTAAAAATATGTCTTATCTCATGTCTTATCTCTTACACTACACTCCCATGAACTCCTGATCATATTTTTGCTTGATAATTATCAGAAAATAAGTATTTGGAAAAATTATGAATTCTATTATGGGATTGTATTATATGGTTTCCAGTATGTATTGTGATAAGATATTATCCTTTCCATATATTTTTATTGAATTATATCATATGTAATTTATTAACATGAATGTATGCAATTGTGATATAAATAATGCCTTATAATGCATTGTGTTTATTAGGGACAGACTTTAATATTTGTTATGGCAGGACATAGTGCCTGTATTTGCATATTATTTGAAATCTAATCAGAGACAAAAGACCTACAAATAAGAATAAGATTTTTTCTTTTTTTTTTTCCAGCAAGACGTTTATTTCAACTCATTAAACCAATGGAAGTTTTGCCATATCCTTGAGCAGAATAGGACAGAATAGGAAAGAATAGGACAAAAGGTGTGGGCTTTAAAATCAAAAAGGATAGATTTAGCTTATTAGGAAGAATTTCTTTTCTGTTATGGTGATAAGAAACTGGCACAGATTGCCCAGAGAAGTTGTGGATGCCCCATCCCTGGAAGTGTTTGAAGCCCGGTTGGATGGGGCTCTGAACAACCTGGTCTATGGAAGGTGTCCCTGTCCATGCCAGGGGTATTGGAACAAGATGATCTTTAAGGTCCCTTCCAACCCAAACCATTTTGTGATTCTATGATTCTGTGTGGCTTTTTACATGCATTTTGAAATCCACAAAGTCCTAAATTCTGAATAGATAGACTCTATTATAATTATCTGCCTTTCCCCCCCGACTGTATTAGCCCATATAATTCTCCTTAATTTAAATTACTTATTTCAGTTCCTTATTAGTGGTTTTTTTTGTTGTTTTGGTTTTTTTTGTGTGTGGGGTTTTTTTGTGTTTTTTTTTTTTGTTGTTTGTTTGTTTGGTTTTTTGTTTGTTTTTTGGGTTTTTTTTTGGTTTTTTTTGTTTTTTGTGGGTTTGATTCTTTTGTTTGTCTTCTGTTAGGGGCCAAAAATAAATTGTGAAAAAGAAATGGAAGCATTTATTCTCCAATTCATTGTGTTGGATATATTCAGCATTTCTAACACACTGATTTTTTTCCATGCCCAGCTATAAAATCTAAGCCAGAAGACATAAGGTTCTTAAGGTAAAAAAAAAAAAANAAAAAAAAAAAAAAAGATAATCTCAACAGAGAAAGACTTTTACATGAGCAGCAAGCTCAAATCTTAATTACCTGTAGACATCCACAGATAGTTTCAGACATTCCCAGAGGTGAAGAGGGGTTGTTCAAGTCACCTTCCTGTAATTATATGAAGACAGGAGTGGAAACCATTGACACATGGCAAATGAAACCGATCTTGAAGAGCGCACTGTTATAAAGAATCAGTGAAGTATGCACCACTAGGCTTTGACCTTCATGCAGCAGGAGGCAATGAAACAAAATTCTTTGATTTAAGAGAGTGTGTTTTATAAAAAAAGGAATTGGATAGTTTATGAATCACAGAGGGCCAGGATTGCAGCTGGCACTGCATGGGTGCACAAAAAGTTAAGAAAAAGTGGTAAGGAGACTTCCCTCTTCTTACCTCACTTCTTGGTCCTTGGACTTTGTGGATGTGAAGGCTTCAGTGAAGATAAAGGACTGGAGACCCAAAGGAGTGCAGAAAAGAGTAGTGATATTTTCATCTTCTGCGCTAGCAACAGAGCAAGGTCAGTGGGGAAACAGCACAGTGGAAGGGAAAGAGGAGTATGTCCCCTTTAAATGCTTTAACAGAATGTTTTTAGTCCCCATGGACTCCCTAAATTCCTGCTCCATCCTAACCCAAACCTAGACTATCTCTGATGGTGTATGTTCAGTTCCACATTTCAAAATAGGCTGCAGCCTTCTGACTGTCTCTGAACTACAAAAGATAGCTGAGGAAACTAAACCTGCTTTCAGTAAACCTAAATTTTCAGGATAGGGTTTGGATAATTTGAAAACAGATGAATCAGGCAAGATCAACAGCTAAAATCCTGCCCTGAGCAAAAGGTATCAGCTGACTTTTGCTTTTATTCCCTAGCACCTATCCAGTTCCATCTGTGCCTCCTCAGCACAATGTAATGTGTATTTCAGATTCTCTTGCAGATCTCTTGGGGTGGACCTCCCACAGAGCACCATTGTTTTCTTCCAAGGTTGTCCCAGTACTTGTGAGCAATAGTAAATCAAGGATGGACTGGAAATTTCTGGCTGTGTCAGGAACAGTGATTTTCAAGATTGTTCTCTTTTCCATGGTTTAAATGTGTGTTTGCATAGACTTGCAGACTTGCAGCAGAGCAGCACTGGGCTGGGATCTGAACAGACAGTGAGCTGGGCAGAAAACAGTCAAACAAGGGAATTATGGCAAAAATCATCAGGAGAAAACTATGTTAATTCTTTCTTTTGATTACCAGTCTGGTCTTTAAGCTAGACTATATATTTGTTCACATGCCATGACACTGTTTTTAAAATCTTTATTCAACCCATGTTTTGCACAGAGAGAGAAATCTTTGTTAGTCCTGATACAAAAAAAAAGTGAATAATGATCAATGCTTATTAACTCATCCCAAGGGCGATGATTTAACCCACCAAAATGTCATCAGTGCAGTGGAAATGCCATACCAACCCTCATCAGTTAATGATTTTTGTAGATTATAAATTTACAGCTAGAAAGGAACACACGGGGGTGAAAACTCAAAGAGGATAATGTGTCATCAGGTCACATTTAGAGTAGCCAAGGATGGGCATCCCATCAGCAGTGTCCAGTACTTCAGGCAGCATCCAAAAGCTGTGGCTCTGTTTCCTCTCTTGGTCATTGCAGATAGTTTGTGTTACACCCCTGTAAGATGACAAACCTCATCTTTTTAGTTGGCATTATGAGCCATTTTAATGACCTTATTTTTGTCTGGCCTTTCAGTGCTAAGAACAGCGTTTGACGCTGCAACTTCCCCTAAAAATGTTTCACAGATTGACACATTATTAAATTCTCTACCTGTAAAGGACAGGTCAGGCCCTTAACACCATCTGTAGTTATGTTTGCTTTGGTTATAGTAATTTTATTTTCATACTTGACATGGATACCCTGCTACCGACAGCTCCAGCACTTCTTTCCCCATCAGTCCTTAACTACAACAATAAACAACTCAGCACATTCAAAATGCTGCAGCCGGAGAGGAACATATAAATATTTCATCATGCACTAGCTCTGAGAAAAATGTGAACAAATTAAGGCTCTCATGTTGTGCTTGTGAGACCAGTATTTTATCTTCTCTCTATTAAAAAAGTAATAATCAGAGAAATGCTGTAAACTAACATGAGGTCTCCTGAGCAACATGCGGCATGTCATTAGTCTGGCTATTTATATCCCACACAGAGCCCCAGAAGTCATGGAATAAGGAAAGGGTAAGCAATAATTAGTGCCGGAAGAGTACTGAGTTCAACGTGCAAATGAAACAAGTAGTAATCATCCAGATGGTATCATCTCTTCAGAGGTTCACTCTGACTGAGGATTATTAATCTTTCTCTTTTTTTTTTTTTTTAAT
This sequence comes from Sinosuthora webbiana, assembly GCA_013397395.1. NCBI lineage: Eukaryota > Metazoa > Chordata > Aves > Passeriformes > Sylviidae > Sinosuthora > Sinosuthora webbiana. The sequence continues at coordinate 225,498 of VXBN01005279.1, read as the reverse complement.
TTTTTGTTCTTTTTTATGCAGCCCACAGAAAAATAAATTCCAAGGGTTAAGAGCCAATACAGTATCATTTATTACTGCTGTTAATTAGTCGTGTGATGCCGATGCCTGGAGATATAAGAGAACAGAGAGCAGGGCCCTGTTGCGCTGAAGTTTGTACAAATAGAGAGATGGTCCCAGCTAAGAACTGTGAAGGGACCACAGGCAAAGTGGCTTAGCCAGAGAGCAAGGGTTTTCTGAAGCCCTTCTTGCCACATGATCAACATTTTGTAACATCCTTTCTCTGCCTTCCCCTCCTCACCCTTCTAACTTTTCATTATCTTTTGCTTTCCTTCTCCAAAATTCTACTCCCAGCCTGACCTTGGACTTCTGCATCAATCCTGATTATGTTCACTTCTCTCCTCTTTTAGAAGCTCTTTTGAAAACAGCACTTTTCCACCCAATTCCTTCCTGCTTTACAGAATCCACAAGCCCATTAGCAATTTATAGCACTGTATATGATCAGTCATCTGTGAGGCTAAAATCTGCTTTTAGAAACCAATATTCTGCTTTTGCTAAAGTCAGAGAAGTAACACGGTTTGTAATGAGGTCAGATTCTGATGTATGTTCTTTTCTATATTTTCAGGCACTTAAAAGCCAGACTTAGCACCTCCTACAGTGATACACTACCATGAACAAAATGTTGGGTAGAGTTTCCTTTGCCCTAAATTCTGTGTGATCTTGAGGTTTATTTGTCCCTCCCTAAAACTGAATATTCTCCTTGACATTACTATTATTGTTGATATGGCTATTAACCACATTCTCTCTGTATTCTGCATCTTATTTGCAATAGCCCTGATTTCCTCAATAGGGGTTACCTGGTGCCATGTATGACCTAAACCTCAGTCAGAACTGACATTTCGGGGGCAGGAGAAGGGGTTAGTTTTACTCTGTGACAACATTTTTAAAAGAGGTTGTTGGTTCTTCTTGTTCTTTTATTGTTGTTGCTTCTGCCACCATCCTAGTTTATACATTTAGAAGATTTAAAAAATTGTGGGCCTCAATTCAGGCTCTTGTGAACACACTGGACACTTACCTTAAACTGATGCAGACAAAGGTATTATCAGATATATAAAAGTCACACTTTGGTTGAGGAAACCAAAATGTAACCTTCTTCCATGCAAAAGATTTTCTCACATTTAACAGAAGAGGCCAAAGCCCTTTGTTATTAAGATGAGGAGTCACAGGGAGGAGGGAAAAGAGGGAAACTGTTGGCTGGGTATTTCATTCCACTCCATGTTTTTTCCAGACCACCAGGCTCCTCAGTAACTCTGGCTGTCAATTTTTTTCCTGAAAAAATGAGAGTTCTTTATTTCAGCACATAGGTAATCAAAGATCATCAGTTGCTGTGACAGTAAAATGGGGAGAGGCTGTAAAGGACATGTCAGAGAAAAGCAAGAAGGGCATGTTTTCAACACCCAAGTCTTTGCAGATTCTCAGCCAAACTACAACACAGAATTAAACTCTGGAGCTTCCTCTGAAGTAGGAAATTCTGAGGAGAGGATGCCTAAACTTCTGCTCTGGTCCTTAAGTGCTTTTAGGCTTCAAACACCCTTAGGCTTCATTTGGCAATTACTTCCCACTGGGGACACGACTGGAGGTGGGTGAGGAACTGTGGAGCCACAGCCTTGAGGCTGCAGCTGCTTGTGTGCATTTGCCAAGATGTTTCTAAGGAAAGAGAATAACAGGTGGGTTGTTTTTAGTTGTG
>VXBN01005279.1:209209-223714 GCA_013397395.1 Sinosuthora webbiana | reverse complement strand
TTTTTTTTTTTTTTTTTTTTTTAATTCAAACCTTCCAGAGGAGTATAGGATCCCAATCTGCATATCCCTCTTAGTCTGGATGCTTTTCTTATGTGGGGGAATTACTGCACTTCAGTGAACATCTCCCCCATTAACCAGGCACTAGCCAGGCACTCTACATAACTCTAACCGACCACTTCCTTCTGGGTAAAATGTTTTTCATTAGCTTTGTGTCTGGAGAATGAAGAACTAGCCAAACCAGTCTCCTGCTGTGGGTGCTCCTGATTATCAACACAGTGAGCTGCGCATCTTTCCAGCAAGCACAGGAGTGCAGAAAGCTGGTGAGTTTACTGCCATTGTCCTGCAGAGATCAGTCTGTGCCAAGCCTGGTGCATCCATTAGGTCCTTCAGTTGTGCGAGGGGCTGCACAACCTCTACTCAGTGAGGATACAGAAATTGAAGGGTATTTGGAGGTGGGAGTTGAAAAGGATGACTTTTCGTGGGAATGTGCTGCTTCTATCTCCACTCGCATGATGAAATTCTCTCCTAGGTGTCCAGAAATTGATTTTATTATTATTATTGTTGTTTTTCTCTTTTTTCTGCAGAAGAAAGAGAAAAGAATGCAATGAGGGATAGCCTGCAATGTGGTGCAGCTGAGATTCTTGTCCCTGCTCCAGATAGTGTGGCAGAGGGCCAGCCTGCATGGGTATGAAACTAAATGTTGGACTACAGAGCATCTTTTTTCCTTTGTGAAAAACATACCAGAATTTCACCACATTCTTGAATGGTGCTAGTAGGACAGGTTGGAGAAATCTTTACAGAACCTCAAAAAAACAAGTGCTTCAGAGTGCAAGGGGAAACACAGTAACTACATTTTATAATAGCTTGCCTTGAGCTAGAGCAAGGGTCAGTGGAGTCAGTGAGCAGACTTTAAGAGCAAAAATAAGACATGGCTATCCCTCACGCTTGCTGTAATGCAGTTTTCTTCCATCACAGTTCTTGTTACTATTCCATGAATAGTTTGTTCAGGCCCATGAATATCAGATGTCTGTCTCTCCCTTTCTCACTCAAAGCTGGAGTGTTCAGCTTGCACTATCACAGAATCACAGAATCACAGAATCACAGATTCACAGAATGTTAAGAGGTTGGAATGGACCTTAAAGATGATCCAGTCCCAACTCCTCTGCTGTGGGCCAGGGACACCCCCACTGGACCAGGCTGATTTATCCAACCTGACCTTGGACTCTTCCAGGGATGGGGCAACCTGATCCAGTGTCTCACGTCCCTCATAGTAAAGATTTTCTTCCTAATATCAAGAATAAATTTCCCCTCTTTCAGTTTTTACCCATTGGTCCTTGTCCTATCACTAAAGTTTCTGATGGAGAGTCCCTCTCTGGCTTCCCTTTAGCCCCTTCAGATCCTGTAAGGTCGCTCTGAATACTCACTGGAACCTCCTCTTCTCCAGGCTGAACAGCCCCAGTTTTCTCAGCCTGTGTTTGTGGGGGAGGTGCTCCAGTCCTCTTATCAATATCAACTCTTATGTTTCTCCTCTGGACTTGCTCCAACAGTTGTCATGTGCTTTGTATGTTGGGGGCACCAGAAGTGTACACAGCACTCTGGGTGGGGTCTCACAAGGGCAGAGTGGAGCTGGAGAATCCACTCTCTCAACCTGCTGCCCACAGCCCTTTTGACGCAGACCAGCTTTCATAAGAAACCCATAAGAAGGTGTTTCATTAGAAGCATAAGAAGCAAAAGGCTTGGCTTTCCTCACCTTGGCATCTCAGATCCACCACTAGTAAAATGGTATGTTGATTTTGTTCATTAATGTGGGGTTCAGGAACTGGGAAACAAAAACCCTCCACCTGCCATTCCTTTTCCCGTTGCAATATAACCAGACCAAAATATAATACCTAAAATTCACAGCATCATGGCTTTCCTGGTGGTGAGTCATCATCAGGTGAATCTATTCTGTCATCTCTGGAGGAGTCAGCAAGATGGAAGAGCTGTGCTATGCTCAGCCATTACCTCATTTCTTTTCTTTCTTTTCAGCCATGTGCTGCCTTCAATCTCTTGGTGCTGCATATGTCAAGAGCAGGAAGTAAGTGGGCTGTAGGACTTTCCTTTCAGCATTGTTCAGGCAATGACAGGATGCAGCACAGATGGAATAAGCTTGTTTATACTGAATGTGCTGGAGTTATTGATAAAGGACAGCTTCATCCCTGCCTGAACAACACCCTCTGTCCTGGCATCTTGAACAGGTGCCATGAGCTTCACTGCAAGATTAGCCATAAACTGCAGGCAAACAACTTTTTGGAACAAAACCATTTTGAAAAAAAGTCCTTTTTTTTACTGGGTTTTTTTCCCCCTAGTTTTAGATTCCATACTTTCTTTTAACTATTTTTTGTCTTCTATATACAACAGAGATGATAATGTTGTATTTTGCTTAGTAGGAGATTCTGTGCTATCCATACTACATGTCTCTCAAACTGGGGGTTTCCTAGAGATGTCCACACCCATAGAATGTAAGAATCACCATGGAACTGTACTCAGTGATGACCTCCAATCCTCTCAAAGAGAAACTCCTTCTCAAATTCCAAGAAAGAGTCCCTCAGGTAAGACCTCATAACCCACATTTTTATTCAGATTCTGTTACCACTTCTTATCCTACCTATGCCTTTATATAAAAACTTTATTAGAGAACCTTGTATTTCTGCATGTAGATTAAAAAAAAAAAAAGTGTTTTCATAGAATTAGGTAGAACACAGATTCCTCATGACACAGACTCACATCTTGAAAATGCCTCCTCAGTCCTCAAGAGCAGACAGAATGGCAAGGATGACAGACTTATGGAATCATTTATTTGGAAAAATCCTCTGAGATCATCAAGTCCAACTATCAAGCCAGCACTAAAAAGTCACCACTAAAACAAGTCTCTAAATACCACTTCTGTGGGTATTTTAAATATCTCCAAGGGTCGTGATTCCACCACTTCCCTGGGAAGACTGTTCCAATATTTGACAACCCTTTCAGTGAAGAAATTTTATTATAATGTACAGTCTAAGCTGCCCTGGCACAACTAAAGGTCATTTCCCATTGACCTATTACTTGTTATTTGGGAGAAGAGACTGATCCTCATGAGCAGGATTTGCAGGAAAAGCACAGAAAGCTAACCAGAAAATATTATTATTATAGTCCCTAAAAACTTAATAGTCCTTTATCTTGTATACTTCATCAATTGGTACCACTATATAAAGATGAAAATATTAGGACTAGAAAAAATAGAAAAAGAAAAAAAATATACTAAAGAGATGGACCATTTTCTATAGGGACAGATACTAAACAGAAAATTTATCTGGAAACAAAAGATGGGGGAGACACAACGGTGAAACATAATTTTTGAAAATTTTGGAGAAGGGAAATAGGCAATAGTCATGCATGTTTTTCTTACAAACCTAAAAATAAGAGGAAGGAGGGGTATAAGTCATATGAGGAGCAGCTGAAGGAGCTGGGATTGTGCAGCCTGGAAAAAAGGAGGATCAGGAGAAACCTTCTCATGCTCTACAACTGTGTGAGAGGAGGTTGTAACATGGTGAGGATCAGGCTCTTCTCTCAGGTAACAAGTGACAGGATGAGGCCAAGCTGTGTCAGAGGAAGCTCGTTTTGGACATCATGAAGAAATTTCTTACTGAAAGGGTGGTTAAGCATTGGAAAAGCTGCCCAGGGAAGTGGTGGAGTCATCATCCCTGGAGGTGTTCAAGAAATGACCGGATGTGGCATTTAGTGCTGTGGTTTAGTTGACAAGGTGGTGATCAGAAAAAGGTTGGACTCAATGATTTTGGAGGTCTTTTCCGACTGTAATGGTTCTGTGAGTCTATGATAAGTGAGATAATGAGGCAGGAATTTACCAAACATAAGAAGGATTTATACTTTCATGTAGAGCACAAGGACATAGTGGAACTCATAGAAAACACAATTCCAGATACGTCAAAATGTGATTTTACGGATTCTTGGAAGCAAAGTCCATCAGCACCTTTAAACATAACTATAGAGATGCAGCATTCAGACAGAGAAGTACACAAGATGCTGGCTCCTGGTGTTTAGGATGTTGTATCAGAAGAAACATCACCCTTGCCTTGTCCTTCCTTCACCAGCTGTCAGCAGCAGGTTACTACTTTAACAGGTTATAGTCTCACTAAGAGTCTTTCTTTGGTTCAGGCTGAACTGTGATCACATCAGTGATTACATCAATATCTCTTAACTAATAATGGCATTGAAATATACTTGGTGCTACTTGCTTTCATAGAAGAAATGTTAAAGAAGCAGAAATTCAGGAGAGGATCTTTTCCACCCACATCTTAACATGACAGCTACTTAAGTTACTGCATCTTCATTAGGAAATAACTGCACAACCTGAAGTCGAGGAAACACAGAGTCAGAGTTAACAGATAAAGCTTCATTTCCTAGAAATTCATGGCCAAATGTTCTCAGTCTTTGTAGGACTCCTGCTGTGCAGCTGGCTGTATCCCTGCTGATTTTTGTCAGGGCTTTGCAATGCAGTAGCCCTTCTTTAGCTGTCCCTCCTTCATCTATCAGTTTTTCTCAGTTTGTTAATTAAACAGAGGCATGGACAGAGAGGGTTTTTTAAAGCTCCCTGAAAACCAGCCTCACCACATGAGCAATACATAACAAGAAGAGGAAAGGCAACAGTTTCACCCCAGACCTTATCCTGGGAGCAAAGCTCACTTAGACAGACCTAAGAGAAGACTTGGAGGAGGGTTTCCCATGACATCTACAAAACATGACAGGCATATGTGCTTTCTCACAGTGGCCAGGTCAAAACTAACAAGACCTGCTGAGAAGTCCACAATTACTGTGTCTCTCCAGCACAAATTGAAGTGATGACTGACCCACACATCAAAACTGATCTTAGCTTTTCACCCTCCTTTCTGCTGCCAACATGGAAAACTTTTCAAAAACAAGACTGAGACCATGACAGTAAGAAGAAACTTCTGTTCCCTTTGGAAGACAGGTGGAGAACAGGCACAGAAAAAAAGAATAGAAGCCCAGAAGCCCTGGTCAGACATGCTGCTAACACTGGAGAATGAGCAGAATATTCTTCAGTGGAATCCACCTGTTGGCCATGGGGCTCTCAGAGCTTACATTCTAAAGACAAGTATTTAACCTTTGTTATTCCTTGCTTGCCATGGCTTCTGTCTCAGCAGGGGAACAAAAGCACAGAGGTCAACTGGCCTGCACAGTATGGCATTTAACAAACCATTAGCAGACTCGGTGAAGGGATGTATTCCTGTCAACAAACATGCTTCCTGCCTTCCAAAACTGTGCCAAAGTCAATAATATACTAAAGACAATAGAAATATTTCCACTTATCCCCTGTGTTCTGAAGATCTCCATTTTCACAATTACCATCAGACAAAGAAACAGTTGTAGTGGTAATAAAGAAAATAAAAAGTGATTTTTCCTTCCCCATCCTCTTGCTGAACAGATTTTGTTACTCCTTGCTTCTTTCTGTTCCAACTGCTGGCATCTTCTGCTTTGAATCATTTTTCAGAATAAACAGAGGAAGCTGAAGCATCTCAGAGAAATGAACATAAACAAAGTAGCAGCAGTTAATGCCATTGGCAAAAGCAATGGTCTTATAAAATTTTCACTTCTTTCCCTCAGGATTGTGAGATTTAAGAACTTAATGGAATTCCATATATAGAATAATTCAGGAAAGGGGACGTATGGAGGTCAGATAGATCAATTTAGAGGAAGATCAACTATGTATGATCAGAATCCATATTATTTAGAAAATTTTCAAGGTATTTGAATCTTGAAAGGGAAATTAAAATTTTGAAAGGTAACTATAAATATTTGAATTTACTCTGAGTTTATTAAATCAGATGGTGAGGTTTTCTGCAATAGAAGACTTGAGAGAATGACTCAGAAGAGCTCTTCCAGAAGAGCTCAGAAGGTTGGCTTCATAATTCAAAATGATTCTTCTGATGCAAACACGGGGGCTGGTACCTACTCTCCTTTCCAAAGACTACAATGTGGAGTTAAGGGATAGCTTAAACTGGGAAGGCTGAGCAAAACACTTTCAAGACCTTAATTGGCTTTAAGGATCCCAGGGATATAAAACTTAAAACTTGTATCCATAGAGAGAGAAGAGAATTACCTTTTTCTACTTCTAAGCATTTCTCTAAGTTGAGGTACCAGAGCTCAGGTACTTGGCTAAGTACAGTGTTGTGGAGTAATTCATTAGATACACTTATACTTGCATGCAATTTTGCAAAAAGTCATTGAAAACAGATGTTGAAAACTACTTGTCTTTAATGGTAGCTACTTGGATGACTTAATGGCTTTAAGCTGAAAGAAGGTACATTTCAATTGGTTATGAAGAAGAAATTCTTCCCTGTGAGGGTGCTGAGACACTGGCACAGGCTGCCCAGAGAATATGTGGATGCCCCATCCTGGGAAGAGTTCAAGGCCAGGTTGGATGGGGCTCTGAGCCACCTGGTCTAGTGGAAGGTGCCCTGCCCATGGCAGGGGATTTGGAACAAGATGATCTTTAAGGTCCCTTAAAGATCAAGTGCAAGCCATTATGATTGTATGATCCTACTTCCTACTGGAAAAATTACCTTCCCCCCTAACAAAAGACTGCAAAAGATGCTCTATGGATTTCTAAGCCAATTCTCATAGGTTTTGTGAGAAATGCTGGGGCCTGGGGCTTAGTTCAGTAGGACAGTCTTGCATTTGGTTTAAAAGACTGATCCTCCAAATGGGAGAGAGAGATCAATGACATCAAGATGAATGTTTGCTGAACATCTGCCTCCAAGTCACTCAGTGCTCAAAGTTGAGTTTGAGGATGTTGAATTCCCTTTTGGATGCAGGCTTAGCCTCTGCTGCAGAGACAGCTAAGCAAGATGGAGCACATATTTAGTTCAGCAATGGAAGACAAGGAATGATCTTCCAGGAGAAGCAAGGACAAATCGCAATCACTAATACAGGGAATAAAGGCAACCCTATAAAAAGAGGGCATTGAGGGATAGAATTTATATTTATACATTATAATTTTAAATATGTTCCGAAAGTAATGTACTTCTTCCATCTGTATTTGGAGGCACTTGAAGTCCATAAATGTGACTATTTTTGGTGCCAAATATCTCACAAGCCCGCAAGTTCTATCTCTGAGCAAAGGAGGAGCACTTCTTTTTTTTTTGCTGTGTAGTTTTCTTTTTTTTTGTTTAGCAGATCAACACTGGATTAACAAACAAGCTTAACTGAGGTTAGAAAAGTAGGCATTTGTCCCCTCATTTTCTTCTCTGGGAGTTTATTGTGAAAATCTTTCTTGGAGAATAACCAACATATCAGATAAAAGTGATTTCAAAAAAGAGAATGACAGCTAAGAATATTCCACACTGCTGTAAAATCTCCTAATTGTCACATGTCTGCCTGGTCTTTGGAAGAATTGGCTTCAGTTCTTTCATCAGAAGGGGATACCTCAAAGCTGTAGCCTCCTGGGAAATTCCCTGGCCCCCAGGAATGGGGCAGGCAGGGTGGAAAGGCAGTGAAAATTCCCTCTGCCAGAGGCAGAGATGCCTTCCACTAGACCTGTCTGCTCAGACCCTCATCCAACCTGGCCTTGAACTAAGTAAATTAAGGAAGTGAGAGACTAGAATTTCTCCCTATCCCCTTCTTTTGAAAAGGGAAGAAAGTTGGAACATTTAATCTACTCTGCAGCAATAAAAAGACCTTTTGTCTGGCCCTGAAACCGTGGTATAAATCCATGGAGCAAGGCTTCTCACCCAGCAACAGGATGGTCTCACCTGTGTTGTCTACTGAGAGCAGTCACTGGCTTATGCTATTCCTCTTGTCACATCCAGGCATCATCCAAAAGAATTTTAAATGTGCTTGTCAAAACTATTTTAGAGAAAAGAGTAATAGTTAAATATGAAGGCTAAATTCCTGGTTGTATTGACAGCATTCCTTGGCCCAGTATGGTTTACCCTTCATTGCCAAAGAGAGCACCTTGCTCCTCAACCAACAGAAACTAAAATGTATGAAGTTCGAGAAACTCCATCAATAGGCCATAACAAGGAAAAAATAAGATTTGTGGTATATATTTGTATTAGGACTTCTTTTTATTGGAGGGAGAATATGGGTATGGAGGCATTAATTCCTAACCCAAAATTCTAGCAGTGGCTACAAAAGAGCAATATGAGTCGAAAAGAAGGCTCCTCCTCAAAATTTATTATTTTATTTAGCTCTGTAGCTTTTTCAGCATTAAATCTCATTTGGCAAGGAGAAGTGCCTTCTCACAGATGTACATTTTATAACAGGCATTTCAAGGATCCAAGGACTAAAGGAAAACATTTCTGTCTTAAGTGCACTCATCTCTCAAATGACCAGTCAGCATATGTAGACAGAATATTCAGTTACTGTAATTTAGTACACTAGAACAGAGAGTACTGAGAAGCAGAAGTCAATAAGAATATTTAATAAACAGGAGCAGAACAGGAAGACTACACTGAATTATCGCCAACTTGTTATCCTTACGGGTCCTATTCTATCCAATTTACTCTCCTTAAAAACTAATTTTCCTTTATTTCAGTCAGGCACTCAACCTTCTCCACCATTCACAACAATTGCCTCTTCAGAAAATAGACAGGGGAAATATAGAAAAACATAGGCTGAGCAGGAATAATGTAACTGGAGCAAAGACTGCAATTGCAAAAGAGGAGATAGAGCCACTCAGATCGAGGGCTGCTGGTGGAAGCTTTCTGGGGCTCTGCATTTTGCACAGTTTACTAATGGGTTCATAGCAAAGTGACCTACCTCATCCCTTTCTTATTTTATTTTTTTTTTTTTGTTCTTGTTGTAATTGGCCTTTCTTTAAGCAGACTGCTGCTGTGCTAATCACTTTAAGCTGGGAAAGACCAGAAAGACCATTAAAAAGAAAAAAAAGGAAAAATCAAGTTATCCATCCCAAAATAATAATAATAAAAAAAAGTATTTTGGGTCCATCCTATGAGCTCACTACCACAGTGCCAGCCTTACTCAGTTCCTTGACTTCCATGTTCTCCCCAGGGAGTCAGCGTTCATAACAGATGAGAACAAGGGAACTTACCAGTAATTGCAGTGGGGATTTCTGTTCTCAGTGACAGCATGAGGGGTCATGAAACAGACCTTAGGACCCATCTGTTAAGTCTGGGTTTGGGTTAGAAAAGCAGGCAGAAGTATTGTGAATTCAACAACTCTTCATCTCTTAAATGCCTGACTTGCTTCCCCTAAGGAATTGCTCACCTCTGCCTTTGGGAGGCTGCTCAGACATCTGTGCTGCAAAAAACGGCCCTGCAAGGTTGAAACATCAGACAGAAACATCAGAGCAACATTCTTTTGCTCACCTAAAGACCCAGCCAGAAAGGTTGTTTTTGCTGCTGCTCTGGAGTGTTCAGTAAATTTAACCACTGATATGTACTTACCCTCTCCAGCACATTATATATATTCAGAAAAAATACATTTTTATCCAAAAAGTAAGTCAGTCCCAGGATTTAAATGGGGCTGTTTAAAAATGTACGGATCAGCCATGCATTTGAACCCACATTAAGGAGTTGCATGGAAAAATATGAATTTTTACTGACAAGTGTCACGGAATTAATCTGAATTGTTAAAAAGCCAGAGGCTGAACAATGTCTTAAGGTATTTTCTTATAGATTCATACAGAATGGGCTCTCCCTTAAAGTTGGCTCCTGGTCACCTAAGAGAAAAAAAAAGGATTTGTTTGTGAAAGAGAGGTACCATGTTTGAATCCTGTGTGTTGGGTAGACAATAGTGAATCCTAATTGTGCTGTCACAAGGAGTCCTCTAGGGACTGTCACCCCAATGTGTGAATGTGTCCATACACCTGTGCTGTCATCTCTATGGAAATAAGGACTGGGTTTCTGAGTGCCTTCTGGTTAGAAGTTCATTGTTGAGGTTTTCTGTCTGGTCATACAAGTTTTATGTAAACAAGTAAATACATAAAATAGGGCATTTTGGAGATTGCAGTCTTTCCCTCTTGCTAGTCCTTTTTCTCCTATGGTAGGAAATAATCCCAGGACTCTGTGGTAAAGAAAACACAGACAGCTATCCCTTCTACATTAGCTGATATTAACTTGAAACCTCATGACCTTTCAGTGAAGAACCAGCAATAAAAGGCATTTTGCAAAGTGAGTTTGAGAATGTTATATTCTCTGGGCCAAATATCAGAAGATGTTGTACATCATGAGACTTCATGTGGCGCAGAGGGAGGGGATTTAATGATTCATGTAGCTTTTAAAAAGATCTAGCCACTTCTACATGCAGCAGATCAGGGAAGTCCACAGTCTCAAGAAGAGAAGACATGAACCTTCAAAAGAGACAGATCCCAGGGCAGCCCAGAGTTTCTAGATTTGCAGTCACTGCTCAAGAAGAAATGTGAAATCCTGTGTAATGTAGACAGAGCCCATCCATCTGCCTTTGTGTGTAGGGAGAAATGAGGACTGAAATGAAAAATATGTGTGATAATAAAACCCCTACTTTCCCCTGACTCATTCGGCTCCCCATGCTGAGCTGCCCTTGCACAGTAAATGTAGTTTTTTTATTGGTTTTCTTCACCCACACTCTCCCTTCTATGTCTCTTTCTCTCTTTCTTTGCCTTTTTTATGAAACACAGCATTTCCCATTACTTTTCCCCGAGTTCTCACAGAGGCTTTTGTAACCTGTTGCCCTGACTGACCCGAGCTGGAAAGTGAGCTTTGCGGTACTTCATGACACTGACATGGAGAAGTGAGCAAACCCAGCTCACACCAAATTACACTTTCAACCCAAGAGCAAACTTATCACAGATTAATTTTTTTCTTTCTCCAACCTCTGCCTTTTTATTAACTCTGGTCAAAACCCCACCCATGCACAAGTCCAAGTGCAATGTAACACTGAGGTGCGCCTTCTCATATCCAAGACGGTTTTGAACTGCAGTTTTGTTGTAAAGGGAACACTCATCTTTTCTGGTTCAAGGCTTTGTTTGACACCAGTGAAGTCAGCTTCAGAAACAAAAGCCAGCCTTAAGGATCTGAAATTTATCCTTGCACTGTGATAATCAGCAGCACTGACAATTTTCTCAATGGTTTGTTGTGGAAATCTGCACTCTAATGCTCACACGGTATGGGTAGACAACAGCTTTTAAATAAATCCAGACATAATAGTATGAGACAGTTATTGGTTAAAGAGCATCTGCTCTCAATACATAACCCTTATTACCTCTAATGGTACATACACAGGCACACATGATTATGGGGAAGATGCATCATGCCAAGACCAACAGGTTTCATCTGCTGTTGTCAGGGTTGAAGCTTTTCAAATTTAGCTGTAATAAGACAGAACTCCCCATGGAGGAAAAAGCAACCCATCTCTCTGTGCCCCATCATTTTCTTGCTAGAGGATAAGTACAGGGATGTTTGAGTTCTGCCCAGTGGGACCAGGGATATTTGTTGGGCCAAACAGATCAATAGATGAGATATTATCAGTCATCCTATAGTGGAGCAAAGAGCAGCTATGTTTAAATTTAAAATGAAGAGGTATCTGTATCATACAGAAGAGACCTACTTTTCCATGGCTCATCAACACTACCGTCTTCCGAGGGGAAAATCCGAGTCTCTTCATACAAAAGAGAAGGAAAGAAGCTCCTTATAAGCTATCTTTAAGCAATGCTATGGCTCCATTCACTACCATGGGGATGAATGGGAAAAAATCCTTAGGGTTCAGTCAGACTTAGGCATACTAAAGTCACCTAAGAAGCAAAACAGAATTTTTTCTGCAAGTGGGAGAAATCCACTTTTAAAGGTCTGTCATGTTTCAGCTTGCTGGGTGTAATTGGCTGCACCTCCAGTCTGAGGTATCTGCTGCCACCTGACCTCTGCAGAAGAGTCACTGAGCCTGCACTTGACAGACATAATGATGGCATGACAGGCTTCATTTTATAAATATTATGGTGAGAAGGAGGAAAATCTTGCCTGGATCTTTAAAACCCTTCAGTGGGAAATGCTTTATAGGCAGAAAAGTTACATGTCTCTGCTTATTGAGGTTCAAACCTTTCAATTTTTAACTTTTTTTTTTTTCTTAGTGATTAGATCTCTAGAATTTGGGGATTGTTCTAGAAAAAAAAATTTTTTTCTAGGGGAGGATTCTATTTTCACATTCCAGACAACAATGAAACACCTTGAGTTGCTTGAAAAGTCATGTTAAATAGTGCTCTGCCTCTGAAAAGAATGACTACCTTTGCTTTGAAAGGCTGACCTAAATTGAAGAATGCAAAAAAAGGAGAGAAATACCTAACAGTGAATACTCAGAAACCTGAGCAGTTGTTTGTACTGTGATAAAACTGTCAAAATAGTGACTTTGATACTATCTACCTTTTTTCTCATATCATACTCTTTCACATTTAGGAGTCAGAGAGAGACTGTAATTCTGTGGCTTTAGTTACCTAAAGCCCTTGAACTTCATTTTAAACCATAGTGCAGGGAAACTAAATTCAGTTGAAAGTCTGTCATCAGAGAATAAGGATTACAGCACAATTAATCAATTCTGATATAATCAAGACTAGATTTTAACCCCTTTCTTAATCCCACAAAGCTTTACTAAAACCTTTTTCTGAGTCAGCATAAGGCATACTGCATTGAGGCTTTAACAAACAAGAAACTTTCTCTCTTAACCTCTCAGTGTCCGCATATGTCCAGAAGACTTTAATGATGGAACAGCTCTGATGCTGAATGCCCAAATTTTCTTGGGCAGTTGCCAACACAGTATTGTTTGAACTAAAGAAAGACAGAGGCAGACACACACACACACTCCAGAATGAGTTGCACTTTTTGGAAACAATGATTTAACTGTGCACAAGTAGAAATATAAATGGTCTCCTAGCACAAGAGACAACCTGACAGGTTTATATTGGATAGGAGCTGAGATTAGCTCTGAAGAAATACAGATAGATGCAAACAAACTCCAGCCAACTGTGCTTTGCTATATATTGATACAGACATGTTTGCAAATTCATACATTTTATGAAGCCAGACACAGGATTATTATTGCTTGCTTGCAACAGAAAATAATAAATGCTAGCACATGTAGGTACATAAAGCATAAACAAATGTGCTCTTTGGAGGGTTATATTCTGACTTCCTTATTATAATCCTTCATTTTAACAATAATTAACTGAGGAAAAATCTTTATGTGTACACCCTGTCTCTGGCTGTCTCCAGTTCTTATCCAGGTGAAGTCATCTTGCAAAATTATGACCACCATTTGCAAAAGCATTAAGAGGGTAAGTGACTTCAATGACACTCTCAGAAGGGGTTTAGCCTCTCAGCCTTAATGGTATTACAGGTCTCATGTAACCTCCAAGCTGCCAGTCACTCTGGGCTCCACGGGCCCCAGGCTCCCTCTGTGATGCTCAGTTCTATCAGCCCAAACACTGCCTGCCTCTCTCGCATGCAGCATTTCAACACCTCAGTAATATTTGCAAGGTTCTTTGAGGACTGGCCATGAATGATTGCCTTGAAAACATGGAAAGCCTTTTTCACTGTTCCAAAGAGAAAGCAGTTTCATAATACTCCTCCCCCAGTTTTCATACTAAAAGTCCTGATTCTAATTTTATTCTTTTCCCATTGAGAAACTATTTAATAATCCAAATGGGAAGGTTTTAATTTATAAGAGACTTCATTCTCTCCATTAGGATGAAGATTTTCACTTTTAAGCAATTAGCAGATCAAAAGTGTTTCCCTTCCATATGAAAAGTGAATATGTGCTGTCCCATAAGGAATACTTTAGTTTTTAAAAAGCGAGATAGCCCAGTCCCTTCCCTGTTGTCTTCTTCCACAGTGTGAAAATTGTGAGGTTTTGCTCCCAGTAAGGAAAGATTTTTCTGTGAACTGGACAAATGGCAATTCTAGACATACAAGTAACACTTTCAGATTCAAACAAGTCACATTGGTGTTTCCTATGGTTCAGGGATTGGATACCAACACCATTTTACACTCATCTGTTCCTTCTAGAGAAGCAGTGAACCTTGGTTTCCTCAGATATGCCCAAAATCACTCAACACATAACTTTTTTGGAGGTGAAAATAAGTTTGGGGTTTGGGTTCTTTTGGTTATGCTTTTCTCATTCTCCCATGAAAGAAAAATATTATGTATTTAAAAACAATCTTGAATACCTCTCAGGTGTTATTACTCATGTTTGCCCTTGATTGCTCCATAATAATTGCAGAATCATAGAATTGTTTGAGTTGATGGAGACCTTAAAGATCATGCAGTACCAACTCCACTGGTTTCATTTGCCAGATGGTTTTCTCTCCTGTCTTCACGTAATTACAGGAAGGTGACATGAACAACCCGTCTTCACCTTTGTGAATGTCTGAAACCATCTCTGGATGTCTACAGGTAATTAAGATTTGAGCTTGCTGCTCAAATAAAACACTTTCTCTGTTTTCATTCTCTCTCTCTTTTTTTT
>VXBN01005279.1:64658-209171 GCA_013397395.1 Sinosuthora webbiana | reverse complement strand
TTTTTCCCTAAAGAAGTCTAGAAGTCTTATGTCTTATGGCTGGACATGTAAAAAGAGCATTTAAAATGTTGAATTTATCCAATACAATGAATTTGAGAATAAATATTCCCATTTCCTTTTCCTAAATTAGCCTGTCCTTTAACAAATGACAAAGAATCAAAAACCACAAAAAATAGCCAATAGGAGAAAGGAACTTTCTCCAATAGAAGAAAAGAGATAAATCTTTTAAACCAGTAAATTAATATGGACTTATGCCTACAGAGTTCATTCAGGAGGAAAATGCAGAAAACTATAATATTCTCTCTCTATGTGGATTTCACAATGCAACAGAAAAAGCCACATAGAATCATAGAATATTTTGGGTTAAAAAGGACTTTAAAAACCATCTCGTTCCAACTCCCCTATCATGGGCAGGGACACCTTCCACTAGACCAGTTTGTTCAAAGCTCCATCCAGCCTGGCCTTGAACATTTCTAGATTTGGGGTATCTACAGCTTCTCTGGGCAACCTGTTGCAGTGCCTCACCATCCCCACAGTGATGAATTTCTTCCTTGCATCTAATCTAACCCTACCCTCCTTTCAGCTTGAAGCCATTCCTCTTGTCCTGTCACTCCATGCCTTTGTCAGAAGTCCTTCTCCAGACCTCTTCAGTCCCCTTTAGGTACTGGAAGGTTCTATAAGTTCATTCTGAAGCTTTCTCTTCTCCAGGCTCAGCAACCTCAAGCCTTGCAACCTCACAGGAAAGGTGCTCCAGCCCTCTGAGCATCTTCCTGGCCTCATCTGGGCTTGCTCCAACAGGTCCTCATCTTTCCTGTGTTGGGGCACCAGACCTGGGCACAACAGAAGGCAAAAAATGATGGAGAAGAAAAGGTGAGGATGAGTCAGTGGCCTTTTCAGAGCCTTTCCTACAGCGGCGATAAGGATTTCCCCATCCAATTTATCCTTCCAGTTCCTTGTATATATTCCACAACACTTATGAGAAAATCCTCTGAGCAGCAATTAGAATTTGAGCTTTGACCTTGGATTTTCCCATCTGCACCAGGCCACATCAGACACTCTTGTTCCCAGAGGGTGAGAATGAGCTCCTTGTGGATGAGAAGTCCATGATGGATCAAATTCCCACAGCCCCCAGTATGGGTCACCCAACGGAGCAGGGCAAAGGTAGGGAAGTACAAAACGAGGACCCCAGAAAAGTACGTGGGGTCACCACAGCCAAGACACCACAACCCACTCCTATCAGTCAGCTGAGCTGCAATAAATCAACAGTGACAAATATTTCCCTGGTCTCTGATCTGTTGACTGCCTTGCTAAACCTGAAGCTTTGTGTTTAATGAATTTTCAGGTAACGCTCTCGGAGACTGAGAAAAGGCACATGAGCTCCTTCAAAGGAGCACACTAGAGGCAGTCCTTAATTACTACCCTTTTATTGCACCTCACTCTCCATTTCAGGAATGGCTACTCCAAACTCTGCTTTTCTCCCTTATACACATTCTAAATTAAAGTAAATCCAGTGAATCCAATCAGGTTAGTGTATGCAATTTAGAGAAGAATTCAGTCTGGTTTTATTGCTTTTCTTTTATTTTGTTTCTTCTTAATTTTTAATTAGAGTGTAAAAAATGAAACCTGTTTTTTATTAAATCCTTATTTATGAAAATTGCTTCAAACTATGCACGGAAGAGCACTGCGTGATTGTTCATTTTACCATGATTATAAATATTGTATTAAATTACATATGACACAAAGAATAGTCAGTAATTTTAAAAAGTGATTTATAAAAAAGGCAGGGTAGGCAATTGAGATGATAGAGAAGCATGTGTATGGATAATGCATGCATGTGCATACATAAGCAAAAAATAAACCCCAACAAGTAGCGCAGAAGATAAAAAATTGAACACTTCAAGAACAAAGCCTTAAACTCTTACGATGCTCAGACTTTCTTTTCCTATCCCGTACATATATGTCATATATATATATATATATATATATATAAATAACAAAACAAAACAAAGCAAAAAAACAACAACAAAAAACACAAACAAACAAACAAACAAAAAACCTGAAAGCACAACAGAGCTAAAAAATCAATAGATAAAACAATTTGAATAGATTACAAATCAGAAATTTAAGAAATAAAATTCCTACGGAGCTTATCTTTAGTTTCAGGGAGTAAGTCACCTATGTGGAAAATGTGACATCCTTCCTATAAACAATAAAGCAGGTGGAGGTGTGTGGACCAGTGCAATGGCTGCTGCATGCACAAGACTGGAAGATATTTAACAGTAAGCTGTCTTGCAAGGCTGTCAGATCTTTGAGGATTTTTGCAGTTAGATTTTCATTTATGATTCTCCTAGTCCACAGTACGCCTTGCTCTGAAAATTATGCATTAATTGGGGGAAGGGGGAAAGCAAACCACAATGTATATTTATTAAAAATGAACCACACCCATTATACCTCTGTTGGGATAATATTGATTTGTCATGATAAATATGCAGGTAGGAGGCCTCTCTTTATGCCCAGTGCTGCTGACCAAAGCTGAGTCATTCAAGCAACTTGAAATAATAAATGCTTAATGGATCATTTTCCTTGTGACCCATTAGTTAATCTTAATTAATAATTTTGCCGCCTCACATGTCAGAAAAAAAACCCCAAACCTCTACTTCCAGGATTAGCTGCCAACTGTGTTTTGTGCTGTCAAAACTTACTTATCACAAGAGGACAAATAGGGAAGAAATAAGTGACAAAGGATATGTGAAGCCAGAGAATTAAACTGAATCCCTTCTTTGAAGAAAACTGGAGGATGCTGCTGTTTCTGGATACCTCTGAGAAACAAAATTTTATCTGATATTAACAACAGAGCTAAAACAACAGAGATAGAAAACTGCATGCAAAGCAGGCATTTAGGCAGCTCAAGTTTGTTACTCAGGTTAGTGACGGACTTTATACACAACCTTAGTAACATGAAAACATCACAGATAATACACCAGCATTGAGCAGCATCCCAAGGAAACCTTACCTGCCAATTTTTCCCTGTGAAAAAAGGGCTGCTTTCCCAAGCTAGAGTCCTTCTGCCATAAAATTTAAACACACAAGGAAAGTCAAAACACCTCAGGATTTTGGCTGGTGACCTGGAGTCCTGAATATTAATGACAATCAATTTTTTTCTGGTAATCTTCTCTATATTTCTGTTCCCTCCTCTAAAATACAATGAGTGTTTCTTATTTCCCTGAGAGCTGGAGATGCCTGTGAGGTGCTTAGATACTACAGAATCAAGACCATACAAAAATAAAGGGGCTAGATCATCTCCCTGGCACCCTGAGTCTGGCTTTCAGCACTTCCCACTAATTTTCCACTCCAAGAGACCTCAGAATCCTTCACAGGTCCCTCATTACACCCAGTAATGCTGGAAAAGGAATAATTTTTCCCTGGGCATATTTAGAGATATCCATATTTTTAATCTGTCTTTGCTACATTATCTCTACATCCTAGGGTGTCTCGGTACACAATATACCTCTAGTTGAATGCCTGTAAAACCATAAATCCCAGTAAATTGCTCAATTGCAAATCCACATTAAAGCTACTTGAAAATCTTGGACTTGGTTCTCCTTTCACTTGTGTGGTTTCTCCACCCATTAGACTCAGTCCTTTACTACTGCGACATAAAATGAGGTTTTCTTTTTCAGACCAGATCTTCGAGGTGAGACAATGGCTTTTTTTCCGGAGATTCATATTGCCCAGACTAAAGTCCAGCAGCAGTGAGAGACCCTTTCATCATAAGAGGGGCAGTTACAGCAGTTGATGACCAAGGCAATCAGTGTGGTTTTATCTGACAAAAGGTAACTGAGAAGAGAAAGTTCCACTGGCTTTTTTACCAGTGATGTCATAGTGATGCCACTGATGCACAAACCACTCTTTTTGCCCTTGGTGGCTGACACTGTCTTTGTCCCCAGGGCTGCAGTTGTTGCTCCATGAGGGCATTCTGAATGAGCTGACTCTGCTTTCTCCAGCATGCTTTCTTGAGAAGAAGCATTCAAGAGAAAAATGGCCTTTTTGAAGATTGCTATGCCCTGGTTAGGAAGCAAAGTCCCACAGACATGCAGAACCTCTTTGGGCAGTTCATGTCTTGACATTGAGGGTGTTGTTCTCTCATGGATCCCTGGGCAACCAGCAAGGATTAAATCAGCTACAGCATGGAGAGCATTAGGTAGGAAGACGTGACAGTTTTAGTCCAATATGTAAATTGCTGACATGCAAGTTTCATAACAATAGCAATTCCAGCAAACTGGGAGAAAAAAGAAAATGTCAGTTCTATCCAGATCTGTGTAACTCTAGATGCTTTTCAACTACATGAAGGTGTGCTGATAATAAGCAGTGTAGAGCCACGAAAAACACAGAGTTGGCCAACTTTAAAAACTCAAGAATTTTTCATAGCAAGTGAAGCATGAAGTATATTGTTCACTTGTATATGCATACATATATATGAAGCTTGAACAAAATCTTCTGATTTTTTTCTTTACAGCTCCTACAAAACATCAGCTATTGCAGAATGTCACTGTTGAAAATATGAGCATATGTATGGAATTGATTTAATGCCAGCTAAAGGAACATTAATCTAGCTGCAAATTTTCACTGCAGGGACATGATGCAGTAAATTTCTGCTAGTCTAACACTGGAGTTGATATTCCATGATATATGACACTTTCGTTTGGAAAAGAAAAGAAAACTTTTCTTCAAAACCTTAATTGACTCTCATATATTTCTGACTACAAATTGTACTGGATAATAAAGGCAATAAGTATAGCAAGTAAACCCATATTTTTCAAACACTCTGAAAGATATACAATTATGGTATCCAGCTCACTGTATTCTCTTTATTCCCTTTATAATAACTGGGAGTTAGCATTTTTAATTCACATTGATTTCCTTCATGGATTTTTTGGTTACTAACATAGAAGCAGAACAAAAAGAAAAAGTCTATGCTTCCAAGAAATCCTTCAAAGTGAAGCCAATAATTGGGCTGCCTCATGGGATGATCTGTAGCTATTCCAGGTAAGGAAAGTCATGTGACAGCACCATCACTCCTTAGCAAGAATCCAGTCTTCAGTGGTTTTCTTTTACTATGTTTTGTACAATTTACTATGAAATTGTGTAGTTAAGGCAGTAACCACAGTGACTTCAGATGCTCCAGAGATTATGCAGGGATAAGAATTTTGTATAAAACTGTTCACAAAAAAAGGCACTGGTCCAATCCTTATTTCACTACATCAAGGTCAGAGCTTTGAATAAGTGGATGGGGACACAGTGCTGTTCTTTCACAGTCAGCAATTCACCAGGCAGGCCTGGAAGGTGGTAACTCATAGTAGAAGTGGTTAAAAACATCTTTGAAACCCTCTGTTAGATCTACTTCACTGACTGGTATGTAAATTATTTGGCTGCTCACTTCTACAGGGTAAGACATCAAGGGTAAATGCCTTTTTCTGCCTGATTCAGACCAAGCATCACTGATCTGAATTTGAACATTATCTTCTGTCATTAGGCAATCTGAATGGCAACATGTCCCTATTTCCTTTGGCAGAGCTATTTTTCTTACTGCAGGAAAGAATTGTTCTTTACTGCATCATTTCCCTTTTCAGCAAAAATAAGAAACCAGAAGCATCTGCAGCACCAGCCGCTTGTACTAGAAGTACTTAACATCTTAAGAAACTGTACTGACCTTTTGGTCTGAACTTGCTTTAGATTCCAGTGGCAGTGTAGCTAACACCCCTTATACACACCACCTTTCTGATTTCTACCAGTGTTTCAGCTGTTTCAACATGAATTCTCCTTTTGCCTTTCTCTACAGATGTGTACACATGCACACACCCCCAGATGCCCAGAGGGGTCACCCATAGGTGAGCTGTGCTTACAGACAGCTGGGATTGCAGCTGGGCATGCTTTGTTCAGAGAATCATAGCATGGTTTGAGTTGGAAGGGACTTTAAAAGTCATTTACTTCATCATCCAAAGCAACACAAGAAAGCAAGACAGCTCTTGCAGCCTCAGTCCATGCTTCATGCAGCTTTTCATCAGATTTCCAGCTGATGCACCCTGAGGAAGGCAGGTCCTTCTTCCTTTTAATGACTTGCTGGCTCTCATGTGGAAAGGCCTTTTCCATCTGTTTTTTTTATTTTTATCAATTTCTGGTCACCAGTCACTGTAAGGACTTCACTGGTTATAGGGGTGAGCGCTTGGTCTGACTCCAAAGATACCTTGAAGACTCCAAAGGCAGGAGATTTTTGTGAAGCATTCCCAGTCTGATGACTGTCCCGCTAGCTGGACATGTCCTCTGCAGCCTTGAGATGCTACTTATCTAACTGCATGTCTTTTTGCACCAGATGGAACAGCTGGTATGGGATTTTAGAGCATTTCTAGTGGCAGCCTTAAAGAGTCCTCGATTTCCCTGCACAGGAAGGGGACACGGCCATGCCAACCACACCAAAAAGAAGGTGGGTAGTGTTCTGCAATAGACATTTTATTGCAACCTTTAAAAGTGATCCCATTTACATCTGTTAATAAAGGCAGACCCATCTGCAGTCTGTTTTCAGCCATTACAGAGTAACCAGTCCTGTGGATTAGCTGAGGTCCTGCATCCATCACGAACAAGTGATGGATGTCACAAATAGCTGGACCATGCGGGTTCTTTAGGACGCTTCTGGGAGCAGTCTGTTGTGGTGGATTTTGGGTTTTGCAAAGTTCTGCATGCTTTTGTTTGCTTGTTTTAAAATGGTTTGTCCTATGTCCCCTATGTTAAACCCCTTTTTGGTTTTTCCCGAGTTATGAGTCCTGTCCATCATTCTGCAGCCCCACCCTGATAACTGGA
Organism: Sinosuthora webbiana; assembly: GCA_013397395.1. Lineage (NCBI taxonomy): Eukaryota > Metazoa > Chordata > Aves > Passeriformes > Sylviidae > Sinosuthora > Sinosuthora webbiana. The sequence continues at coordinate 202,316 of VXBN01005279.1, read as the reverse complement.
AAGTTCTAGTGAGACTGTAGAGTGATTCAGCAGGTTCTCAGTTCCCCCACTCCCCTTTTTATGTATCTAATTGTTCTACTGATGGTCTTTTTTTCCTGGGTCACTCCCCACCCCTTCCAGATTGGTTCCAAGATGTACCCTGGCCCTGTCCCCACCCCGGTACTTAAGGTGAGAGTAGAGGGCGAAATTCACTTTTGGTGGGTTCCCGCTTTGGTGAATAAACCCCAGTTGAACCCCACAAGAGTCCTCTCTTCATTCCTCGCCATCGCCACGCTTCTGCCCAAGGCAAAGACCCACTGGATCAGAAGGTATCTTAGCCAACTGAACTGCATCTTTAATACGAGCGTGGTGCAAGGGCAAGCCAGAGAACAGGACGTGAGTTCCCCGAAGGCACCACCGAACCACTGCAGCAGTCCATTCTGAAATCTAAACTACCCCAATGGCCATGCAGGGATCAGAAGTATATTTCAGCAAGAACTGAAAGGGAAAAGCTCAGAAGCAGCAAAAATAGAGTCAATTGTCCTTAGCTTAATGGAGGAAGGACAATAAAATGGCAACGAAAAGTTTCCAGCTTCAATCTAAGAGTTATTCCATCAGCCACACATGCAGATTAAATCAAAATGTTTGGACAAGAATAAATGGTGGTACGAGGAAGAGAAGATGATCAAAAGGAATGCTTGTTTCTTACCTAATATGTATTTTATACAAAAAATAGCTGGACTTGCTTTGAAGGTGATCTTCTGGCAGAGGATAAACTTGACAAATTTCACTCTAAGGCTGGAGATTCAGAAGATAAAAAATGGTTGCAATCAACAGTGGGGCAACGAGGCAACTTTACCCTTTAGCAATAGGGAAGGGCATGGCTCTGTTGGGTGAGTGAAATCTTGCTCTACTGGTTCACAAAGTACAACCCTAAAAGTTCTTGGTGCTGCTTGCTCAGAGATTCCTGCAAACACCCTGTAGTCACATAACGTGACATCAAGAATGTTTTCTTCTACATCTTAGTATATACAGATTTTTTCTGCCATTATATATTAGAAGCAGATGGAAAAAATGCATCTGGAACCTGCTCTTTGTAAAACTGAAATCCAAGTCACAAGTTCACATTTTAGGTTGACCACAAAAAAAAAAAAAAAGAATGAAAACTACTCTGATGATTTTGGAAACAAATTTTTTCAATTATTTATTCATTAACATTTGGTTTTTTTGAATGTCCTGAAATTCTTCTGTTTTTCCAAAAGAATTAATTACATTGCATTTTACTTACACTTGACATTTTTTTTTTCTCTTTTGTTGTCCATAGAACATTTGTTTGTTAATGGTTTCCATTAACTGATCAGTAGCTTTAGCCATTAAATCTTTCCAAGCCCTTTTTTTTCTTTTTTAACTCTGTCCAAAAACATAAAACACATCAGTGGCCAGAGTTTTTATTAGAACTCTGGAATAACAATTCCTTATGGTGAGATGAAGCACAGGATAATCAAGGCTGGAAATTAACTCCAAAGGCTACCTGGTTCACTGCCTTTCTCAAAGAAAGGCCAGCTAAAATCAAGTTGCTCAACACCTCATCCATTTGATTTTTTTAATTGACCAAGGTGAGATTTCACAGTTTCTTGGGGCCTCCTCAGCCTCTGCTCACCAGACAAGTGCTTCAGCCCCAGCCATCTCTGTGGAGCTTTGCTGATCTCCTGCAATTTGTAGTGTCTTTCTTGCAAAGGGAAGTCCAGTGCTGCACACAGATGTGGGCTCAGAAGATACAAAACAGACCAGCCCTTCTGCAGTCTGATCCTTTCCAATTTGCATCTTCCATAGCAGCAGGTGAAGGTTCACACAGCCTTCCAGGCTCAGCTTTCACCCTGACTGCTCAGGAGCTGTGCCTGCATTTGTTATGACAAGTGATACTCAGATTTCTGGCAGCAGAAGTTGTCAGCTTTCCAGTATTGCGGTTTTTTGGGTCTTAGGACTATCAGGCTGTCAATGCCATGAGCTGCTGACCTAACAGGATTGTCAGCAGATGTCCCCACTGAATCCCTCCCCATCGCTGTGACTTCCTAACACATTTTTCTTTGGCTTCAGGATGCTTAACGGAACTGCAGAACACTTCCCCAAGTAACAAGGGTAACAATGACAGCAACAATAGCAGCAGAAGGAAAAAAGACTCATGCAATCAGCCAGGGAGGAAATTGGGACACTGAGGTTGGGAACTAGGGGTGAGGGGGAATGTTGCAACTGACAGGAAAGTAGACTGAGTTTGAAAGGATTTTTTAGGTCTGTATACAAGAGGACTCAAGAATATCCCACCTGAGGCTATCTGTCAGCTTACCTTCTTGAGATGGCTTCATTGTCAGCACAAGAGACAATGCTTTTTGAAAACCAAGACAGCACATACACGGGAAATCCATAGTTACACAGCCAGGTGGAATCAGGCTTAGAGAAAAAGAAACACATATTTCTTAGACCATCCAAAAGACTTGCTTCAACTTATGTAAGCCAATACAATAAAAAAAAAAAAAAAAAAAAAAAAAAAAAAAAAAGAGTAAAACTGACCTAGAACTGCAGTAGACTGATTGGTTAACTATAAGCCAAATTTCAGTTTCTCCAGGAGACACATCTGTAATCTCTCTGTGCCACAGGTGGAAGTATGGGGATTTCTGAAAACATTATTTGGGGATTATTTTAAGCTTTTTCTTTACAAGATGTAGTTGCTTGGCCCCTGCCTGGACAAGGAAAGAGAAATGGTGCTTTCAGAGGCTTTTTTTTCACACTGAGATTTGATCTGCCTATAACAGCATGCTACTGAATGCTATGAATAAAGTCAGCTAGCAACGTGATCATCTGGAAACAGGAGATCAGAATTCTTTTTCCTACTCTGATAGTGACTTGGGAGTAGACCTTGAATATATTACTGTATCCCTTTGTGCACGTTTCCCAGAGAGAGTGTGGACTTCCCATCCCTGGAGGTTTCCAAGGCCAGGCTGAATGGGGTTCTGGGCAACCTGGTCTAGTGGAAGGTGTTCCTGATCATGGAAGGGGGCTGGAACTGGATGATCTGTATGGTTGTTTCCAACTCTAACTATTTTGTGATTCTACAATTTCATTATTCTGTCTTCTTTCATTTTCTGCTTTGCTATGTGAGTAACAGAGTTGTGGTAGCTCCAAGGATTTTCAACAGGTCTGTCTTTGTTCTGAGATCCAGATTACTACAACATAGCTGGACCAGAGCGTCTACGTTTGCTCTAGGTCTTGCATCACCATGTTCTTGTCTGCTGCAGTGCTCCTCATGATGGAGGCATTTCAGACTACACACAAGCACTGAACTTTTCTTTTTTTACCCAAATATCCTCATCTTTTACTAGAGTCTTTTCCAGGGAGTGAAAGTAAAAATTCTCCACTAGCTGAAAATAGTTCCTAGTTTTTCACTGCTCATTTATGCACAAGGTGCCTGGTCAGTAGGCTTCTTGACATTTTAGTAGATGAAATTCAAATCATCTGATCTCCATCTGTGCTTTTAATTCCCAATCCATCTCTTTGGCTACATCCTGATTAATGGAATAAACAGGACCAGAACTGGACTGGGGCCCCAGCATTGTGTGAAACAGAAACTTATATTTTCCTGCATTCTCCACTTTCACAGAAACCGGTCAGGTTGGTCCAGGGAACAGTGTGAGCCAAGAGTCAGTTTGGATGCAGACCCGTGTTTTGGAGAAGGGAATTTAGCCCCACATACACAATCTTCAGAGTGCAAGCTCTCTCCACAGCCAGTTTGTCAACAGAGACATAGGCTTTTATACTTCACCTGGCTTGAATTTTGAAGCGCATCCTTAAAGCATTCTAGGAATGCTGCTGCCTAATTTTGACAGCCATGAAAGATTTGCCCAAGGAAGGGGCTTCTTGGAACTCACATTTGGGAGAAAAAAAAAACCTTTCCAAAAATTATCTGCAATTCCTAATAGCACAAGAGATGAATGATTAGTGGACTTTCCATAGAAATTTTGCTCTCAGATCCTCTAAGCATGTCTGAAAAAATCCCTTGGTTTTCCTATGAGATCTGTCCTGTCATGAAATGGAGGCTGTCACAGAAAGAACCTTAAGGAAAGCATGATGCAAAAGCAAAATATAGTTACTGCTGAACAGCTTTTAGATTTTACATCAAAATCTTGAGTTTTTTATAAGAAAAGGAGGTGAGAGGCAGGATCATCACAGAGCATAGCACAGAAAATATTTGCACTGGCTTTACACCTGTGTATCTTCACTGATTTTTGCTGATCTACTTACAGAAGCAAGAAAGAAAATTCTGGCCTAGAGAATCAAACATCAACAACAAAACCAGGGGGGAAATTTGCATTTTGTTTTCCATTCTCCCAACTTTTTTCTTAATAAAACTTCATACTATAATAGCACAATAAATACAGATAGCACATAAAAAATTTTTCTCCATATCAGGAAATTATGTTCTTAAAGCAATTTTGGATTCCCACCTGTCTTTACAATGGAGCGCTGAATAGCTTGTTTGTGCTGAATTTATTGTACAAACTATTAAAAAGCCACTAAGTCCAAATTACATATTAAAATATGAATTGAGTTTAGGAACTTAGACCAAATTAAAGGGGAAAAAATTCTCTTTTTCTCTGAAACTGCCTTAAAGCCTTTACTGACATTCATTTTATTTTCTCTATTGATTTTATTGACATACAATTTTAATAGGTTCTCTTTTTTGCTGGGTTTCAATATTTCATGACAGTTGGCAATCAGGTTTCGGCACAGTGATAGGATTTGATATGACCCCCAATACTTAAAAGCCAACTTTATTTTGGGAGCAATAGCTGCCAACACTTTAAATAGACATGCAGTCCTGACATATTACACCTTTCTTGTATGGGAGCAAAATATGATGTGAGGTGAGCCACCAAAATCTTTGCCTTGTTTTCACTTGAATAGAAGTCCCCAAGGGAGCAACTGTCTTTTTCTCTCTTACCTTTGTGTTTATTTATGCATTTTCCTGGTGCTACCGCAGGAATACAGGCAGCAGGTGTTACAGCACAGCTGGAAAGGATATCAGTGAGGTCACACAGGAAGTTTTGGGGCTCTGTACAGTAGCAGGGCCTCTGGCCAGACAAGGGAGAAGCCATGTGTGAAGTGCAGTCTTCCAACTCCTGGTCCTAATGGTCTGCTTTTCATATTCTTCCACTAGCCAAATCTGTACAAGATGTCTATTTAAAGAGCTGCTGGCAAGTAGCTTATGCTACCTTTGCAGAGGCCTTGGCATACTCATATTTTTTTAGGGTGCTTTAGCACATCAGCTCCACCAAAACAAGATTTGCCTCTTGGAAAACAAGGATATCTGGAGAAAACATTTTGGCTTTTTGTCTTTTAAGAAAGTAAAAAGCTCTTTCCAGAAAGCCATTATTTCCTTGTTCCTACTGAATGCAACATCAGGGAGCTGTCTGAATATTAGTATAGTGTTATTCATAATAACTGGATTCCATTTAAGACCCTAACACAGCTGACCTGACAAAAACAGCTATTACTTCACATCAGCCCGATGTCTATGGCAATGCCTTCTATTTGGGTGTCACAGCTTCCCTCCTGATTAACACATTGTACTACAGGTCACTTTTATAAAATAGGGAAAATGCAGTTATGCCCATTTTGTGCACAGGAGGTGAACACAGAAACACTGCAATGACTTACATGCAAAGTCTATGCCCCAGATGTGAACCACACTCCAGAATCTAAATTGCAACACTACTGTAATTTCCTTCCCTATTCCATTAAACAAAATTTGCCTAAACTAATGTAGCAGCAGATGCTCTGTGCACAAGAGTGGTGCTGCATCAAAGGTTTCCCCTATGCTAGTCACAGACTATGAAAGGGGAAGAAGTCACCTGAGCTAACTTGAGTGATCTGTACTATAGATGTGTACTATGTCTGATCATGACAGTGCCATTTGAGATTTCCTAGAGTCTCACAATCTGTTTTTTAGCATCTGGTCTTGAAGACTGTCAGTCTGTGAAGTACTGCCTGACTTCAGACTTCCTTGTGTGGTTGTTTAGACACCTCAAGCTATCTCACATGGCACTAGAAACCTGTTTGTAGGCAAAAAAATCAAGATCTATCTTGGATCCAGCCAGCCCCAGTTCTTCTAGTTGGTGCAGAGTCACACAAGGAAACAATGCCTCTCTTTCACACCTGGCTAGTCCTGTCCCTTTTAAAGCCATGTTCACTGCCCACTCTTTGCATGGTCAGCAATTTCCTACTTCAGTAATCTTCTAATGTTCCTCCTTGCATTGCTATAAAGGTAATCCCCAACGAGTTAAAAAACCTCATTTCTATGATTTTATGAGATGCCATTTGAAGGAGGTCAGAAGAAGGAGTTCTCATGTTTATTATTAGTAACTGGCAATTTAATTTTTCCACTGCTTTACCTCCTTTAGCATCTCTTGCCTTAAGTTTAAGGCAGGTGCTCTGGGAGGTGTTCAGCTGATGAATTATAACCTGACTTTGAGCAGGAGGTTTAAGTACACAAAGTGAGTCACTTGATTGATGGCTCATTTGATCAGCTGTGCAGTCAGGGTCCTTGCTCTGCTGCAAACTTGACTGCACAGTCAATACTGCAGCATCCCTGGCTGGCAGGAGGATTCAGGGTCAGTAGCTGTACTATAATAAAATCTGCACCAGTGCTAGCTAGGGTCTTGTATCTTGCCTATCTCTTCCCCTCAGCTGCATTTCTTTGTTCATGTAAGAAGCCCAGGTCTGGGGGCTTCCTTATTGTCCTCCATTTTTCTGCTCAAGCCAGTCTGTCTGCTGTCAGCTGCAAAAATTCCTGAGGCCTCTTGTCTCCAACTGGCTGACCAAGAACAAGGTCTCTGTTGCACTGCTCCATTTTCACAGAAGTGAATTTAACCTCAGAGAATGTCCCTGAGCTTGAACATAATTGGCAGTGAAAATATCACCAGTGAGAGTTGGTCTACTTCTATTGATTTGTTTGTTTTTTGATGAAAGAAAACTGTCTGAAAAAGTTATGTCCTTTCTGTTTCCAAATGGTGAAACTTAATGTTCAAAAAAAAACCATCCGTGAATCACAGGGACAGCTCAGCTTCAAGGGAACCATGGTGCCTCAAGGGAAAGTGAATAGAGGTGAGGACACCAACCTGAGGAGGAGTGAAAAGCTCTGGACTATCTTTTTGGGATCCACCACAGCCACTTAGATAGACACAATTCATTGTCAAGCTGAAAGAAGGTTGTGGTGGTGTGGGTGTCAGTCTCTTTTCCCAGTTAACAAGTGACAGGATGAGAGGAAATGGCCTCAAGTTTTCCCAAGGGAGATTTAGCTTAGATATTAGGAAAAAAATTCTTCATGAAAAGGGTTGTTAAAAACTAGAACAAGCTGTCCTGGGAAGTGATGGAGTCACCACCGCTGGATGTGTTCAAAAAACTTTTGGGTTTGGCACTTGAGGATGTGGTTTAGTGGTGAACATGGTGGTGGTGCTGGGTTGATGATTGGACTCAATGATCTTAGAGGTTTTTCCAACCTTATGATTCTGTGATTCTATGACATATCTCTTAACTGTAATAGTTTGACTGTTTGTTACAATGAAATATTTGGATGTCAGGTGGATGGATTTGAAAAGCAAAGTTTCATTTCTACTCTGCCAAATTCACACAAAAAGTCTGTTCTCTGGCCTCCAAGACCCCTGAACCCACTAGCAGAATTTGTGGGAAGGCAACATTGACCTCTCCAGAGGAAGATGTGGGTAGGAATCACTTAAACCAACTGAACTGCGTTCAAGTCCATGGGATCACAGGATATAAAAATTAGGGTGTTGAGAATTGGCTGATGCCATTGCCAAGACCCTTGGCACTGTTTTTGAAAGGCCCAGGGGAGTGGTGGAATCACTGTAATATGTGGTACTTGGGGACAAAGTTTAGTGATGGACTTGGCGGTTCTGGGTAAATGGTTGGACACAATGATCTTGGCTGATTTGGAATGATTCTGCTTGTCTTCCCAAGTAACTGGTATGAGTGACGGAGAGCTGCTTCCCTGGGCACAGCTGAACACCCGCCTGAACTTGAGAAGTGGTGAATGAATTCCTTGTTCTGCTTTGCTTGTGCGCATGGCTTTTGCTTTACTTATTAATGTGTCCTTATCTCAACCCACCACTTTTCTCACTTACTCTTCTGTTTCTCTTTCCCATCCCACAGGGAGCAGGGAAGGACTGGAGTGAGTGGTTTTGTGCTACCTAGTTGCCAGCTGGGGTTAAGTATTATATAAAACACATATTATTATATTATATTAATATGATTATTTCTGTACAACTAACAGTGTATTTGTTATGAATAACTCATATGTACTGTGTTCTATATATGTTACATGAAGTGCATAGCAGTTCATATGCAGACACTACAGCAAAGGCTTTTATAGATATCTACAAATGTGTTTAGGAGTTGGTTATTACATAAAACCCCCAGCAACAGCTTCTTGGGGAACCTAGTTCTGTCACTGCATGTTAAGGAAGATATGAAAACTGCATGGAGCTCCTCAGGAGACACCAGCCTCGTGCTGCCTCCTTCCTGCTCCCTGATTACATTTAGACAAGCAGTAGGGGCTCAGAGAGGGCTCTGCTGAGGCTGAGGAAATTTGAAGAGGCAAGAGAGGTAAAATGTCACCAGTCTTGAATGACACCTAAAAACAAGTAAGGGAAATGAGATTTTGGAGCCAGACACCTCAGTCTCACTTTTTCCTTGTGCTAGTTGTCTGCATCCATGCCCAGATCAAGCCCCCAGGCTGGGAAGATAACAGATAGTTTCATTGCTAAATCTTCCCTGCATATACTCTTCCCAGGACCAACCCCATGATTTCTTTCCAGGCTGCACTTTTCCAGCCATTCAAATACTCCTTTACAGCCATGTTTTGAGTCAGTTCTCAGCAGCTTCTTGTGGAGCCTGGTGATGTCATTGGATGCAGTATCTCTCTCCACAAATAAAGTACTATTCGTTTGTACCAAACCTCTTCATAATCACTGGAATCTGTCCCACTTGCTAATGCAGATCAGAGAGGTCTGAATAAGAGGAAAATGCTCTCAATATCAAAGATTATTTCTCCACGGGGTAATTTTTCAGAAACAGTTGTGAAGGTTGTGATCTGCATTCACTCCTGCAAGATCATAGTAAGGGATGGTACAAGAAAGTAATTTCTGGAATAAGGAGCAGGAAAAGGGTGAAAAGAGCAGGATAAGCAATTCTCAGAAGCTCTTTGGAAAAATATAAACAATCTGGTAAGGGGGAGGAGGTGTGGGAGTTGAGCAGAAGAAAATTAAAAGGATAATTAGAAGAGAAAAAAAATTGCGTTGCTGAGAACATTTTAGCTGGTGAAGCCAGGGATTTCAGATGAATTCACAGCAGACAGATGGTAAAAAGGGGGAAAAAACCACCAACCAAAAACACACCCTACAATCAGTTCCTTAGCGTGAATATTAGAGGGATTTAGTTAGGGATAGGGAATAAGGAGCTGGAAGCCCTAACACACAATTATTTTGTTTTGTATCTTTGGAAGAGAAGGAAGAAGTATCAGAGCAACTAGAAACAAAAGCCAGAGCCCTGGTTTGTTGTGGGGTGGGAGCTGGAATGGCCAAATAATCCTCACCATTCACCTAAACTGATATTTTAGCTGCAGTTTTTACACTTCTGTGTGATTGTAGTTGGGATTCTCTTTTTTTCTTGGACACAAATATCACTGGGCACCTGGGAATTTAATTGATGAACAAATGGGTAAATAGACAAGACTTTTTGCTGTATTAATAATCAATGTATCTAAAGGAAAAAAAAAAAGTGAAATTCAAGAAAAATTATAACAAACATAAACGTGTCAATCCCCTATTCTCTGATGACATCAAATAACGAGCTATAACAAGCAAAACAGGAAAGAAGGAAAATCATCTCCCCAGTGACTAAGAAAGCACAGATCTTCCCAAAGCAACAAGGTGAAGGACAGAGATTTGAAAGCTGCTCTGACTGCAATGCAGCCTCCTGGCATAGGGCATAGACCAAGAAAGCAAAATTGCTTTGGCTCAGCACCACAAATGCTGTTGTCTTGCTCTGGATGCAAAAATGCCCCATACAAACCAGCTTGGGGATCCTTTCACAGCATTCTCCAGAGCCCTGGATCTATGTCTCAGCTCTTTGGGGGCAGGTGGGGTGTCCCCATGACAATCTTTGGCAGAGATGCTTCCCTTTGGATTGTTTCTCCTTTTTTAGTAGCTTAACTGAAATGCTCTACACAGTACCAGCTTTCTTGAAGGATATGCTTACAGAGGTGACTTTTTACTCCTGTCTAGTATAAAGCTGGGCTCAACCTATTCCCAAGGTGAAAAGAACCCTCATGCAGAATTGGAGAAGCCCTAAAAATATGAAACATTTCATTAGAAAAACCATTTCCCACTGAAATTAGTAGCAGAACACCTATTGATTCAATTAAAGGAAGAACCACAAACCTGCTTATACTTGAGGACATCTGACTCATGAGGATAGTAACCAGAGGCAAGCTACTCACACACCTTATTTTTCATGGAATCATAACTCTGGACAGCACAGATGAGACCAAATCATTTTTAAATAAAGGAGCATTTTTATGTAAGGCCAAAATTTTCAGATAATTTTGCTGATTTCAGTGATAATTTAAATTTGTACTGTCACATTAATTTGGGATGGTTTTAACAGAGATACTACCGAAAATGAAAGGAAATTATATGGGAATGAAAGAAAAAAAGCCCACAGCCTTTGTGATTCCTCTAGTGGAGTCTCTCTCATGAAGATGATTAGATTTTTAAGCGTTGCAATTTGCATGTTATCAGTTTATGCCTGGTTGGAAACAGGTTATATTTTGTGTCTTTTGGTTTGGTTTCTTTTCTTACTGCTGAGGTATTAAAAACTGTATAAAAAAGAAAATGGCTTTTCACAAACATTCTTTTCACAGATCGGTGGGAGATCAGGAGGAGTAATCCATCCTAGCCGTGGATGTCCCTATTTCCCTTCACTCCAAGTGGTGCTTCCCATGAGCAGTGAATCTCTGGACACAATCCTGACTACAAAGACCATCAACTCCAGGAGAGAGCTTCAGCCCTGGCCAGGGGGGAAAGCAGAGACCTGGCAGGCTCTCCCAAGACCATCTTTGTAAACAAAGTCCATGTTGTCCATAGTTTTCCCAGAATCCCTCAGAAGTAGATTTCCAGCCTTCCCTCTCCTTCCAGGACTCCCAACAGTTCCACCCATAAAATGGGCTCCATTAAACATCATCAGCTGTGGGAAGTTTCATATAACTTTATAATATATCTTTAACCTAGATCATGTTCCCTCCAAACCTCTTCCTCTCCCAGCTGTTGGATGCTCCAAGACCCTTTTAGTGCGGCCCAAAGTTATAGATAAAATGGCTTGGAGGACCTGAAACTGAAAGAAATGTCAGATTATGGTGAGTAACACTGTTTCACTGGAAGTAAAAACCTGATTTCAGAAGAATTTCTAAAGAATAAAGGCTCCATTTCATCCTGGCACGAGATCTGGCTTTGCAACAGCCACTTCCATATTTCAATTGTTTCTTCTCAGAGGCTGTGATTCCTTGATAGATCAGAACTTACATAATTTCATCTCCCACTTAACTAATTTGATGAGGAAAATGGAACTGGTGCAGTGGCAATTTAAATGCATTAAAGGAAAAATTTAATCCAAAATTTTGATTCGCCAAATTTAAAGTCCATTTCCATTACATTTAATAACTTCAGCCTCTCTTAGTTCATCTGTACTTATCTTTAAGTCTGCATGGCTGGGTGGCATTAGAAATAAGAAGATTATTCATAGTAGGGTGCTCTGCCTATGAACTTTTTCTTAGCTCACAGTAGAGATAAAGAATATTTGCTCAACTGTATATCATTTCATAATCACATGAGTGGTTGGCTCTTCTGTTCTTATAAAATCATATCTCACACCATCAGCCACAGACCTTCCAAAAATACCAAAAAGGATATAATTAATTCAAACAGAGTAATCATTGAAGTATGAGGATGGCCAGACACATGCTTTCTCATTTCCTTCCAAGCACACATGAATTATGAGATCCAAGTCACAGCTCTTATAAGAGACTAGATCATGCATTTGTGGAGAGGAGGGAACTTGCTGCATGAATTCTCACCTTTTCTCTGTAAATCTTGCACAAAGCTTTTGGGTCTGAAGGCCTGAATCGTGATGTGCTTCACCACAGTGTGGAAAAGTAGGTGAGGAAGGGAGCCTGAGGGAAAAGCTCCGTAAGGACTGACACTGGCATGGTTGGGAGGGAGCAGGCTGGGCTGCTTCCTCTTGGGCTGGCAGCAGGTTCTTCAGTTCTGGAGGATTTAAGGAGTGACTGGGGAGGGGGGGAAAGTGAGAGAAAAACTTCCACACGATCCAGCAGCATCTGGTGCTTCCCGGCCTGTGGAGTCAAGGAGATAGAGCGGAGCCCTTGGAGCCGGCGTGGGAGCAGGTGGGGGAAGGTGCTGCTGTTATTTGCAGCAGACGTTCCTTAGCAACAACCTCGAGCAGATGGAAGGCCGGGTACCACTGCTCAGAGCCTCCATCAGCAGCCCCTCAGCCTCCTCAGCCTCTCCCCATGCAGGGGGAGGTGAGGCAATGCAGCAAATTCTACCTGAGACCTTTTCTCCAGACAAAAGGAAGGGGTAGGGAGATCTCTTTGCCTCATGCCAGTTTGAAGCCTAAAGAGATGTGAGCAAATTTCATTAAACATGTTTGATAAATACCAACAATATTGTTGTAATTATGTAGCAGTTGTTACATATACACATACATATATACATACAAACATATTCTGTTACTATAACTGAGTGACTTGGATTTCTAGGAATGCTGAGAAATCTCAGTGTTAAATTTAAAGAACATAACTGTGATTACAAATATCTTTAGGTTATACTGAACCACACGTGATAAAAAAGAAAACAAAATAAGATATCAGATCTTAATCTGTACCTGAAGTAAAAGGAAGATATCAGGTCCTAATCTGTCTGAAGTAAAATACAAAGTGATTGATAATCCACAGTTAAAAATGTTATTTGAAAATGGACAGTTCACAGATGCAGAGGATTTCAGAGGAAATCTGCATTGACAGATGGATGTATTACCAAATTAAAGAAAACAGGAACCTTCTGTGGGATAACTAATTAATCTTGTACACAGAGAATGTGGAGAATCATCAAAGTTGAACATAGCTAACAGCAGAGGTGGGGCCTCCTGCAGAGAGTGTCCATAAAGCTATTAAAAATACCACCAACTTCTGCATGCATCCCTCTTTTCCTCAAAATCGGGTGTGAAGAATTGAGCACTTTGATATCCTCTATTATGAGATTGCATATGTAAATATTGTCATATCATTAAAGGAAAAGGAATTCTGCTCTTTGTATTTGATCTGCCTGCATGCCCTTGAGGTCTGGCTGTGATCTGCATGCAAAAGCAACGGGGAAAAAAAGTACAATGGCCATAAAATTTCATGGTCAATAAAGGGCCATAGTTGTCTCTAGGGGGAAGGACAAAACTTCTCTTTTTAGAGTTTGTACATAACAAGAAGTATTGGTATTTCTTATGTCTTCTGAAAGGTAGGATATTTGAAACACATCTATGGCCATATTAAAATTATTTTGGTAAATCTCATGCCTTCAATTCCTTTTTTCTATTAATATCATCATCGACAAAAATCTGATAGATTAATTGACTTATCTTCCTTGATTACCTTGATTAATCAGGACCTAGGTGAACCTTTTAAGGACTTTGGAATAGCTCTGTAGCCAGCAAAAGCAGATAAACACTTGATTATGTATTCTGGTGAGTCAAGCTCACCCATATGGGATCTCATCTCCATTTCCTTCTGCTAATCTACCTCTTAGCAACATTTTAGCAATTCCTGTGGGTGATACATCAATGAACAGAAATTGGAAAATGGCAGATGAGTTCCGAACTTACTTCCATTAAAGACAATGGATGCTTTATTCCATTAACACCAAGGACACCAGTCTGAGCAATAATGGTATTTAATATTATTTCTTTGGCAATGTCTGGATAAAAGAAGAATTCCTTTTTTTTTTTTTCCCCCCACTGTAGAAGCATAGATTAAAAAGAATGTAACCAAAGCAAGCAAGGCTGAAGTTTGCTGTTTTATCAGAATTTAGGAATAATCCAAATTTGTGCAATTTTGAGAAGACTGTTAATTTTCCGGGATTCTCATAGCTAATCTACATGTTTGTCTAATTCTAACCTTTCAGCCCACTTTGTTGTCCACCATGTTACCAAATTTCCTGATAATTTCCAGTTTCCTGACAGCTCAACTGCCAGACAGGACAAGATCTGAGCATGGAGCTGTGTCATGGATCCTCAACAGCCATAACTCCCTGTCTGATGGCTACCAGACCACCATGCTCTCAGGCTTTCCAGGGTTTCCACAGCTCCAGATTCGGGGCTTGATACCCTGTCACAGATAATTTTCAATTGTTATTTTTCCCCTTGAGAAGCAATGAAACAAAATTTCAGAATATCAGATCTTAGATGACCAACTTCCCTATCCAGACTCCTCAATCCAAAACCTGGGGGCAGGGTGAACCAGCTTTTGCACATGGATATCATTTTGTTGTGGGTACTGCCAGACAAGTGTCATCTCATGGTCTCATATGTGGTCATTTCTTAATTTTCAATTGCTGCCCTATCAGGTCCATTTCTATACAGTATATAGTAGGTTGGACTAAACCAGGAGGTGTAGCGTCTGTGTGTGTGTAATTTATTTGTTTGTTTGTTTATTCTGCCTTGTAACACTGACAGAGATTTCACAGACTGAATTACAGATCTCAGGTAAAATAGCCATGATCTGTATCCAACAGGCACTACTGTCCCACACCACTGAGATGGAAGTCCCTGAATAGACCTGGCAACACCCATCACCTAATTGTGCTGAGTCTGTTCAAACTCCCATCAAGTTCTCTGTGGACTGCAAAAAAGCAGATTTAGCATTTCATTAGATATTATTCCTAGTTGCTTTAATGTGAAATAAGGTTTGATTTGAACTGATGTAGGACTGTCCAGGTAAAGATTTGTAGTACTTTTGTTATGTTGATTGATATCACTCCTTTCCTTAAACAATAACTGCAAGTACTGCAAGAGGGCAGGTAAAGGTAAGATAAGGCAAAAAAGAGAAGCATTATTACTGTTGCTGTAATTCTAGCATATTTGTCTGTTGCAATCTTCCTCTAATCAGTAGCAGAAATTACAAGAGACCATCTTTCAGCAATCTGCTCTAGTGGAAGATGCTTGCCCATGGCAAGGGGCTTAGAACTTGGTGATCTTTGAAGTCCCTTCCAACCCAAATCCTTCTGTGATTCTATGATCTTCTTAGCCATTATAAGGCAATAGTTCTCAAAGCGCAGAATGGGCAGGAACTGAGATTAGTAGGCAATCCCATACATGACATCCTTGCCTCACAGCTGCTGCCAGCATGTCCATTTTCTTTATGTTTAATTAGGGTAATTTAAAATAGCTTCTCCCATTCCTTTTCACACACACAAAGCAAAAGACATTATTGATACTTCCAGTGTTGTATCCATTATTACTTTATCCTCCATCAGGGTTGATTCTTTTACCTGCTAGGAAAGTCAGCTTCAGGTTTCGTAGAATATCCCTTTTTTATGCAAAGCATTATCAAGAATGACATTTCAGCACTGATCCTGAAAAAAGGACATTGCAAAGTGTCTTCATGGTGAGATAAATTCAGTGTAGCATGAATAAAAAATTTCCAGTGCATTTATATTCTGATTGCATACCTAGTTGGAAATCTAGATAGCTTGTTTAAATCATCAGTCTGCTGGGTTCAATGCCATGGAAATTGGAAAGAAATTCTCCTTTTCAGGACCTCCTGTACTGTATCTTGTAGAACAAATTTGAATGTGGCTATGACCAGAGCAGAGAAATTTGATTATGACACTTGTTTTTATGGATTGTGTCACTTTTTGTAATACACTGACTTTTCCAGGCTTCAGTTCAACAGGTTATGTCACTTGACTGCAGAATAATTAGTTTGAAATAGTGTTGGTTTCTTTTTTGTTTGTTTGTTTGTTTTGTTTGTTTGTTTTGTTTGTTTGTTTTTTTGTTGAGTTTTTTTTTACTTCTGTTTGAGTTTGGGTTGTTTGTGGTTCTGGTGGTTTTTTGGGTTTCTTTTTTGAAAAAGCCTCATTTGAGTCTTTTTATAAAGGAGCCACATCTTGTATAATTTACTAGAGTCTTATTGTTGTATTATTGTTATTATTATTAATTGTTATTATTATTACTACTTCTGTTTTCTACTCATAAAAGTAATAACTTGGGAAACAACTCTTCACTTTTTCCTGTGAAGATTCATCCTTTTACAGTAATTCAATTATTCTAGCTAATCCCTAAAGACAAAGAAAATTTCCCTGCCAATAATGAAGGTATTAAATAGCAAATGACACATTTCTGGTTCAATCACTGAAGTCAGCAAGCACACAGATGGTGACCTGGGGGACATGAAAACCTTGATGCAAATTTCTCTAACTCACCCTTTGGCTTACTGTGATTTCAATATGGTTCAGATATTGCACAATGACCCAGTCATTACAAGATACACAGATACAGTGCTGAGGCTTAAAGGAACAATTGCAAAACAAACTTCTATATGTAACCCTGATTTTGAGGGAGGGAAGACTACAGTCTCAAAAATGTTATTTAGAAAAGGCTTTCAAAGACAATGAAACCTAAGATGGAAGAGGTAATTCCTGACATTGCATAGTTATTTCATTCCATTTTCTTTTTGACACTGAAAAATACCATGATATGAAACTCACTGTCTCTCATACTCGTAAGGATATTTAAAAATACCTCTCTTTTTGTGTGTCTTCATGGCGTTTCTTTCAATATACCTTTTCCCTTATTTTTAATTTTAAAAGTTGTCTGGTAATAAATATTTTAGCTATTCTGTCTCACTCTTATTTAAATTCTCCTGGCACTTCTGAAGGGCTGCTTCCTGCAGGAGTGAGAGGCAGCTTTCATGCCAGATTGCCTTACAATTCCCGAGTGACAGCTCCACCTCTCCTTGTTTACCTTGCTGAAATTAATGTAATACCATCTTCATGATACAGGGGCAGATAGCAGCTTTCCCCTAAATTCCTGCGTATCAGCATCATCTCTTGTGCAAGGTAGAGAACAGGACCTTGGTGAAGCCAGCACACAGGCTCGGGGTAAATCACCTCAAACTGTCCAGTCAGTTTGTGGTGTACTCTGAAAGAACATTGCACCTAAGCAAGGGTTTCTCAGCATTGACTTGTCTGGATACCAGCACAGTTGGAGGCCCATTCTGAGCTCTGTTCTGGACAATTGACACATGTAAGTTGAGTCAACCCCCCATTTCTGTACCCTCACTCCTTTTCCTTAAAGCAAAACTCCATTACCTTGTCCAAGCCTCCCACCATCAACAACACAAAGCTATGTCTCCATGAACATAATGCAGCCATCACTCCTAACCCAATCCTTTCTCCATCTGCACTTGCATCCCCAATTTGTGCCTTATCATCATTAACGACCAAGCAGGTCCTTAGGCAGAAGAACATATTCACTCAGCTCAGACACATTTCTGAAGAAACCAGCAGGGGCAGCTGCCTTTCCCCTATTGCACTTGCTTGAGCACTATCAATGGCACAATGACCATGCCTGATAAACTCTGGAACAAACTATTCCAGACTCCTCAGCTACCTGTCTGTCTGTCTCTTCAGTAGCAATAAAGTCATTCTTAAAAGCAAAGAAATACAAATTCTTTTTAGTAGAAGGATATGACCTTTATTTTTTGTATGTCTAAGTAAGTTGCATTAAAATGAGATGAAGACTGTGACAGGAGATAACCAAAGATGGTAAATTTAGGCTGACACTTTGTCCTTAACTTGAACTGTTCTACAAGAAAGTACACAGTAAAAGCAAAGATTTGGCCTTAAATCAGATTCTTTGGGGATACTTCATTGTGCTGTATGCTTAGTATATTTTCAGGTACTTCTTGAGCAGCCTGCTATAGGAGAGAGAAAAGGAGAAAACATTTTTCACCAGGAAAACAGGACTGCTGTAAGACCATCACTGGGGATCTGAGTTCCTTAGAACCGGATGCTATAAAGTTAAATCAGAGCAACAGAGTCCCTGCCCAGACAACTCTGAAGTTAAATGCCAGAAGGGATACAACAGATGAGTCATTCAGGCAGAGGAGGGAGGAATAAGAAGAAAAGGCACTGGCTGAATGGATCTGATCATAAAAAGAATGAAGGTCAAAAGAAAAAAGCTTGTGAGTTTTGACAGGGCGGTTTCTCACAAAGGTTGGAGTTATGGGAAAGCATCAGTGAGCTTGAGGAAGATTCCAAGAGAAACATGAATATGGGGCTGCTTCTGTTACACATCTAGAACAGTATTTTGGGTGACTGTGAAGTTTTATAGTCTATCCCGTTTGAAGCTAAATGTTCTGAGATTAAAATCATACAACAAAATGTAAAATATAAAATGCAAAACCACATCAAGTTAGACTTGGGACATTTGGGGGAAAAATTCTCACACTGAGAAGTCAAGACTGCTTTCCAAGCAGGCAGCCAATGAAGGCTCTACCCCAAAACTGCTCCCAGTGAAGTTGAAACTGAACACCTGGGTAGAAGTGAGAAAACCAAGAAAACAAAGGCAAAAATCCAGGTTGCAGAGGGGGTGGATGCATAGTCTTAAATTCTTTGTAGACTATTGTATTTTTGTATATTTATGATGTGGAAGGACTTTGAGGGTATTTAAGGAGGAAGAGGCCATGAATTTTGCCATTTGTTATGGGACACAAACAGCATTAAGGGAGAGGGCAACTAGTGGAAGCTGGCAGATTGTGGGTGGAGAAGAGGCAGGAGCTGACATTGTGATACTGATTGAAAGAGGCTGAGGAGATGGTTCAGTTCAGTTCATTTGGTTCAGTTCAGGCAAATAGGTGCTTTGTTTTGGTTTTCTTGTAATAGGAAAAGAGAATCCTGAGGGAAGCACAGAAAGACGTCATGGTGGGGTGATGTGGTCTCAGTAGCCTGGGAGATCAGTCCTGACAGCAATGACTTTCTTGGAGAAGAGGAAGGTCAGTTTGTACCGGGTGACAGGCAAGTTTCTTGCTTATGAAAGCAAGAGCTGATCAAAACCTGGGCAGGAATGTCAGAATGGCTACAAAAGCCTTTAATTTGGGAAAGATAGATAGTCTATTAGATAGATGAGACCTAAATTTGAACACTGCTAAGGAACTGAAAATTCAACAGAACTGTGGGATTATTATTTTAGACAGCAACATTAATAAGAGCAAGAGATGGATGAGGAGCTGAAATTGAGAAAGAAAGTAGCTTTTTTCAAGTTTGTTTATATTTTATTTTTCTCTTCCTTTTTTTTTTTGAAGATATGTCAGATAAAGGAGCAGGTAAGTCAAGGGGTAAATGTTTGCAAGATGGAAGGGTCACTGGAGCAAGAAAAGACAGAGTGGGGAAGTGGATTAAATTTTTCTACCTTCAGATTGGTGCAAGGAACCTAAATTTAAATTACCAAATGTCTTTATGCTGTGAAGAAATACATAAAGGAAGACCCAAGTTAGTGTCATCCCCAAGGAACTTCAGCTTCAGGGATAATTTAGGCACCAAATAATCCACATGGAAAGGGCAAGGTATGGATTCTCCATCCATAGAAACACACTTAATGAGAACAATTATGTTAACATGAGGGCCAGAGCAGATGTTTCACCACATACATTTCACTGATCACAGCAGCACTTACTAAACATATGCTCAACTATGTAAAATATTCCTCAGTTTCATTTTTGTATTGGTGCCTTTCTGATGTATATTTTATTCCTTTTAGAGCAGAAAAGCAAGCTAACTGAAGCACACAAAAGCCCCCCTGCAGGTGATGTTTTCAATCACCATTTTCTGAGAAGGTTGACCACTAATCATGAGTTATTCTGGGTTTTCCTTTTTCTTCATGACTTCAAAACAGTGTCACTGATGTCTTACTAACTTACTTGTGCTTGTTTCCTTATGCAGAATGAATCCTGACTGAAGAGTCAAATGTTCCTGGTACTAATCCACAAAACACATCAGAATTTCCTCCCAGCATCAATAAGAAAAATAAATACTGATTAGGCTTTTAGACTGACTGAGTTTCTTTCCAGTCCTATATTGAACATGGTAGAAATGTTGCTATTCTGAGCAGGTGGCTTATTAAAATTGGTAGGAAACCTAGATTTGACAGTGTAAAAAGATGCCACCAGTTTAAAATTGTAACTGTAAACCACTCCACATTGTAGATAAATTCCATTATGAGAATTAACTCATAAAGTCTTACTCAATACTTATTTTTATTTATTTTTCCATTTTTACAAGAAAGTTTTACCAGTGGGGGCTTTTTTCCATCCATTTACACCCAGCTCCAGTTTCAAGGTAAGATGTTGGGAAATACTGTATCACTGTGTGAAAAAATTTCAAAACAAAGCAGTAGTTCAGCACGACAAGACAACTTATCAGTGCCCAGCTGGGATGCCAAGAGGAAAATCAAAGCGAGCACTGGTGTCGGTAGAGTCCTGCACAACATGACAAATGTACAGAGTGATCTCAAGAGAAGGGAAGATGAGCTCAGGAAGAGTGTAATGAGCAGTGCTCTATCTTTGGGAGTCAGCAGCACCAGGAGCAACTGCAGTTCCAGTAAAACTCTTCTACCTGAAACATTTTTATATTGAGCTGTTACTAATCAATAGCAAGGAGAACCCCTGTTGCTGTATATTCCACACGAAAGACACCACAAAAGCCTCTTATGGCAGGTTCATGGCTGACAGCGCCCTTGGAGACCCTTCTGAGAGTCAGCAAAGAAGTGCAGGACTTCCAGGCTGGAATCCATGGTGCCTGCACTGCCAAGGAGAAGCTGCATCTTCTGCATTCTCATGGTAAACGACCCCCATTTCCAGTGCAGGGATGCAAGAGGTATTTGATGGGGGCCTGGTCCCATCCTAGGGTGACTCCTAAGGGAGTTGCTGAAGGTCTTGGTGCATGGGTGGGATATGATTTCAGTTAAAAAGGGCAGCAAGAAGGAATGAAGAGGAGAGAGGGACAGGGATCAGTGCAGGTTGATGTGGTTCATCTGTGCCCTTCCTCTTGGGCTATGCTGGTAGTGTGAGGTGCCCGTCACAGCCTCAAAAGCAAACAAGAGACAAGAACCGTCACGTATTCCCAGTAAAAGGTATGTCTGATACACTCACAGGAAAGCATGTACCAAGTTTCTCAGCTGATCATCAGAAGGGAGGGGTTCCAGTGCTGACTGACCCCAGAAAAGGGCAGGGGAAGTGTGAAAGGAGGTTGTACCTGGCAGATAGCTGAGTTTTTAATCTCCAGCTATGTAGGAGGATGACATTAGATCCTGCAATTGAATGGAGGCCAATACATAGATATCAATAAATAAATCAAAACCACAAACATGAAAGCTGAGAGTGTTTAATTCAAGCTTGATTGTTACTTTCTTCACTGCACCAGGACTGGACCACTGTGAGATATAAAGAAGCATTGACTCTATTAGGTTTGAGCTATTTACCATATTAATCATAGTCCAGGTCACCTTTCAAAAAGTAAATAACATATTTAAGATTATCAGACTCAGTTTTGAACAACATTTTTCTTATTAAGCAAGCACACAGGAGTGGCAAAAATCAATAGGAGAGTTAGAGTAGCCTCCCAGTAGAGGATGTTTGTTATCTCCCGTAAGTCATGGTAAAAGATGACAAAGCTGCCACATCATGAGGAAAAGTAATTTTACAGGATTCAGTTGGGTTCAAGTTTCCATCCTCTCATTGCAATCCAGTGAATCATGTGTTTCCACCAGCTAAATGAACCTGCAAGCCTGTCATATACAGGTGGCCACAGAGCTCAATGTGCTGATTTCCATTTCCCTGGCCATCTTTCCTTGACTTTCCTCTTTAGCAATAAAAAATGGAATTCTAATTCTTCATGAGCCATGCAGGTTGGTGTGATTGGGTGGGTGCAACAGCCCCCAGCTGCAGGTGGCTGGCTGACTACATCCATATGGGGAGAGGAGGGGATTCTCATTTCAGCTGTCAAGAGGAAACTTGAATGATGTCCAACACATTTATCACCCAGGTGACACAGTTGACTTCCCTCGCTGTCCCTGTCACCTCAAATAACTGGAAATGGCCATGTAAAGTGAGTGAAATTGCTATAGTTTAGATTAAAATTATCATGTATAAAAAAGTTTCCAGATAGTTTGATTTTTCTGTGCAGTTTCGTAAGTTTGAAACTTTAAAAATCAAGAACTGAGACGAAGATTTTTAGGGAAGGGATGTTTTTTGTTGTTTATTTATTTTTTGTTTGTTAAGGGAGGGGTTTGATATCTACCAAAGTGGAATTTAATCTTAAATAATTAGTTGGTGTGTAAGAGCTATTATTCATTTGTATTATCATAAGGCATTAGATCTTCCAGCTGTAGTGGGAAGATCAGTTGGAACAAAATGAGGTAAGTGACCATTACAGAGAAATGTTTCTAATGCAAAAGAAAGGTGGTAAGAGCAGAGGAGGACTTATCAAATGGCCTGTGGTTTTAGAGCATTTTTGTTTCAGAGAAAGAACCCTTATATTTACCCTCCAGATAGTAAATTGCTAAAATTATTTTTATAATTTGCAGTGGAAGTTACTGCCCATTGGTGAAACCAAACCTATATACATAGAGATGTTAAGGACACTGGGAATAATAACAATAGCATTAAAAAGTAAATATTTGGGTTTGCAGTTGTACCGGTTGCAGTACCAACCTCAGACACAGAGGAAAGATACCACTTTTCCTTCCTCTCTTCTCTTTAGCTACTACCTGAGTAAAATAAAACTGTTCTACCAGTGACTTTCAAACTTCACAGTTTGCTTCTGTTACCCAGACAAATGGGCTATTATTTTCTGTGTTTGTCTTACTACTTTTGTTATTTCTGACTTGAAGTGTAGCTCCTGATGATCAATAGGGCTTCTAATATGCACATACTTGCACTATTAGCAGTACTACGTCATGCACAGGACTCACAGCTGAGAGTTCACTTTGCTAGCTCTGTTCTCCAGGCAGTTTCGTAACCTTTACCTGTCCTCTGCATATATTGGGATAACTAGTATTGAGTGAGTCTCCAAAGTGAATACTGTACCCTGTGTAATGAAATTAATCAATAATACCTGCTATCCTTGATATTACATTCTGGGGACATTGAATTGTACACCTCTGGAGCACAGAGTTGCTTTTACAGTGTTAATATTAATAGGTTGAATTGAAAAACTATTTTTGTTCCATTTTTAATGATAGAAGAATTTCTCCTCATTTGATGTAAAAGACGACTTCACATTCCATGAAAAGGAAATTATTTGCAGGATCTTTCTAATTCTGACATGAAATTTTAGGTTTTGCTGCAAATTTCCTTTCAGGCCACTGCAACTGGGATAGTTCACAATCAGGTTAAGATCACTCTAAGCCAACAGCAACTTTTGGTGTCAAGACCACAACATCTGTATAAATGTGTGGTTGATGCACACCACAGGAAGGCTTTCACTGCAAGAAATCCCTATTTAAGGGAGTATGTGGTCACTTGAAAAAGGGATATCTGGAGCTATGGATATGTGACCATGGGAAGGGAGCTGTCTCAATGTCTTCTGAGAGAAGAAAAGGTCTTGGCAGGAAAACATCCGCCATCTGATTAATCAGAAAATACCACAGGAACTACTTGAACATTCCAAAAAATCAATCTAGATACAGCCATATATGATTGTTTCACCCAGACATAATTCCTGCCTCTTTTCCCTCCACACCTTTTAATTAAGGAAGACAGTGAGTCATGGTTGCCTCTTTGTAGCCCACTCTGAATTTGTCTACAACCAGCAGATACAGACAGTGGCCACTTTTCTGAGGAGTCATAAATAAAAGTTTCCACCTTGGGCTAAACTACTGGCTCTGAGTCTCTCATGGAGCATCTCTTGGGAGCTCTGCACTGGGTGGAGGGATAGTATTTAGGTATTCAGTTCAGTATTAAACCATGATAAGCAGGATATCCTCACTACCATCTGTTGCTACAGGACACAAAATGAAGGGCACACGCACAGTCAGTTTTCAGGGCAAAAAGAGAGACATTTATTTTTCTACATCAATTTATATACATTTTGGATAATGACCAGGGATTGGAGGATGAAGGTTGCCACCTCTCCAACCAAACTGGTCAAACATCAATTGTCCCTCCTCAAGAGAGGTATGATAAACAATCACTTTGTTCACATGAAAATCCGTGAGGAACTCCACTACAAAAATGCAAACATCAGAAGGCTGAAAAAGATCAGGGCAAGAACCATCCCCATATTCTCTTTCTTATTAATCATATAACACCCAATCACTGCAACCAAGCCACTTTCCTGGGCATTGGAGCCCTTTCACTGCTTAGTCCTGATTCATCTGTGGAGCAGGTCCAGTACATAGATGCAATATGTGCACGTATTTGTACAATCAGTGGCTGGAAGGTAAGAGATACTTATGAACAGCACCAATTCAGCTGTCAGAGAAAATAATAGAGATTCCCAAGCTATGTGTTATACATGTTTTCAAAATGCAAAGTTTTTTTTTTTTTTAAAAGAAGTCAGTGATCGTGATTCTTTCCAGATAAAGAGAGAAAGGGAGAATCCAAACCTGCTTTTGGGTTACAATATGGCTAGATAATTATGCTACATGTCTGGGATCCTTCTTTGGCGCAGATTTGCCTGTATCTGTACTGTTAAACTCCCCCAGCCTTGGAAACAGGGTGGGCATCCAAACTGGTTTCTGGGAACGGTCCTGGGTCTGTGCTGATTCCCCAACTGTGTCCAGGATGCATTTGGGAGAGTGCCAGCTGGATGGGGCCAAAATCATACCAGAAACTATTTAACAGGACAGCCTATCAAGTTCCCATTGCTGGGAATGTTCCCTGGTGCCATTCAATTAACAAGGATAGATGTAGTCCAAAAGTCTGAACTAATTACCATGAAAAGAGACAGTAATTCAGTGACAGTATTTCATGGCCATATGCCGGCATCTTTGGAGCCTGGAGAGGAAATGAAAACATCTTAAGGAGAGCTTTGCCAAATAGAGCTCCAAATCACAATTGCAATAGGGAAAAAAATATTAGACATTGACAAAGTGTGAGCAGAGTGAAAATCAACAAGAGAAGAAAATATAAGCCCACAGGAATGGGGCATGATAAAACTGCCCTTCCCTTGCTTCCAGAGTATTTCAATAGAAAGGACACATGGTGAAGAAGCAAACAAGCAAAATACTCAATTATTTACAAAGTTGTGCTGTTTCATTTAAAAAAAAAATACTCTTTAAATGCTGTGTTTGCTTTGCTGGAGTGAAGAGTTAACTACAGCCTGTTCCACAGGGAAAGCTCAAATCAGCTTTCATTTAAACCAGATTTTAAACTCTGGTATCCTGGACACAGTGATGTGAGGAACATTTATAAGAAACAGAAACACTTTGTCAAAAAGTCTTATCAGGATGAGCAAATGTGCCACATACATGCTGGGGCCTTGTAAAATTCAAATGAAAATGCATTTGTAAATGATAAATTCCTCCTTGGGTTGAACTGAAGAGGTTGAAAAATTATATGTGTTTCAGAAATATCAACTAGTCTTCCGTTGGAACAGATTTAAAAATAGGATAAATGAGATTAAGTAATCTAGTTGCACATGAGAGGAGACTTTACTGTGATACTTCAATTTACTGCTGACCTCAGAACATTTTTTTTCAGACCTCCAGGGCTGGTGAATATCTGGATCATGGGAAGCTACTGCATCAGCAAGGAGATAAGCAACTACTGCAAAGGCCATTTCTTGCACTGCGGCTCTGAATGATATCAATTATGGGAGGTACTTGAAATCAAGTCTCTAAATGTGAATAAGGAGGATAAATTTCCTCCTTGTTTACTGGACCACCCACTGCGTATGATAAATATCTCCTCCTACTCTGGATAAATGGAAAATATTTATCTACTGAACACCTCCAACTAAGCATGACAGTGAAAAGAGGAAAGGAATATCTACACATAAGACACAAAAGTAACCTGGTTGCATCTCAACAAGTTCTCCTTTATCTGGAAGAATACAAAATTTGTTTGATACCACTCCATATCAGAAATGCCTCACTCCCACTTGTAAGAAGATGTTGTTATAACATGATGTATCTACCCCGTTAGCTTTTACCAACTTCCATTCACTAAATAGTGGGAGATGGATAAAGGTCAATTGGTAGCTGAGATAATTGAGTTTAATCATGAGCCACCTAAGTGAGGGAAGGTATTACCACCTGGCATTATATAGTAAGTACATTAAACTGACTCTTCTCTGGCCTGTAAAGGTCATTGTACATTGTATAGCAAAGGTTGTGCTGTGAAAATGCTAATTGATTTTTAATACAGGCAGCTGACTTTCCTGTAGAGGGTGTCAAGTGCCTCTTGGGGGTACTTACTGATACTCATTCCAAATTCAATCATCATTGTCATCCCATGCCAGCAAAAACAAATGGATTTTTGAGGTCCAGTCCAGCAAAGCTGGAGAAGGACTAAGTGACAGTGGTAAGACAGAGAGAGATACTACTGAAGGCAATCCTGCCTCCAATACATTGCAGCTGTGTTAATTACCAAAGAGTGGGAAGAGCCTTGCCCTCACAGATGGGTGTAATAGAAGAGTGAGTTAGTTGGTAGAGAGTCAGTTGGAGTCTGCTGGCTGTGCTGTGAGGATGAAGGGATAGGAGGTTGTGTGAGGGACAGATAAGGTAAAGCCATTGTGTAAGGAACAGACAGGGTTAGGTGGCCGTGCTAGGGACAGGAAGTGGGGAGCTGGGGCTGCAGAAGAGGAGAAGAAGGAGGTAAAGAGCCAGAGCTGTGTGGAGCAGCCCATAGTACTGCTACATAGAAAAGATATGAAAGACTTCTTGAAAACGTGGTGCTGATACTTGAAGCCCTCTGAGGCTTTTGTTGAAGCCCTCTGAGTGCAGTGGCCATCTCGACTACGACAAGTGACTCTGTCACTGAATGATTAGACCACCTCTGCCCAGCTTGGGAAATATGTTTGAATCTCTTATCCTGAAAGAAAGATAATCCTGTCCTCTTGCCCCTGGTACTCAGAGATGGAAAGGGCAGGTTATTACCATTCACAGAACAGGTCTAAGCGCTACCTGGTTGACAGGGATTAATTGGTATTAGCAATGATTAATTCATATTTCAGCTGCCTTAACTAAGAGTTAAATAGATCAGTACAGAAAATACATGACCAATCCAGAACAAGTTCTGGGGAGGACTCTGAGTGATCAGGGCTGGAATGCCCCAGAGGAGAGGCTGAGGGATGGGCAGTGTTCAGCATGGAGAGGAGGTGGCCTTGGGGGACCTTACAGCAGCTCCTGTGACAAGGTCCTCAGAAAGACGGAACCAGGCTTTTCCCAGCGGTGTGTGGTGGGAGGATAAGAGAGTCTCACACTGAATAGAAAGAGGTTTTTTTCTCTATGAGGATGGCCAGGCAGTGGAGCAGATTGCCCAGCTACATCATGCCTTCTCATCTTTAGATCTTTTCAAGATGCAAATGGATCAAACTGAGCCATGTTATAGGATCCCATAGCGGACCTCGTTTAGGGAAGGAAGTTTCAATAGAGGTCTCCTGGGGCCCCATTTAACCTGAACATCTGTTGAGCCCATGAAATTGACACGCTGGTGATGGATACCCCATTTGTGTGAGCCACCTGGGAGAATGGATAGCTGGGAATATCCATAATTCTGCACATTCAGCACATGCAGCAACCAGTATGAGCCAGATGTGCTTCTAGCCCAAAGCTCAAACACCTCTGAAGGGGGATAAAACATGGAGATATTTTGTCTTCTGAAAAGAAGACAATTGATGATTTTGTCTGGCATCTGTATAAATGTCCAGTACCCTGCTCCTGACCCTCATCTTCAGTGGCAAGAAATGCATTTGAATTGTACACACAGTTATGAAATCAATGCAAAGTTCAAATCTTCCTTGTGCCTGTCAGTTGAAGTCAGATGCATTTGTAGGAAATCCTGAAAGAAAGACAAATTTAAGATTTGGAAAAATGTGGTTGGGAGGGCTGTGGTGTGACAGATTGCCTGGCTCACAACCGCGGGCTGCAATGACAAAGGGAATCCCTGGCAAGGCATTGGCAAATTTCTATGTTCATAATTCCTTCGGTTCTAAATTTAATTCTGGAAGGCTGATTATCATTTGTATTAGATCCCTACTATGTAGGAACAACAACAATATATGACAGCAGGGAGACAGAAGTTAATGGTGAAAGTACTTTAACAAAAAACCAAAACACAGAAACCAACCAACAAAATCCAACCAACCAACCAAACCCCCAAAAAGCCCCTCGCTACAAAAAGCAAAACTTCCCTATGTCAGAACTGTGTATTTCTAGAAAAAAAACAGCTCCAGAGCCTCTTTTAATGGCACTTCCAGTAGTTTAGAAAACATCATTTATGTAGAACTTGTCACAGCTTTGCATAAATGCTCAAAATTAAGGAAAAAAAAGAAAAAAAAAGAAAAAAAACACCTGAAAAAACAAAAACAGATGAAAAAGCAGTACCAGGGCTTAAAAGAAACAGGTGAAAACAAAATTTATTCCCAGTGCAATCCAAGCTCCTTTGTCAGATTTAAAGAATTTCATCCAATTTCTCTGCTAATCAGCTGATGAAGCAGACCCACATTCTGACATGAGGCATAAGATAGTGTCAACATTATTTGCAAACTGCTACATTACGGTGACAGCCTAATGTTTATTATTATCAAATTATTGTCATTTTAATAAAAGGACCAAAAGCTTTGGCTTTGCTAAGCAGAGCTCCCAGTCCCACCAGAGCTGTGGAGATGCTCCCTCTTTCCCTGCGCTGTTCTCTGTGATGGAGCACAGCATTTGCATCCATCTGCACAGGTAACTCTGTGAAGGTGCTGGCTAATGAACAGGGCAGGGAATTTTACACTCCAAGGCACCTTTTATCTGAATATCACCCTTTGGTTTTTGATAGTTTTTGACTGGTTTGTTGCTTGTTTTTTTTTTTTTGTTTTTTTTTTGTTTTTTTTTCCCCTGAAGCCTTCCTATGTGTTATCCCAACAGTTTATTCTCCTAATAGCTATCCTCCCTGTGGTGTTTGTGGTTTTGACTTCCTCAGACTTTCTCTGCTGTGTCAGTTCTGGTACTTGTGAAGTGACATTCTATGAAATTGTAGAAAAGATATCAGTGTGCCACCTTCTAGACTTGCATCTCCTAGTCAAACAATGCAGTATTTCCATCACCTACACTTTTCTAGTGTAAAATAAAAATACTTGGAAGCAGGTCTGGGCTAACTTACTCCATAGGATTGCATGCAAACACCCTAATATTTATTTTGGCATTGTTAACAAGAGCTGGAAGCTAGAGACTACAAGATTCAACCTTAAAATCAGTGATGATACCCTAGAAATAATATTGTTAAGAGCTAGAACAAGCACAATACCTACATAAGGAAAGGAAGGGCAGGCAATGTCCTCTGCAGTCTTTTAAAAAAGGTTTGTGATCCTTTAATCCAGCTTTGGAAAAAATTGTTGAATCTGCATTTTTTGAGGGGGAAAAGACATTTAAGTCTATTGTGCTGAATGAATATGAGTGCCAGCAGCAGGACTGGGATTCCTTGTGCTGCAC
This sequence comes from Sinosuthora webbiana, assembly GCA_013397395.1. Lineage (NCBI taxonomy): Eukaryota > Metazoa > Chordata > Aves > Passeriformes > Sylviidae > Sinosuthora > Sinosuthora webbiana. The sequence goes on along the minus strand of VXBN01005279.1, from coordinate 172,508 downwards.
TCATTGCAATCATAGCACAGTAATTTAGCTAAGTCTTAATAATTTCTTGCACTACAAGTTAATTTTATCAGACAAGCACTTATAATTTTCAGAAGAATTTCATTACATTCATAAAATATGAAGAAAAAGGGCATCAGATTTAGGTATTCTGTGCTCCACTTGGTGTGGCCCTTCCCTTCACAAGTTTGCTTGTTACAGTTGTTAATGAGCAAACTGCAATTACTGTTGGTTCAAATGGGAGTTAAAATGACCTTTTCAACTTTTTTTATAGAGGAAATAAATACAGGATATGTCTCTCTGTACATAGGTGAACACATTGCAGAAATACACATTCAGTAGCATGTCCCATAGCAACACACTTAATATGGGAGGTGGAAAATAGGATGAAAATGCTGAGGGATAAAAGCAATTGACTTTGGTTGTCACTGCTAAATCTTCCTAGCTAAAATACCCCAAATCAAGCTCAGTGTCCAAAGCAGGGATCACCTCACTGAGATTTAGCAGCTGATTTCCAGATATGAAACTGATGTTTGTAGAATCCAGCATTGTGAATCAGAACCAAAAGAAACTTTGTTAGATGCCTACATGGGAAACTCTTGCCTCCTTTCACTACTTCTTACAGCCTGTTCAGCTCTTTTGCCCAGAGAAGTTGTGGATGCTCCATCCCTGGAAGTGTCCAAGGCCGGGGTGGATGGGGGTCAGAGCAACCTGGGATAGTGGAAGGTGTCCCCTGGCCATGGCAGGGGTGTAGGAATGAGATGGTCTTTAAGATACCTTCCAAGCCAAACCATTTTATCATTCTATGAATCAGAGAATCTCATACAAAACTGAATGACTTTTAATTAACCTATTTAAATTTATGTCTTTGCTTCATTTGGATTCGTTATCTGATATCCATCATTTAGGGAAGCACTTCAACTGATCATCCAATCCAGTCGTGACCATGACTTGTCCTGTTCATAAGACAACCCTTTTAAGATGTCGAAGAATTAATCTCCATTGTGAAAATTCTTTCAACCCTCTACTTTACCTTTTTTAAAGTTGCCGAAATGAAGGCAAGCTATGGAGCTCATATTGCAGGAAAGTGAATTTCAAATATGTAAAGAGAATCTTTGTGTGAAGACTGTTTTTAGGTGAGCTGTACACAAAGAACAATCCTGAGGGTCTGGAAAAATTAGCATCCTTGAATTTTGCAGGAGCCATTTCTAAGCTTGGCTTGGCTAATCCTGAAAACCAGAAACAGCTCATGACTAGACTTTTCTCTGTGACTGGAAGGAGCTTGCACACCAAAAATGGCTAATCTGGATGAGCTGCATCAGGGTCACTTCACAGTCCTCATTCTGTGTTATGTGAAATTGCCAAGATGATACATCTCCCTTCTTGAAAGAAAAATAGATACTTGGTGTGTGGATGTGTTTTCTGGTGGGGTTTTTGGTTGGTTTTCTTTTTCTTTTAATGTATTGTTTGCATAATAAATTGTTTACATATTATCTAATTTTACCAGAACACTTATGTCAGATCTTCTGGTATAAATGGAGGAAATCAATTGAAAAACTACAGTAGGAATAAACACAAACTGAAATGAAATATAACTCATCCCAAAAATAGTCAGAATGAGCACATCTGGTAGGTTTTAAGGGTTTTTTTAGTTTCAAATACAGATGACCTTTAGTACATTGATATTTAATTACAACCATTTAGTCTGATTTAGTAAGCCTGAAAGTCTGTTCTGTTTCATCTAGAAGAGATCAGTAAGATTTTTTTTTTCTGTGTGGAGGGAGGTGAAAAGAAGTAGTTGTCTGCAAGGATATAATAATTTAAGGATGCATCCCTACCAGTATCCAAACATGGGATTTTAAATCTACAGATGTTTGAAAAAGATTTTAAAGTCAAATAAGGCAGAAGATTAGGAGCTCTTTACTCCCAGGGAATTTCATATGCTTGAAGAACAGCAATTGCTTTGTCTTCTGCTGAAATGCTCTCTCTCTGGGGTAAAGAGAAGCAGCTGTGTAATAACACATAGTGGTGCCACACAGGAACTTGACAAGAAAGGAAAAATTGCATGTGAAAGCACAGCAGCACCAGGAACTTCACTAGACAAACTGTGCAGTCATTACCCTTTCAGATTTTTGGGACAGAGATGGAAATTAAGCTTCCTGTAGCACAGGGCCTTTAAACATTCCTCGGTGGCCAAGTCTGAAGTCTGATATCTTGTTTGAAGCCTGGCAACCACCACCTCACAGGGCCCTTTGCTCTGATACTCTTGCTGCTGTAAGTGCTGTTCTGATGTCACAACAGCAGAGTCAAGTACACTCACGAGCAATCAATCTATGGTTAGAGACAGAGTTTGCTGGTCCAAATAACTTTGGCTGCTCTCAAAAAAGGGGGTGGGGAAAAAAAGGAAAACAAAAATAACCCAGAAAAAAAAACAAAACAACAAAACAAAAACAAACAAACAAACAAAAAACACCCTGAAAAAAGGAAAGGCAGCAGTAATCCAAACATGAATCAAAAGCTGTACCGCTTACTGAGTTAACGGAAACTGAAATGGGATAACAAATATCTGGCTCTGGATGAATATTGGAAGCTCATCAATGTTTTACTTGCTTCATAAGGGGGGAAGTGCAGGGTGAAAATTAACACTGTTGCTGGAAATCAGAGACAAATAACAAGCTTCACCAGAGGCTTAGGAGGTGGGGATGGATTTGCCCATAAAGGAATTTTGCTACGCCTAATTAAAGCATCAGTAAATGTAAAGGGCACCCGGAGAAGGAACACTGAAGCAGTTCTTGTGGGGCTCACAAATCACTCTAACCTGGAGGAGAGGAGGTGATTTGATAAATCATCAGAGCTGTCTGCATTGCACAAATAGCCTCTACCTGAGCAGCCTGGGTGGTAGGAGTGTAACACACTGTAACTAACCTACAGGCCTGACCAGGAGAGTAAGAATGATTGAAACATAAGTGTTGGAAAATTGAGACCAAACATAGACCCAGCATTGCCAGGTCCAGCATTGAACCATGCCCCTAAGCACCACACCTACACAATTTCTGAACACTTCCAAGGAGAGTGATACCATAAAATCCCTGGACAGACTGTTCCAATGCTTGACCAGCAGTGAAGAAAATCTCCCTAATATCCAGTTAAGGTTTACTTGAATGCTGAAGACACAGCTGAACAGATGCTGTAAAGTCACACCAGGGATCTCATCTATACCCAAAAAGCTGCAGCCATTTCCAGCAATTTGTGAGTCAGTTCTGCTGCTCCCATTGACTGTATATGGACACAGGCTACATAATCCCTAAGAAATAAGGAATTCAAAAAATCAATCTGAAAATCTTTGTGGTAAGGAATGCTTTCCAAACTCAATAAACACTGTGAAGGTAACTGCTGAGTGATCCACATCATCAAGTGCAAATGAGCCTTCAAAATATTTTCTCAATGACCTGTAAGGAAAAATGCTAAAATGGTAGCATACTGGGCAAGAAGTAAAACAAAGACTTGCAATTCCAATAAAGATGCAATGGGCACGGTTTAGACCATCGCCATGCATCAAATGTCATCTAATTGGTTTTTTATATTTGTATTTATAAAGTATTACATGAAGTCATTTTGAAATGTTTAATTTCTAAAATTTCTTCTCTATTTCTTTATTAATATACCTGCCATATTGTGGAAAGAAACTGGGAATAGAGCCCACAGGTATCTTACATCTTCAATGCCCCTCATTTCATCTCAATCCATTTACTTATATTGATACACTAAGCAGATTTTTGAAGATTTATATTGATCATATTTGATTTGATCATATCTCCTTTCCCGAGGGTTTGTTCCTCTTGGTTCTCTGATTTCAAGATTTCACTTCCTTTCCTGAAAGGAAAAATTTCAGGAAAGGAAATGAAATCTTGTGATTTTCTTTCATCACATTCAATTTTCCTTTTTTTGCCTGTTTTTCCATGTTGTCTTCTTTTTGTCTGGAGCATTTAATTCTTTCAATTTCTTTGCCTTTTGTTTTTCTTACTTTTTTTTTGCCCTGTTTCATAATTAAATCGGGGTTTTTTCAATCGAGTTTCTGTCCATTTCACTGGTCCTTTTTTTTTTTTTTTCATTATTGCATTTGATTTGACCATATTGTGAGAATTCACCTGTCTAAATCAAATCTGTAAATCTTTCCATCCTGTCTTTATTGTAACTATGACACTTTGGCCTGGGAATTAAAATTCTGATTGTTCTTTTGAAGGTTACTGATGCACTGTGAGGCATTTCTTTTTCTATAGGTTTTTAGTTTTGATCTTTTTAAATTTCAATACCTGTTACATGGAGCTAATACACAGATATATGTACTAATGCAGAGTTGTGTTCTGGTCACTAGACTTGAAATACTCAGTAGGTTCTGAGATAAAAATAAATAATATATTGCAGTCTGCTAGATTTTGTGATGCTTTAATACTGAGAAGCTCCTTGAAAAATAATTGCCTGAATATATTATGAAAATTCTGCCTTGTTCTCTAGATTTACCTGTAGTAGAACAAAAGATCTGGAGGGATAATTAATCTGTAGCACTGTTCCTCAAGCACCATCTGATTAACAGCATTTCCATTTACACAGTCCTTCACTGGAATGAGCAGAACAGGTTTTCAACAGTGAAGGACAGTAACAGGACTGGTGGAGGAGTAGCACAAGGAAACATACTCTGTCCCGCGGGAACATGCTGATCACTCTGAACTTATTTCTAATCAGCTCACTTAAAATCTGTGTTTGCACAGAACAGAAGACAGAGGAGGGGGCACGGACTTCATGTTTAGTGTGTTTATTCATAATTAAATTAATTTAAAAACTCCATTAACAACTACAGTTAGTTTCAAAGCCATTTTTGTGAGTCAGTAAGGAGGTGTGAGATAACCTGAGGCAACCAAATGAAGCTCCTGGCCTAGGAGCAGAGTTCCTGATGTTTCTCAGGGTAACCAAATCACACCTGGCATGCTACTCCCCTCTCTCTTCAGTTGGTTTCTACCACATCTGTCTATAAAGGAGCCTAGAATAGCTACAGGCCAGACTTAGGGTCACATTATCTGGTTCCAACACAGAAACACATAAACCTCAATAGACAGCAATGCTGTGCAGATGCTTCCAAACTATTGAATAAAAGTTGCAATGGTCCTAAGGCCTGCTGGCTGAGGGAGAAATAAAGATATGCAAACATCTTTCTTTTACCTTGATGGATTTGAGAAGAAAAAATAACAGCAGGAAAGCATGCAGAGTACTTTTAACCTCCTTCTCATGCATTTTTTTCACAGAAGCAGAGGAAGGAAGGATCTGCATTGGTTTAGGTTCCTCTCAAGGACCTTTTGTGTGTTGGGTAAATGCTGACTAGTACACTGTCCTGACAGAAGTCATCCTTTAAAAATACACATTTTTGAAATAAAATTTTGAAAAAAGTTACTTTAAAAAAACCCATTAACTCTGTTCCCAATGCCTTTTTTTCTGCAAACCCACATTTTTCCGGGAAAATTTCAGCTTCCAAGGAATATTTCACCAATGCTAAACTTCACGCTTGCTTTAGCTGCTCTTTTCCTGTATAGTGCAAAAAATTATCTACCTGCATCACTACTCCCTTAACAGAACAGTTTGAAAGTTAGTGAATTCCTTAACTGTTATGAGCCACAGAGGTATAAAGTCTTAGATTTTCATTAGCAGAAATGCTGCATATTTTCTCTTTCTTAGTTAAAAGATACACTGCACATATTCCAAATTATAGATAATGTTATTTAAACAGCTCTGGATAACTGGATAAGTACACTGGAGGTTTTTATTTTCCTTCTGTGTAACATCTAATGGTTATTAGTTAGGACTGGATACTGATATTTCAAACACTAGACTGAAAGAGGAAAACTTTTACTTTGCATTGTTCTAAGTATTTATGCACAGAAATTAATCTGCTTTTTCTGGTCTCTAGGCTTTCCTTCAGAATTTAAAGCTTTCTCTTAATCAGTGACTAACATTTACAGCATAACCATAAATTCATAGAATCATTGAATATCCAGAGCTGAAAGAGACTTATAAGGACCACCAAAGTCCAACTCCTGTCCCTGCAGAGGATAGCCCCAAAAATACAGATTGAGAGAATATCTTAAATTGGAGGGGAAATTCTCTCTTGTACAAGTCCTCTCAGCCAATATTCTACCTAATCCTGAGATTTAAGATGCTTACAACCAAAAGAATGTGGCTGTGTAAGGCTCTGGAAACAAATACTGAGCATGAAAACCTCCTGATCAATGCATATACTGAGAAGGCTCATTGAGAAATATTTGGAGCAGAAGCCATCTAAAAAGTCTGCCTTCCTTTGTCCCTTGCTGTTGTTTGTAGGGTATCAACGAAGGTGGTTTTGAAACTGAAATATGAGTGAGATTCATCATGCTTTACTTCAGACATCTAAGGTTTAAACATTCAAGTAAGTTTAATCACCCACATGAGTCAAGGAGGAAGAGCCAGGTGCTTTCAGAGGGTGAGTCAGTGGCCTGAGTTCAATGTGTTTCTCTCTCAAAAAGCATTGTTTCTCTCTCTGATTTACCCCCTGAGATAGTTTCTCTTGGTCGATGATAAGGGGAGCCTGAGCAAACAGTCAAGGGTTTGTCATCTGAGTTGTACATACATAAGTCAGAACTAAAAAAATCCAGCCTATTTCTTTAACAAAATCAAGGGCCTTCTGTTAGTTAAAAAAGTGGATGGTGTCTTTTAAAAAGTGTGCTTTGTGAGGTTACCACAGCAATACCCAGAATTTCTAGGTGCAGCCTGCATGAGGAACAAGAGCTGTGTTGGTGTATCAGCACTAGTAAATACCAACTGATATCCCTTTCAGTTTGCAAAGACAGTACATAGATAACACAGACAGAAATGGAGAACTCACCCCGTGAATAAAAGAATTTTGATCATCTTAACTCTCACATATTATTAGTCTGAAAGTCAGTTAAAGAAAATAACAGCTAGAATTATTGTACAACAATCATTGATCCATGACTCTCAAGCTCAGACACAGTTATTAGATCATCCAGTCTAGCTGCTACATAGGAAAAACAAGAGAAGCCCATTCTTTTCATGTAGCTTGATGCTGTGGCTAATCACTCTCATTTGAGTCTAATTTCTCATTTAAGACTGCAGGGTTTTTACTCAGCATTAGTTCTTACTTTTTTTCACTACTAGATTAGAGTAATTTAGTGTGTGTTATTTTCTCCCTGTGCGAGCAATTACAAACCATAATCAAGCTTTTTTAGTCTCTCACAGTAAGATATCACCTCCTGTCCTTTGAATTATTTTTCTGAAGGGCCCTTACCAAAACCATTAAATTATGTACACATGCCTATAAATATTATTCAGTACACAAAGTGACCTTTCAAAGGAATATTGATTGTGGCATTTACAAAAGTTATATGCTTATATCTTTGAAGTGTATCACCAAAAATTAGTGCTGCTGTTCCTACCATGTAAGGAATTTCAATGCCATGCCAGTTACATATAGGCAGAAAAAAAAAAAAAAAAAAAAAAAAAAAAAAAAAAAAAAAAAAAAAAAAGGTAAGTTATCACAGACTGTAAATGTGACCTGTGTTTCTCTTGCCCCTCTGGACTACGATATATCACTTCAACTTCCTAACATCAAGTATGTTTGAACCAAGAGTGAACTTCAAGGAAAAATATTTGGAATAGCCTAGACAAAAAAAAAAAAAAAAAAAAAAAAAAAAAAAAAAAAAAATCAGCAGCTATTGCATGACTAGCTTAGGGAAGATAGGCTCTGGAACATGGTGGTTTTCCTCTTCTGTTCCAGATTTTGAGATCCAGATTGTCTTTTAGTATTTAGCTTTCTTTTTAACAACCACTTCTCAGTTTCCTGTAGTGTGATATGTTTATATTATTTTTTACATTTTCATTTCCTCAAGCCCATAATTAGTCTAATAAGGTAAATGCATTTCATGGCCACCACCATCAAACACACCACAAAACTTTGCTCCAATCCCTTATGCATTCATCCTGTAGCTCATTCAGGAGAACTGCCTGGGGATCAGCTCTGCTTTCTTGACTTATTAATTCTGTCAGTCTTAGAGTGATCCTATTTCTGATGTAGAAAAAAAAAAACAACTAAAAACCAAAAAAAAAAGAAACAAAAACAAACAAACAAACAAACAAACAAACAAAAAAACACCAAAAAAAACCCCAAAAAAACCTTAAAGTGAATAACCAAAAAAACCACATACACTTTTCTTATTAGTAAGCCGTATTAGAAAATCATCACTGAAGTATTTTAAATATCTAAGGGAATTTTCCATTTGAACTATTTGAAGTTAGAGCCTCAAGTACTGTAAAATAGTGAAACTGTTCGTGGTATATGCTCTAATTTTGAATTTTGAAAGCAGGTTTCTGCAGTCTTATTAGTTGCTTATAATCGATTGGCTCAGTTGGTCAGAGCATGGTGCTGGTAACACCAAGGTTGTGGGGTCAGTCCCTGTATGGGCCATTTACTTAATAGCTGGACTTGATGATCCTTCTGGGTCCCTTCCAACTCTCTGTGAATCTGTAAACTTCTACTAAAAAGATTAAGGTCGACTTTCACATGTAGATAATTCTGATAATCAACATTAGTCACATCATTTCCAGTATGCATGCAGGCAAATATCTGTATAGTCTTCTCATTTGATTTCAAACTCTAATTAATTATCCTGAAAGGCTTATCAAAATTTCTAAACAGTAAATATTTAAATTATAATACAAATGTTGCAAAATTATTTAGAAAAAGCTCAGAATCCATGAATGGAGGTTTAGCAGTGTAATCCCCTAGCAGTCTCACTACCTGAAGCAAGAGCCTCTTCATCCATGGACTTTTGAACTGGTACTATTGCACTATCAGAAGAATTAACTCAAGGACAAATGTATTTTCCTTTTCTAAAATTTTATTTTATTTTTTTAATATCCTAATAAGAGTAGTTAATTCTGAGATGGAGTCTATATACAGATATATATATCCTTTCAGTAAGAAAGACAACAGCTACCTCCAAGATAAGAAACTCCAACTCTTAATAGAGGAACAAAAAACCAAGGCAGATATTCAAATTAATAAAAAGTGTTTCATCCTGCTGAGATGTTTGGGACATCAGCACCTTTGTGTTGATCTTCATAACCAGATCAAAAGCAAGAGCACAAGTTACCACTGACTCTTTTTCCATTGAAGATAAAAAACTTGAGTCAGCATTTGCAGCAATTTACTATGTTTTGTCTAAGGGAGAAAAGAATCACTCTGTGGAGGTCAGTGAAAAAACCCCACAACTTCCCATTATCTTCACAAAGAGACCAGAATTTCACTTTGGGTGAAAATTTTTTTTTTTAAATTCAAAATTTCAGTAAGAACATAAAGGTAAAATTATTTAAGCTATTTTATGCCAAATGGTTCTAAGCATAAAGAATGGGTTTAGTATTTAGCTTTGCAAAAGCAGAAACTATATACTAAGTACTGATTTATATTTGATTTTTCTCTGGGTAATAAGATCAGAATCTTGTTTTGTCAGGACTTCTGGCTTAGCGGCTATCTTGAAAGAGCATTAGTTTTTTTTGATTACTGTATATATAGACTTCTGATAAATTTTGCCATAAAACTTTTACAAAATATAAATTATTTTAATTTCATATTTTTCAAGTTCATCTTTGACCAAAAAGTGAAAGTGTCCATTAAGCCTATTTCCTAATGTCCTATTTTTAGGAGCGTCGACATCTCACAATTTTTTCATACCTTCCCAGTGATGAGAAAAAAGACCTAATAAAGAACTATGCAGCAAAGCAGCTTTACTTCGGCCCTTGGCTACAGCTTAAAAATCTTTTAAATCCAGGTTTGCCAGAGATGTTCTCTTGACTTGCAATCCTGTGGAAAGCCTGCCTGAAGACAAGGGTCAATGCACAATGAAGTATCTGAGGCTGCACAAACATTTATCTTCACAATATCTGCTTTAATACTAAATACCTTCAATAATTTTCATTACCAAAGGGGTTTTTCTCCCCATTAAACAAATGCAGCTGCCTTGGACAAAACTGCTGAGCTTGTGAAAGTAATTCTCAGTTCCTTCATCCAATTAGTGTTTTTCATAAAGTTATAAAGTCAAAGATATTTGGATTCTTGGTGTGCATTTACTGCAGCTGCCAGCAATGCTGGTGTTCTTGGACATTGGCAACCTGGAAATTCTTCTACAAATGTGGCCTTTTAGTACACATTTGTGAAGTTACTACAGAAATCCAATAATAACAGCTGAAATAGCTTTAAAAATATTGCAAAATTCTGTGTGGGGAAATTGGAGCAGAACCACTCAAGAACAGGTTTAATTTTATTTATACCAAATCATTATATCTGCATTTGAACTTGAGATTTGCATTCTGATCTTTAAATTCATCAGTTCCTTCATTACCAGAAGGATGAAGTTACAACATGGAATGCATGTTCTTCAACATCACTTAGAAAGGTGTCTGACCTCAAAGTATGTTCTAATTCATAGTCATGGAACAAACATCCTTTCATAGGTTTATCATGTACCTCAAAGTGGGGTCATCCTCAAAAGAGCAGACACAATGGGAAGGGCTGTGATGCAGACTGGACAAGTCATTTGAAGCAGCAGGCTCACGTCCTTCCTCAAAACCTTTGAAGTAAATGGATGTCACCTAGAACTGGCACCTGGGAACAGAGCATCAGGACTGTCCCCAGTGTAGCATCACTGAGGCAGCACAAGGCTGCACTACACATGTGCTCTTGAAGTGAGTGACAAATGAAACACAGATTTCACTAAAAACACAATCACAAGAACTTTGATTCTGTGTCTCTGTTTCTGCTAGGTTTTATCATCACTAGGTCAAAATCTGAGAATGGCTTGGGTTGGAAGGGCTTGAAGTCCAGGCTGCAAAGGCTGGAGACAGCCAGTCCTTAAACCCTTAGTGAAACAAAGCAAAGTACTTGTAACCCCAACAGCTGGATGGCCATAGCCAGCCCACTTTGACCACACCCCAGTGGCTCCTGTTAGGCCACTCAGCAACCAGACAAGACCCCAGGAAAACCACATTTGCTAGATAGCCTTGATAGTCACATGGTAAGTCATACTAGCAAAATATTTTAGCATTGCCATTAAGCAGCCCTGCTGTTGTTCATGACTCCGGAGTGGAAGGTGATACTTCACTATTTGAGTAGTTCATAGCACTTCTCAAATGAGCTTGTGCTAGTCGTCCTGCTGTCCAAATTACAGAAAGTGAAATTACATTCTGCTTATCTAAATTCCCCACAGTATCTATATACAGTTTTTATATTTGGTCAGGTGCTGTTCCACACCAGAGGGTCCTGCCTGTCAGTCTGAGGGAATCATTATTATACATCTCTTGTGCTTATTCAAAGAAGTTTTTTTTCTTGACTTTGCTTTCATATATTTAAATAATTACTATTGCTGGCTGTAGAAAACAGTTTAGAAATGCAGTTTTAGTACAGTGAAAGATGAAGGCAGGGAAAACCTCTCCAGATGGTGAGATTAACTGACAAAATCACCTTAAATATTCAGAGGTTAAAAATACAGACTTTTTAATGGTCAGTTTTCTAAATCTATTAAAAATTGCCTTACTCAAGATAATTTGATTGGTGCCACAGTTAATAGGAAATCTTATTTTTATACACACCCTCACAACTTTAAAGCTATTTTTTAGTAGTCAGTATATTGAATTAGAAGTTATGAAAACCTGTTGAAGAGGCAGCATTTGGTGTGAAACTGTCAACTGGTATTGTTTATGTTCAAAACAGCAACAACACAGAACCAAATTATGCTTTGGTTGGCAATAAATTGAGATTCAGTGAAGAAAAATGCATCTGATGGAACCATAATTGATGAATGGGCACACATGCTCTGCAGGCAGTATTTATAAAAAAGAACACAAGAAAATAAATTACCAGAACTTTATTTTTTTTTACAAATTATCACAATCACAATTAATATAAAACAAAAAGCACTGAGGAAACATGACTGTTGGATACAAGATTTATCAAGGTGTAAAAGCCTCATCCAAGACTCTACTACTAGAAAACCTGTGACTGTGTATTAAAGATTTCTATGCATCAAACACCAAGTGAAAGAGAATAAGCAGCATAGTATAATTGACAGGGATTAAACACCTTGTTATACAAGTTTTTGGAGGAAATGGAAGTTGAAGCATTATTTCTACCCAAGAGTCTTGTTTGGAGAAGACTTGTTTACAATTATCTATTAATAAAAGCTTCAGCAGAAAACACCAATCTTCATTTTAACTTATCCATGTTGTTCATACATTAGACAACCTATTTCCAAAAGCTTTTAAGTTCTGGTCATGAGACTTCACACACTCTCTTACACTTGCTGTATAAGGCTAAAAAGAGTCACTAAAGAATGGGGGGTTGCGTTATTGCTTTGTAACAGGAACTTAGATGGAAATTCTTTATTGAGCTCCAAATAAAACATTGTTGCATCACTATACAGTTAAGAGTTTCAATATACAATTATTTTAAAAAGTGTATGCTGTTACACACTTTAAGGCTTTCATACAAGAAACGCTGAGCAGGATTTTGATACTCGGTCTCGTCAGTGTCTGAGCACACACCTAAGTCCAGTGCTCTAAACAGTCCATAATTAACATGGCAGAAGTTCCTGAAAAAGAGCAAAATACACTTTATTTGTATATATCTTGAGACTAGAGATCATGAATTTTCTAAAGCCTGTCAGACTGTAAGTAGAGGCACCAGACAATTATGCAAATAATAAGTGTATGTAGATCTAGGCAAGCACTGCAGAAACTGCTATCATTGAAATTCAGTGGGAATTTTATAAAAAGATTCAATAAAGGCAAATTATTGATACAACTAATTATGCCCACTAACTCTACTTTTTTGACCAGTAACATACAGTAACAGTCCAGTGTCAGAGTGCAAAAATCTATTAGAATGAAAACAAACTTCTAAGTTTGTCACAGTCAAAGAAAGGCTGCCTCCTACATTGGTTTTCTTTCATGTAAAGACCTTTTTAGATTATTTTTCCCTCTGCTCAAAATCAAATGAATTTAAGATACTACTCAACAGGAAAAAAAAATACACACAAGAGAAATGCAATAGTAGAACAACGCTAGTGCATGTTATTTGAGGACATGCCAAGATAAATTTTGCACTGCAAAAATATAGTTTTGAAGAATATCCAATACCATTTGTTTGAACTGATGTAGCTTATTGTGCACACATAGGACATTAGAATTGATACAACTTTTTTTTTTTAAGAGGTATGGAAACATTTTCTTAGGAGAAATAAGATGTATCAATGTAGAGCATTGGACAAAGGAAGACATAATTCATATGGTAATCATTCAGTGGTGCACTTAGAGCCAGCCTCTGTTATCAGGGAGACACATTTTCCCACCCCAAAGGGAACCTAAAACAATTTAAGGTTCTCTAGGACTTCAGGGCAGAGTAGCAGAGAAGTGGCACAAATCACTCATGCTGATCACACGTTCATCCTCCATACTGGAGGCAGTAAGAAAATATGGCATTAAATAAAAGAGTTGGATAAACAATACAGAACACTGAATCCACTTCTGATTCACTTATTTATCTACTAGCTAGCCTTGCTACTAGGTATTTTAGTTTCAACCCCTGAAGTTTTATTCTGTCTATTAAATATAATACATGATGTTTGCAGATGAACAGTTTCTATGTAATTCATCATATTATGTGATTTAAGATGTGACCAGAAGGAGAAAGTGTGCCAATTGTTATAAATATTTTTAAAAGGTATTTATATATTCAGTTTTGCCATAGCAATTCTAGCAGCTGGTATTAAATCTTTGTCCTCTGAGCCCCAAAGGGCAGAAATCTTCTTCAAGCTCTCTTACTCTTAGAGTCCTTTGATTTAAGCCCTTAAAATGCTCAAAATAGTTCTAAAGCCATTGTGTATGTACAAAAGGTTCCTTTAGCCTGTGACAGCAGCCTCTTAAATTTACTGCAGTACACAGAGGCAGTGCAACTCATGCAATATTTCACAGTATAGAGCTCTATTTATCTGAGCCTTGTCAACTAAAAGTACGAAGATCATGAGGTTAGCAGGAAGAATTACTGTTCCAAGTAGAAAAAAATCTGTTTTATTTAAAATATACACCATCTGAGCCTAAATAGAGTTAAATTATTTTTTATTTTATATATTGAATTGACCAGAAACAGTAGAGCCAGCTATTCTTTAGCTAATGTTTCTTAATGGCTTTTTCCTTCAATTAATGCCAGAAATCAGTCTGCTACTTGTGCAGAAATGCTTGACTTTGAAAATCCGTTTATGAAATGTATTTTTCATATTTTAGACATGTTTGTTGACCAGATTAGAGTTTTAAATTCCTATTTGAAAAATACAAGCATCAAATTACATTTGGTTTCTTCAGCTTCCTCTGTCCAATCAAATACTTAATTGTTTGAGATGCTCTCAAAGCTATGCACACCCTTCAATAAAGTGCCAGGGGTGTGTCCACACAGTGTAACACCTTAAGGTCCTGATTAATGAAAGTTTAAAACTATTACTTTTCCTACCAGAATTGAACACAGACAGTGACACCTAAGTTAAAGTTTTGGGCAGAATTAAGGGCCTGATCAAAAGTTCCATTACCTATCTAGTAATTTCACAGATGAGTAAAGATACCTACCAAAGCATCAGAAGATTAGGGTTTTTGTTCTCTTGGCTGTCCAAGGAGGTGAGTTTCCTGACAAGAGAGAAAAAAAAAGAGATGTTTTTACTAAATTTCAAAGAATTTCAAATAAAAATTAAAGAAAACAATGTAAATCAAACTACAATTAATAGAAACAATGCTTAAAAAAAAGCTTTAGAAAACATTTGCAATGTTTAAGTTACTAGAATTTATGGAAAAATAATATATTACAAACTATTGGTTATGAGGTTTTACAGTTGTTTAATAGGGAATAGTTTGTCCAAATTTAACTAGCTAAGCTAAGGCTTTTTAGATGACTAATACAAATTAAACGTTTTAAAATGAGAATTTAGGTGTCCTCACAAGTCTTTCCTACATTCTAAAATGAAACTTTCTAAGTTGTAGCCTCCCTGTTTTTATTGGTTATATTAAGATAACTTAAGTGAGATTAAAATCTTATTTGATTTATTTACCTTTGCAAATGAAGACCGTTTTAAGGGTTACACATCCTCTGCCTCTGACGAAAGCGACCTCAATTAGTCAAGTCAGAAAGTCTTTAAAAGCTTTGTGTTTATTGCTTCCAGCACGGAGCGAGGTGGTCATTAAGGTACCAAAATTCTCATAAAAATTCCAAAGTTGCACTAGTGAAAAAATGCTCAACAAGGTGAAAACTAGTCACATCTTTTTCCAGAAAATTCATTAGCTATTTTAAACAATTTTTTAACAAAAGTATTTTGATTTAATGTGGCACTCAAGAAGATCCATACCATTTGGATATTTTAAACAGCATTTATATCTACTGTGAGTATATAGCGAGATACATTTAGGTTTAAACCATTTTGTTTTAAAAGAAGTTGCACAATGTTTAATATGAGCCTTTTATGCTGACCACTGTTAAACAATTCTCCCTGTTTACTACTATTTATGAAGTTTTATTATAAGATAAAGCATAAAATTAATCTCACACACACTGATTTTCTTTCAAAAGTTTATTTAGTATCAAGCAAGGGTAAAACTTTGCTTAACACTACAGAACATTTCAAGACTTGAGTTACAAAATACCACATTATTCGCATTTGTAGTTTGCTTCCCTTTTTACGCATGTTTGCAAAGAGAAAATCTAGCAAATGGCTGAAAATAAAAGCTAAAAACTAAATTGTTGAAAACCTTTAAAATAAAAGGTTACGCTTATGTTAAAAAGAATGGACTAACGTATTTAGTAAACCTATTTTTTGTTTAACACTAGTTAATCAAAGGTTATTTTTTTGATCACCTATTTTTCAAACACAGTTTGGAAATAACAAAGTTCCTTGTTTTACATATCTTTCTGTCCAGGTTGTTCTTTCAATAAAATGTTTTAAGTTCAGTCCATCCATTCAGATTTTTTATGCACTTTGAGTTAATAAAAAGGGATTGTTCATAGAAAAAATTACTTTGAACAGTATACAGGACTGGTGGAGATTGGATATTTCACAACATCAGACAGTACAATCAGTATCTGGCATATGGCTGGTCTCTGTAGACTCCTTTTGTTGTCCTTGCTGAAGGTGTCTTGTGTCGTGAGTTGGTCCATTCTTCTTGCCCTGCAAGGAAAGAAAATATGGTCAGAGCCCTTCCAACATTCTCAGATGCTGAACATAATTTTTATCTGTGAATCAAACAGGCACATTCTGTTTACAGAAAACAAGGTGTACAAGTCTAACACTTGAAACAAAAAATCTGGGTACAGCACATCTATCTGAGCTATCCCACAGTGATTTCTCAGCACACAGGAGCAGGGAACGTGACAGGCTAACGGCAGAAATATTTACGACTGTGGAAATTCAGCTGGACCTGCTTGTTGCAAATGCACAGAAATGTCAGCTCCTGCAGCAGACACACCAATAATTGCAATGGGATGAAATGAATGGAAGGTATGAATTATGTATAAGGAAATAAGCTGCCCTCAGAAATAAGTTTCTCTGCATCAGTGCCAATTTAGGCCTAATTCAAACACGCAAACCAAGCCTCAAGTATCACTATCAACACCTGTGGCTTTTAACATCCTAGGGCCAATATTCCATTTCTCTGGAGGTAAACATACACCTTCTCTGAAATGCAAGAAACAGGAGGACAGATTAAAAAAAAAAAAGTATTAAAAGGACAAGGAACACTGCTTGTTTGAATTTTAGCCATAAAATAAGTTTATAGAAAAGCTTGTGCGATATTTAATGGTTCATAATCCTACCACTTTTAATGGTATTATATATTTTAAAAAAGTAGAAAAAATTATCTTAAATGGGAGTCAGAATAACTATGCCAGGCAGTTGCAAAAGGGAAAATACAGGATTAAACACAGAGTATAAGGAAACAGTACTTAGGTGCACTTTAATTATGCAAGCAATTCAGAGTACTGTGTCACATCTGGGAGAACAAAATAAAAAAAGGCAGTACCAAAAAGAAATTCCCAAAAGTAAACACACCTTAAAACAGTGTATGTGTTTCCATACTTATTTTTGCAGAACTGCCATGCCCTAAACAGACAGGTGCTCCAATGAACCCAATGTAGTCCAGAAACTGAAGGCAGAATCTAAATCTATGGTGGAATAAAATGTAGACATCACTGTCTTTCTAGTCAGTTAAAAAAAAAAAAAAGACTCAACCCCTGCACTTTGAATGCTGAGGTAACTTGCTCTGACACGAGATATCTGAAATTAGATGACAAGGATTCCATATGTTAAGGGTTCAGTTTCACAATCCCTTCGGAGAAGCCTCATCCTATTTAGTAATGTAGGTGGCTGCCTGCAGAGTCCAGGCTATAAATCATACCCAGGTGGTCAGGACAATTGCCTAGGAGGTAAAAGGAACAAGTTCAAAGTTGGTGTAAGGCTGAAAGAATTAAACCTTCACCTCAGGCAATTTCCAAGGGCATCTGGTAACAACCTCTTGTTGTTCATCAAACAGAAAGCAGTGGTATGATGGTCTGAGTAATAAGTATTATTACTTATTACTAATAGTATGGGCAGCTGATTGAGGGGTTGGAATTAAAAATATCCTAGCTTTTAAACACCACTGCAAGAATGGTTTAAACGAAAAGAGAAGTCTTGGTTACATTTTAAGGGGAATACTTGCTCTTTTTCAAGCAGTTGATCAAATAAGCAGGGCAAAGATTTATCTTACTCAGATTCATTTTGGTGCTGTTCTCAGTTTTCATTTTGGTGTTGTTCAGGTGCTCCAAATCCTAAAAACACTGTTATTTTTCCTACATCCTCTGGACTGTCACCTGAAGTTCTCAGAAAGAGTTCAGATAGCTCCTGGGAATGTGAACTTCCTCCTGGTCAGCACTAGACAACTACCTGCTCACTAGGAAGTGTTACTTATTTTGAGGCATCTAATATTCTTTACATATACTGAAGATGGTTATTAATCTCTAACTCTGCTTTTAAGGTATATATGTAAGAAATAAAGTGTATAACTATTTATATGTGCAAAAAGTACAGTGGTTGCAACCCATAATCATTCTTCAAGGTATTTATAGTCTTTCTCTCAACTTGAATAAATACATCACTTAATATTCTGAGTGGCTGTGCTTTGATAAATAGAAAACCAATTTTAAATCCAAAAGCAATGAAATATCTGTATTTTCAACCTTAAACACTGCAATCAATATCTCTCCCAATCAGTCTATCTACATTAAGCAGTTTTATACATTTTTTCCCCTATTAATTTTGCATAAATGAAATAGCCTTAGAAATATCAGGTTTATAATGGCAAACAGTTTATTTTAATGCTGAAATAAATATTTAAGCTATGTATCTATCAACACCAAATGAAAGTGCTGGGGGATAGAGGAATTTCAAGTGGCCTCTTCTTTTGATGAACTGTCTTGTCTTTCTCCTTAAGCAAAATAACTAGTTTAAGCAGATACGTTGAGCAAACTGCTGCATTAGGTGCATTTATCAAAACTTAGTTAAGGTCATTTTAGTTTCAAGTAGGAAGCACTTCCACATGGAGTTAAAGAGATAGACCTCAGAAAATTTCAAGTAGAGCTCTAAAGTCATTGAAGCATTCATTACTCAGAATCACAACTTCTACAGAGGTTACTAACAACCCTCAAATGTTTGAGATTTGAGAGACCTAGATTGTATTTCTCTGATCTCTAGCCAGAGACTTAGCATTTATCCCTTAAGCAAAGATGCCTTTTAAAATGCTTTATGCTTCTAACTCGCAACAGATTTCTTTAATTAAACCTGTCACTACCACATTTCTATATTAAAAAAAGAGAGAAAACTGATCTTTATAACTGGCATATGTTTTTTGCTTCATTATGCATTGTTTTGTCTCTGTTCAGGGTAACCCACTGCCCTCATGTCTATTAGCTACCTAAAGTACTTCCCTAACCTTTACATAATGACTCCCTGCTTGATTTCCCAAGACTGATGCATGAAAATGAACTAAACCAAAAGGACCATACAAGGCTAAACCACACTCAATTAGGCCCTAATTCAGCTGGGAGCTTCAGCACATTCCCACCTTGTACCAATTCTCAATGCAAGCTGTACCACACCAGAAGCATTTGCTTCTGGCAGCCAAAAGTTCCCGGAAAAAGATCCTCCAACCCCATTTTTTTTCTTAAATCTCATTGAATGTGACATGAAAAGGTTGTGTGCATCATGATTTAAGTTTTATTTTCTCTACTTCTTTGGTTTTAGTTTCCCATGACTGCATCAGCTAACAGACCACAGAGGGCATTTTTCTCAATAAGCACACGAGGAGCTCTGTGACATCTCAGGAATCCCTGAGCAGTCATTACCTGCTGCAGGACTAAGCCTTGCCTCATGGAAATTATTCTTTCATTACGGTTTTTTTTCAAGAGTCTGCTGCTGCAGTGATTGAGCTCATAAAACCACTCACCGTAGGAGTCGTAGGTGTCTTCACTCAGTCCGTGGCCATAGTCATAGTAATCTGCTCCACTGCAGGGAAAGAAAGAAAACATAAATACTTATTACAGATTCTATCTCTGAAAAGAAAGCTTGAAGGATATAGGACATGCCCTAAGAAAGGTAAGTATCCATGTGACAGTGACAAGTGAGGTCCTGCTTGTTTATTAATTAGAAACTATATGTAATTTCATTTAGGACTTTTTTTTCATCACTTGGCTGCTCATCCGCATTGTAAATGTGAATGTGGGAATTTTCCATTTAAAATTACAGTTGGGAAAGTTAAAGAACATTACAAGTGTTAATGAAAAAACATGGAGATATAGGTATTGAAGCAATTAATTTGTCTTAAAATTTCCTTTTCATTACCTATTGCTACCTAGCATTTTGCTTTTGTATCTTCAAATTCACTGACAAGAATGCAATAAAGGGCAAACTATCTGGTGATTGGAGGTTTATACAGCTGCTGTGTGTGTACAAGTTCCAGTGTCTTCAAAACAAGACAGAACACCAATATAAAGGCTATCCTTTTAACAGTTGTTATAAGCCAAAATCCGTAGTCATTAGGATTCAAAAGTATGGATGAATACCATAATTATGGCCTAAAACAGTCCTCCATTTCACAATGGTTTTTGTATTTGTATTAAGACCCCTGAATGGAAACTGAAGAACAACCCTTAGTACCCATCATTCCATTATGCTTTTGTATTTCATGCAAGTCTAGCTACGTGTAGTCTTTTACAGTTTGCAGGATATGAGAAGCAAGTGCCTAAATAGCTATTTCCTCTTCTTCCTAACCACTCAGTCTTGCCTAGCCAGACTCATGGCTGGCAATATTAGGAAAATACTCTATGAAATTATGCTACCAGATGAATAGACTCTTAAACTTTTTATTTCCCTTGACAGAATTATTCTGCAAGGAAAGACCTCTTCATAGAATCATCTCTTGAGTGAGGAGGAAATCACTAATATATGATCACTAGCAAGTAATTACTGATATTGACAAAATGTTCTGAACATTAGATTGATTGCTAACAAAATAAACACCAGAGTGAAAATAGACAATTTATAGCCTTAACATGAATTACCAGGTAATGCATTTATATAAAACAAACAACACATCACAATTACTTTTGAACTGACAAGAGACTCTGTTGTGCTTGAGTTGTGTTTTAGTTTGAGTTTCCTTTTTTTTTTTTCCTTAAAGTTTTAAACCCCTCAAAATAATAAGGCCAGAAAAATAGACAGTTTTGGTGTGGGCAAACGCATATTTAAAAAACCTGGACAAGTATTTTTTATTGCTGGTATAATGCTTCCCAAATAAAAACTTAACCAACTGCACTTTGAAGACCCACAAAGAATTATCTCTACAAAACCTTTTCTCTATGGTTTCTCAGGTGATGAGGGCCCCAGAATAAGGGTAAAGTTTGAATAAGTAGTATTTTTTCCCTGCAGCAGCCAGTAACAAAAGTCTATTCTGACATTGAATTGAAAACTGACATTCACTATCCTTCCACATGGCACTTATTTAAGACTGTGATCAAGTTTAGAAGTCCAAAGCAGCTGAGCTTCATCCCTGTATCTGTCAAACCTGTCAGAATGATTTTGTGGGGTCTCATTTCATAGATCTAATATATCTACTTAAACAAAAAAAATTACTCATTTTACAGCACAGCAACGACAAAACAAATAAACATTAGAAAGGAAGCAACCTTTCACTTATACTGGAAGTGTACCACAACTCACCTTTATTAACAGACAAACCCTTCAAAATCAATAATCTGTCTGAAAAGTACAAGGTACGATGGGAAGTAAACTTGCCCAGTGCATTTCAGTACTCCCTGTTCTACTTCATTCATATTCTATGAATAATGCCAACATTCTCCTGTCAACCCTGTGTTAAACAAACCCAAAGTTCCAGATAAGAAAACCTCAATACCCAGAGAAAAGGGTACATACAGATGGTTGTAAGGAGGTCTGGGTGAAAAAAAAATAATTAAAAAAAAATTTAAAAAACTGTTAGAGTCTGAATATTCTACGGCATTCACAACCAAGACTCATGCCAATGGGGTTTTTTGAGCTTTTTAGAATTACAGAAAATTCTAGTACTGTATATGAACATACAGGTTATAGAATTGTGTTTTGTTTCAAAGCAACTACCTGCAAAAGGAAAGCTTATTCAAAGCACCCTACAGCAACACTAAACTTCTAAATTGCACATTTTAACTCATTAACTGCAGTAACTGAGATAGTTTAATTAATTTCTGCTGCTTACTTAAGACTTAAATAGCTACATTAAGTAATTCTTCCTGCAGACTGAAGATATACATTTTTGCTTTAAAATAATCCTTTACGTTTAGACTCTTTTATATATATTCCCTGACAACTTTAGCAGTCTGACTAAGTACTATTAAACTTTTTATTTCCCTTAATGGATTGATTTTGCAAGGAAAGGTTTTTTTCATAGAATCACAGAAAGGCTTGGGTTGGAACGGACCAGAAACATCACCTAATTCCATGGGCAGGGACAACTTCCACTAACCAGGTAGCTCAGGTTGCTCCTCTTCCTTTCATTTTGTCTCATAGAAAGGAAAAAAAAAACCCACAAATTTAGTTCGTTTTCTTTTTTATCTCATGTGACTCCCTCCTTTCACAAAAAAAGGAGAAAATAAGACATGCATTCTTCCCTTTTTAACCCAACAAGACTAGACACGGATTGTTCTTGGAGTTCTTTTGTTTTCAGATGTGAATTGTCTTCATGAAACCACTTTCTTTATTTTTCCTCATTACCTATGCCTCTACTTTTCTGGATAAATAATTGGATTACATGCTATATCTGCCTGAGTTGTCTAGCAACTTCCTAACCATCAAGTAAATGGTACAAGTGCAATTAACACTGGAGTATCTGCCGTGATTCAGATCTTTTGTACACACAGACCTTTTGCTTATATCCCCACTTTTTAACTTCTTTTGTATTCCCATTCCAGCATAATGCCTTTGGGCTGACAAGAGAGAAGACAGATGGCAAAGAAAAATTGCTTTGATTTTCCATGTCAGCATAAAAACTTGAACCCACTTAATGCTATGGAAGGATTAGAAAACAACAATAAATTTAAGTACGTTGTTCCTAATTGCTGAGGGCTGAGCAGTAATCCTACAATGTTCAGAGGAAGCGTAAATGAGGCTTAAATAGTGTAAGTAAGGCCAGGGAAAGAGCCTGTTTTCTGTGCTAAGAGAAAAAGCTTCAGATAGAAAGGAGCAAGCTCATATTTTAGCACAGCAGCACTGATGAAGCAGAAATGGTTCTCTAAGGCTTTATTTAGTAAACTAGAGGACTGGGAAGCTTCCTGCCATTTCTCTAGAAGCAGTATGAGACATATCTTAAAATACTTTAATTTAGAGGTATTCAACATAAGCCTTCAAAGACCCTATGAAAAATGACCTCAATTTCTCAGGCTTTTCTACTAAGCTGATCTGTTTCTGAAAATATCTTGATGAACTGTAATAGAACAAATGTTTATAAAAACCATATAGGAGTAACTGGTCTTGACATGATGGTGAAGCCTTAAGGATTCCAACCTTTTATACTTTATTAACTATTAGGTTATTCTGCCTAGATATACTGCAATACTCTCTTAGGACAAATATCAACAAAACAGTAGTTTCAACCCAACTCTCATGGGTCCCTCACTACAAGACAGACATTGAGGTGCTAGAGTGTGTCCAGAAAAGGACAGCAGAGCTGGGAAGGGTCTGGAAAGTCAGTCCTGTGAGGGGCAGCAGAGGGAGATGGGTGTGTTTAGCTATAAGCCTGGAGAAAAGGAGGCTCAGGGGAGACCTTATTGCTCCCTACAAATCCCTGAAAGGAGGTTGTTTCCAGGGGGGGGTTGGTGTCTTCTCCCAGGCAACTAGAGACAGGATGAGAAGAAACAGTCTCAAGATGTACCAGGGAGATTCAGGTTGGACATCAGTTAGAATTTCTTCACTGAAAGGGTGGTCAGGCCTTGGAATGAACTGCTGAGGGAGTTGGTGGAGCCACCATCCCCAGAAAGTGTTCAGGAAATGTCTGGTGGGGCACTGAGAGCTGTGGTTTAGTTTACAAGGTGGTGGTTGGTCAAAGATTGGATTTGTCTTGGGAAGTCTTTTCCAGCCTTAATGATCCTGTGATTCCGTATCAGAAGAGGTCACCAGGGTATTTTTGGGACAATCCTAAAGCAGGCAGATCAACCACACAGTCCAAGTATACTTCCAAAAATGTACAAAGGTAGTAAAAATATATCGCACTTAATTCATGTGATTGCCACAGCTCCTTATATTTGATACAGGCATCTTTTAGAATGGCTATTATGACATTTCGGTTTTTGAAACAAGCAGAGTGGCAGAGAGCCTGCTTGCTAAGGGGAGATTAAAAGGTCTCTGACTGAAAGCTTCTAGTTTACTGCAAAATCCCAGACTTAAGCACTGACAAGCCTGGTACAAGCACCGAGTGATCTGAAACTGTCTTTGGCTTCTGATGAAAAAAAGCCTTGGCCAACAGTTCAGCTTCCACAGTAATGCTTATTAGGGGAAAACTGACCAAAATTTTGGCTTTTTCTTTTTCACACAAGTATCACAAGTAATTTTGATCCCTTCAGGCAAAAACCAGGGCAGTTTCAGAGTTGCATAGAACAAAACAGAAAATGCAAATGAGGATCTCTCTAGAAACAGTTCTTCTATGATAGACCCTCACTGATATGATCACATCTGAAGGAACTCTTCCATAAGGATAAGCCTCTTTCCACCATTCCTGTCAGATCATCATGCTCAGCTGCTTCTGATAACAAAAAGCTTCTGTCAACAGCAAACAGGAAGAATGCCCAAGACAACAATCCCTGCAGTGAAGCTTCTCATACCTCCATGATATCTTGAACACCAAGTAGCTGTTCTCGGTGCCTCTAGAACACCCTATTCTGGAACTCAGCTTACAGCAGGACAGCAGAAATCCAGAGTATCAAGAGACCCACATCTTTTCTTACATTCTGAAGATAGATTTTTACTAATATGCAGTTCTGCTGCTACTTAGTAGAGATTTCTTTAGTACATATTTTTATCCCTGAAGCTCAGTTTATGTCTGTCAAACAGATAGTGATCTCACAAACAACTGAGACCCCTATGTGAATGCTTTATAAAATACAGAAAAATGACACAATCTTCCTTGAATTATAGCCTATTGTACTCTCAAATGGATCATACAAAAAGCAGATCTATTACCTGTAATCCTAGAAGGTGACCAGAGTGCCTTCTCAAGGATCCCCACTATTTAGGAATTACTCTCTTATGGCAGAAATGAGAAATTTCACTTCTGAATAGTGAAACGTCCTCAGAGGCATCTGCATTCTGGTACTACCTACAAGCCATAGAAATACCTATCTAGGTATTTCTACAGATGCCTAGAGCAGTTTTACATCTGAAATGTTCAGTTATTGCTGTCTCAACTCAATTAGTCTTTCCCCACCCATATTCTCATGTGCCACATGTCAAAACATGAAAGGAAAATGGCAATTAAAAGAGGTGAATGAAGCACATGGTATAAATAAGGTTTCTCAGGAACAGCAGCAGCAGGAGCTACAGCTTTACCTTGAAACTATGAATAAAACACAGCAACAGTACATCCCCGATCATGAGAAATGCTAACCATATCAATGCCAAAATTTGCCACATTAACTAAGAAAGTACCAGTTAAAAAACTAAAAACTCAGGTTGTGTAAATTCAGCATTTTGGTTTGGCTGGTGAATTAGAACCAAGCCCCAGACACCCGACACCTTGTCTGTCTGCTTTGCAAAGCATGTTGTGAACTTCTACCAGAGGAAGCTAAACTTGGAAGTCTTTAACTATCCAGGTGTGTACCAATCATATTTCAGCTGCTAAATGGAGAAAAAAGACATGATACAACACTAATATCAGAAAAAGATGTTTTCTTCCCTCTCTCTCCAAACAGACAAGATTACTCCAGGCAGTAGAAGCAGCAGAAAACAGTGAAGATCTGAAAGATATCAGTCAAAAAATCCTTAGACTATTCACTGCAATACTGGAAAGATCTGGGATGTTATTCCAGATACTTCTTGATTATCCCCCAAGTTCTGCATATGCTGTTAGAGATCCAAAATGATGTCACTTGTCACAGACTGGAGTACAAGACAACACTGCGTCTAACACGCTGTCCTCAAAAAGTGCACAAGTTGTTTGTCACTATTCCATCATCACAAATACTGCTCCAGAAGATATACATCATACCTTCTTATCTTTTTAATTTACTGAAGGAGCAGTACAACTTTCAACTTTTTTCAAAGTTTTGTACAACTTTCAGCCTTTCTAAAAATTTGGGGCCTTACCAGTTGGAATTTAAGAATACTTGAGAGAAAAGGCATCATTCCATCCTGGGTTTATATAATTTAAAAAATTTTAAAGTGCCATCAAGGAATACATTTGGTAAAAGAAAGATTAATTGTTTTCAGCGATGCATAATCATAAGCTTTACCATGTTCAAGATCTTTCCAGCCCTTCCCTAACATCCTTTGCACCAGCAGGGTCCAAACCTTGTCTTTCCAAGTACAGTAAGGCAGGACTCCTCCTCCTCCTTAGGACAATTCAATCCATTTAAGTGCAAAGACTCATTTCCTGGCCTCACATGAGCTCCACTACTTCTATCCATATAGGTTTCAGGTGCTTTACATACAGCACTCATGATACATCAAGACAAATGTGGTTATGATGGTTACTACTACATTATTTTTTACCGTCTATACCTCAAATATATCAAAATTATGCTTAAAAGCACAATTTACAGCCGTCAATACTTCTACTGAAATAAAATACAAGGACAAACAATTAAGACCATCATAAAGTTTTCCTGCAATCATCTCCAATTTTTAAGTTGCCCAATTAAATAGGTATTTTTTTACCTAAAAGAGCATGATTTTTCTTCCCTTGAAAAGCAAACTGAATACAGGGCACTCAGAGAAAATTGCAACTTTCAATTACTGCTAGTAAGCAGTCAGAGTGTGTTGACTGTCAAGCAGAAAAAGAGTGTCAAATCTTTATCTACAAAAACATGTTCTATGACAAAAATATGTTCTGAGCTGATGCAGCCTGATTTCTCATCCAGCTAATGGGCACTGGCTTCCAAGTGCGAGTTTCCAGTGAAGTTCCTTCTTCACCCCACACCAGAGGAAAAAAAAATCTTCCCTACATATCTATGTATATATATGTCATTCTCTAGTCTGCAAATGTGAATTTAAGATGTCTTTTCTCTAGTCTGGAGAGACTATGTAGTCTCCTTTCCTTATCTTTGAATCTCTTAATCAAACTGCTGGAAAGTTGATTATAATGTGAGATGTTTGAGAAGTCCTTTCTAAATGAGTAACTTTAATTTGTAAGATTGATTATCAATGTTCTGTCTGTAAAGCCCATATATCCAGCACCATTTCTTCAGCATCCTGCTGATACCTGGCAACTGGATATTCTCCCTTTCTCTTTGTTACCTCCATCCTCCAAGCTTAAAGAACCTTATTTTTTAAACACACTGTAATTAATTTGAAGCCTTCATATCGTTAAGATTTTTTAAGAGTTACTGATTCCACAAGTTACATTAACAGGTACAATACAGCACTTCATGTTAATGAATTTTTTCTATTTTGGACTTGGAATATCCACTTTGACCTTTCCCTTCCTTGTGTTTTCATTTGTGCAATCAGTCAAGGAAAAAAAAAATAAAATTCCTACCAACTACTAATCCTCTTTAATTGTATTGTGGAATTCAATTACGCAGTTGAAGATGATGTAAAATCACATAAGTAAAATTAAACCAATCATGAAAATTTAATACAATTTTATGAAATAATGAATTTTCTCGATTTCTCAATACTTGTAATTTGATGTTACGAGTTTTTGTACTATTGTAACACCTGTATATTAGTTTTCTCTAGCAGTTTTCTAAATTTATTTTCAAATGCATTTTTACTTGTTTCCTAAAGATGGAGGCACATAGTAAAATTTAATAGCAAAATCACGAAAAACCAAACAAATTTTATTGATTATAATTAGTACAGATGAAGAGTAATCCTGACATTTATTAAACAGTGAAGCCATCTACCAATATCACCATGAGGATTCAAAAAACCTTTTTCAGTTTTATGAGTGTACTATGAGATATTCTTGTGTTTCTTCCATCATTACAGCTGAATCATCTTAGTCTCATTCTTTTTACTGACATTTCAGACAGAATTCTGTAAATCAATTAAAAAAAAAATAAAATACACTAGATTTACAATTAAAACTATGTTACTGAGGCACTCCTAAATAGCTAACCTTGTCACATCCCAACAGGTAATTAAAAAAAAAATCTATCTAAACCTGAAAAATTAGATCTGAAAAACCGCAGTAAATAATCTCTTTAATAATAGAAGTGCAAAAATTAAGCAGGAAACCACATGCCAGGATTTTCATTCAAAAGCTACATTAGCTTATTTATGCTAACGCTTTAAGGCTCTATTTTGCAGAATTATAACCTCCAGTACACTCTGATACATACCAGGTGTTCATAAACAACAGCAACACAAAATGCCAACCCTTTGCACAATCCCCAGAAATCAAACTCCTGTAGACTAATTTGATTTTTAAGTCAAAGCATGAAATACAAACAGCTACAAGCATTAAAATGGAGAGAATTACATCTTGGAAAACTACAGTAACAGACACTCATTTGCATATAATGCATATTTATACATCCTGGAAATGCATGATTGCTGACAAACTCAACAATGTAAATTTAAAACACTGAGCGTCACAAACAAACTGTTAGCAATTAACTTTCAAATACCAGTAGCAACATCTCCATAAGCCAATTTCAAATCCATATGCTCAGCTCTTCATGAAAATCCTCCTATTAAACAGGAATGTCATCATCTTTTGTGTGACTACTAAGCATAGTTTCAAAAAACACCTGAAAATTTGAGCTCCTAGTGGGAAATGAGGAAGGTATTTCCAAGAGCTACATACTAGGAATCAACTTCTCTTTAACTAAAGTGGCCCTGGAATAGCATAAAAAGCAGTACTTAGAGATTTGAAGGACTTTAGCAAACCAATTTAGTTGTATTCTTCAGGCACCAGTTGAACAATGGCCACTGCTGGATTTCAAGGTGTTTTTCTAAGTCCTTTTCAACCCAGCATCCAGTAGAAACTGGAGAACCATTGTGAAGTAACTACCACAAGTTACCAAACACAAAATTCCTCAAACATTTCACACCACAGGGTTTTTGTGCATAGTCTCCTCTGCTACAAAGAAACTTTGTCTTGAATCAGTCACTTTTGAAATAAATGGTAAATAAGGTAATGAACGATAAAGGAGGCTCAGGGGGAATCTTATCACTTCCTACAGCTAAATGAAAGAAGGTTGTGGAAAGGTCTTCTGACATGTGAGAAACATGGGATATTGGGAAAAACTGCTTCATTGAAAGGGTGATCAGGCACTGAAACAGGCTGCCCAAGAAACAGTGAAAATCTTAAAAGAAGTGTGGATGTGGCACCTGGGGATATAGTTTGGTGGTGAACATGGTGGTGTTGAGTTGACAATTTTACTTGATCCCAGAGATGTTTTCCAACCTGGACAATTATATAATTTGTAACACCATGTTTTTAACATGCCTAGGACTTAACATAGGGGCAGTTATGTTTTTACGCATTTAAGTAAATGATCTAACAGAGTTGCAGCATGCCATTCTTACTTCCCAACACATCAACAATAACCACAGAATGATTTAGTGGCACTGAATAAACTTTTGTGTACTAAAGAGAATTTGCCAATTCCCTCAGCTTGTGTTAGGTTAACTGCGTGGCTCCAAGGCTCACAAGCAACATGCAGGGATTTGAATTTATCACATTTTGGTACGATTGGAATTGATAGTAATTATTGTTAGACATGCACAAAGAGCAGTTGAGAAATGCTGTTTAAGCCAATGGCAAAATGGCTGTTGCCAAGAGAAATCTATAGCACTATTAGGTGAATCTGGAAACCACAGAACAACGCAGAAAATCATAAACGAATCCAGCAATTTCTCCAAATCCTAATTTTCCCACTTTTATGCACATGTTTAGATTAAATTCTGCAACACAGAGAAGGTGAGATCACCTTGACTGAAGATCTAAAATACTTTTAAAAATAGTAATTATAATAAACACAAAATGACATTGCTACATAAATGACTCATTCCTGTCCCTCACCAGACATTGGCATACAACCACACAAAGTGTTCTTCCTATAGTTTAGGCTTCTGATCTCTGCTGTAAGCTGGAAAAAAACCTAGAAAAACCTTTTTTTTTTTTCCCCAGGAAAAGCATCCCATTTTAAATGCAAGCAGACAAGCCTAAAGAAATTCTTTGAAACTTCTGAGTGTGTGAAGCAGACAGATGGGGTTTGTCCACATTCTTTTTTGCACTACAGTAACTGTGTTAGCCATCCTCTCTCAACAGTAAACCTGAAAGCACACAGTAAAGTCTCTAATGCAACTGGAGAGGTAACAAACCCAGCCCCCTTTCTCAGCAACCTTGCCACATAATCTGGATTTCAGCACCAAACCTCGTTCCCTGGCATGTTAACTCTCTGCAGCATCTGTCACTGCTATGAATGGTTGATCATAAGTACCTCTGTAGTCATCTCAATGCCATTAAGCAGATGGCAGCGCTAAATCCGAATGATGTAGTACATCTCCCTGGTGGACTTTGTTTCCATACACCACCATTATTCTACAATTCCTCAGTGATAAATCTTATGTATTCTAGAGAACATTAAACTGTGAGCTGACAGCGACAATTGATTTATTAGCATCCATTTCCCTTTGCCATATTATTGTCCTCACAAACACTTGTGCAGATCATGTATGGAGTCACTAAGGGACCAAAAGCACTTTGGCTCAATTTGAAGCCTATTTCAGAGATTTAAAATAACTAGATTTTTTTCATGCTGAAAATGTTTACACTACAGTTTTAAATGAAGATTGAAGTAAATCCTCTTGATTCCTCCACAATACTATTAGGTGAATTTTCATAATAAAATTGATCTAGCATTAACACCATGCTATTAAAGCACCCGCTACCTTCTGCAACAAATCCAAGTAAATAATTACAATTCTAGACAGGATTGGGAAGTCATTTAAGAGTGACCTAATTGTATAAGGATGCATACATGTTGGTACAAGTCTACATGTGTCTGACATAGGCAAATATCAACACCAGGAGTCATGAGTTTGGCTTTCACAATTACAATTCATATTTTACCGTAAGATCCTGAAAAGGTGCACGAAACTGCACATGTGAAATTAATACTTATGAATATAGGAGAAATTTTATACAGGAATTCCTGACTACATAACATGCCCTTGACTGCGCATCACATAACCCTAAAGCCTGATTGTATATTGGGGCATGAAGTGATAGGAGAAGGGTATGGCTTTAAACTAAAAGAGGAGAGATTTAGATTAGATATTAGAAAGAAATTCTTTACTTTGAGGGTGGTGATGCACTGGCAGAGGCTGCCTAGAGAATTTGTGAATGTTCCATCCCTAGAAGCGTTTAAGACCAGGTTGGATGGAGTTTGAAGCAATCTGGTCTGCTGGAAGTTGTTGCTGCCCATGGCAGAGGGTTGGAACTGAATGATCTTTGAGGTCCTTTCCAACCCAAACTATTCTATGATTCTATGAAGCATTTGCTACACTACCCCTCTGATTTTGTGAAATTGCAATTTTTTTTAAATTTTAGATTGTTTTGGTTTTTTAAAATAATACTAAACAATCCAGTTGATTAAACATCCCAGTTTATACTGATAAAATTATCTAAAAATCCCTCTGCAAAAAAATATACATGTAATTTAATCTTCTAAAAATCAATTAGGTATCTAGTAAAGCGCAGTATCGCTTCAAGGGATATTTTAAGTCTTTTTGACCATAAAAAATAATTCTGTTAAAGGACATCCTGAAGCACTGTTTGGGGCTTTGTTGCATGAACAAGCAACAGTGGATAATAAAATGTTCTAAAAGAAAACATTTTTTTATAGGATTACAGGGCATTAAGATAAATGAGAACTCAGAAAACTCTCATGTTTCTCTCTCTGTTAGTGCTGTGGCAGGTTTTTACTCAAACTTCAGACTGCCAGGCACAAGGAAGGATAGTCTCTCACAATGTCAAATAAAATACCATTAAACTTCTAACCACTCATGATTTGGTATCAGCAAGCAGTTAGTACATAGAATGGAATAATTTATTTGCAGAATGAAGTCTCAACTACCTTAATGCAGACGGAAATACAGTTTCCTATTCTTCATACCTAAACATGTCACTCATCCTAATCCAACTCAGATTTGGGCATTTCTGGGAAATACACTTAAAATGTCCAGATTAAAAGAACAGTAAAGGAAAGTCACACTGTGTTGTGCTGAAGATTGAGTTTGGAGAATGCACAGAAGATTTGCTGTTGTGCAGCCCCTTAGGGATCTCCAAAATTCCTGAAGATAATTTTAGGTTCTATTGCAAGTTTCTGTCTTTAACAGAGGGATCACTAAATAAGTAAAATGTTTAACACAAAAATGAAAATTTTAACTGTTTCCACCGTATCACACATCATACACTTGTGAGCATTAAGCTGTTTCTACACTCAGACTTAGTAATATACTAAAAACCACTGCAAGTAATTTAATGAGACAATTAATTTTCAGTTTACTAGCTATTTCTCAATTTCCTCTTTAATACACAGCATCACTAACATCACAGTATTTCTAGAGAAAGCAGTATCAGAAGACACACTAGAAATCTATTACTTCAAGAGTACTATTTTCAACTTAAAGAAGAAAAGAGTAAGTTATTTCCACAAGCTGGTAACCAAATGATGCATTTTAAACACATCACTGCTCTCCATGTGCAAAGGCAGTTTCTTTCCATGTTTTATAAGGGAAAAAAATCAAGAATCAATAAGGCTAAACTATGAAAACAATGCACTTTTCCCTAATCTCCTTCATAGTAAGGGCACTGCAATGCACCTAAATATGGTAAGTATCTCACTGTGATTTCAGAATGATATTTTGCAATATGGGCTACTACATGATATGCAGATTGAAGACAGGAATGCTGGTCTAGGTAGCTCAGATGGCTGTTTATAGTTATTACTTTTTGCCTGCCAATACTATCCTAAAAATCTTTCTGCCAAGCCAGAAAATATTCCAGAAATAAGTGTTGCTATCCTGTGAGAAATGTGCAAGTGATTAATTTCTTGTTTTCCTTTACCACAGAGCACTTAATAAAATTACAGGGAAAAAAGTCAAATAATCATTAAGAAGGTAACAATTTTATTAAAATCTAACAATATATGTATTGTGAAACTACAGGTAAAATAAAAAGAAAGCAATTATTTTATGAAATATCTCCTTCTAGACAACTAAGCATGTGCACATGTATCTAAGAACATTATACATATTCTTATGTATTAATCTCTTACAAGAGAAATTTCCTTCCTTGGGAGATTTGCTTTTTTCCTAATTTTAGTTCAAAGGAAGAAAATCTCAGTGAAAACCTTCTTAATGTGGAAAAAAATTAAATCCAAGTAATGTTTAATTTTGGCTCAGGCAAATGACTTTGTAATGAAGTCCAAATGTTTGTGTGCAATAAACCTATTTACCAACAGTACAAGCAACAAGGCAGAACAGAATTGCCAACATAAAAGTTGAGGACTACTTCGGCAATTATCTTTTGGGGGGGAAAAAATCCATTACCAGCAACTGTTCCTGAAATGTAACACTATAGAGTCTCAATTGTGAAGGTCCTACAGTGCAGAATTTCTTAAGTCATATTTTCATCAAGCTTAGAGTCTTATGAGTCAAGTATCAGACACAAAAGTAATTATTTTAGTTCTCAACAATAACGACACTTGAACTTTCCACTATGCTTTTTCACATTGACTAAGTTGTTGAGCAGAGAAAAATATTCATTTACACAACAAAACTGGTGTACAGTTGGGTGTGACAACACTACAGCAGAGCAGATGCCAGGTGTAAACAGCTTTGTTCTCAAATTTGCTGTCAACAGTTCTATACTATTTCAGACAAAACTGCATTGTAAATCTTACATATTTAGCAGAAGGTAGAACAAATCTGCCTCAAATACACTATTCACTTTAATTCAGCACAAGGGATTTATTAACAGGAACCTCAGTAACCCTACAGCAGAGGCAGGTCGTAACTTTGCCATAAAATTTCGGGACATTGTCAAAGACATTAAAACATCTATTACTGAGCAAATTATGAATGCTTGGTCCGAGTGAAAAAGAATGAAAATAAATTACAACTCAATAGAAGATGGACAAAAGTTCAGTTTCCAGACAGACACATTGGAAATGCCCAGAAATGGAGATTATCAACCAAGCTGCTACATTTGTAATGGGATTTTTTCCATTAAGTTCAAACCACATAAAGGAAGTAGTCTGTACTTCACAGCATGTTTCCCATTGTTGGGTCACATTGTTATTCATAGAGTTGCCAAATAGTGACTCCATTGAAGAAAGCAAAACTTAAAAAAAAACCACAAAAGTGGTTAAAAATATTGCTGAAAATGAAGTGGGAGAAGGAAAACCAATGGCAAGAGATTCAAATGTCACAAGGAGCTCCACAGAGGAGTAAATCAAACTGACAGGTGTATTTTTCTTACAGTCAAATACATGTAAAATACTAGAACAAACCTTCGTAAAAGTAGTAAGAAAATTTAATCAGTTGTGTTTCAGAAAATTTAATACTTTCTATAAAGTTGTATTTTTTCTCCTCTCCCCTCCTTACCCACTCCTCCCTCCTAAAAATAATCTGAATTTCCTGAACTTTTTAAAACTTTGATTTAGGATATGGCATCACTAAAACTGTTACAAGTTCTCAGTTCTGTTTCTTTTCAGCCACTCAGAAATTTAACTTTCATACTTATGTTATTTTTCAAAGATAGTTACAGTTGATTTGGAGGCTTACCTTTGTGCTTGAGTGCTGTAGCTGTTATCATAGGAATCATAGCTTTGTTCATCATAAGCAGCTCCATAGCCATCATCATACTCCTGAAATGATACAGAAGATGCAATATTAACTTCAAGCACACTCCAGAAACAGAGCAGTAACCTAGTTCTACATGTGAAAGACTCTCCTGAAATGTATGTATAACATATGTGGACCATGAAGTGGCAAAACCCTAATATTGAGACTACTTCTAGCTATAAAACTTAGACCATAATTTCTTTAAAAGTATTTTAAGCTATTGGGAGCATGTTTTGAAAAGATTTTTTTTTTGTTAACACTGGCTTGTGCAGATGACAGTACAAACACTTCATGTCTCCATGTTCTTGAGTTTGAGTGAGTTACTGATCTTCAAGAAAGCTCTGGGAATCATCTCAGGAATCAAAACATCTGAATAAATATTGTACTATTGACTAGGGTATCTGACCTATTTCTGGACAATAAATTCAATATAACTTTGGATAGGAAACAACTTCCCTAGAGATAAGACTAGTAAGAATGATAGCTTTACAACTCTAATACTCTGAATGCTCTTCAACTTGTGAGACTTCAGCACTGAACAAAAACCAGAAGTAAGAAATCCACATATTCACACTATTTAAGTATACACCATAAGCACCTTCTCAAAACAGTACTGTATTTGAACACCAGTTTCAACAATCTACTAAGGCCAGCCATACAGAAGTTTAGGATAAAAACAAGTGACAGTGATTATGTGTTTTCACAGAGCTATATAAATTGAAGAACTACCATCAATTTACTGTTTTGTCCAATAATACACCTAACCGAGCTAAACACAGGAAAAGCAGAAATGGCACATCCACTGCACTGATTCCTAGGAAATCCTAATATCTAAATCCTGTCTAAATATGCCAAAGACCTCAATGGATATTTAGGAGTATGTTGCCAGATGAGAATGACCTAATGAGAAGACACTTTGAAGACTGGAGGATCATCCTTCATATACATATGTATTTATATCTATATATAAATAGTGTTTTCTTAATAAGTGTGTATCCAGCCTTGGCAATTAAAGGATAAAGCCTAATGAAAGAACCAACATTTTCACAAAAAGGAACATTTAAGAATCTTTCCACGGTGACAGAAAACAAAACCAACAATCAGTATCAATTTAGATAGGAGTGACAAATGATGGATTGTCTAACTAGTAGAAAACATCTCCAGTGATGGGACTGACAGCTTTCTATAGCAGAAGCCAGTGACATCCTCAAAACGACTGATAGGAAACTGACTTCCCTATGAGTTTTAGCAAGTTTTCTAGTCATTTGAAACTGCTTCTATGGTAAACAGGCAACCTGCCTATCCGTAGAGCTTCACCACTGCTAGATCAGTCCACATGATAGTTTCCCAGCAGTGATTAGGAGAAGGGTGTCTGTGAACATTTGACAGCACAGCTGAGTGAGTTGATTCATTGGGTTGGAAGAAGAAACAAGGGTTCTTTCAACTGTCAGTTGCATGGAGATCCATGAATAAATAGCGTCTCTTAAAAGGAAATGCATTTTCTCTTTCAGTAATTCACTGCCCTGAAACTAAAAAATAAACACACTCTTTGGATTTTCTTGCCCATCAGATATGGGTTTTTCTTGATAAGCCACAGACTAAGCCCCAACCCCACTGCCTCCTGGCAGTTATTCCAAACAGGCAATTTATTACTTATTGATGCAATACACAGACATCTGTTAACAATACAGACTTTGACCAACAGCAGAAGCCGCCTGAGCCAATTTCTTTGCTCTGTTCCAGAACATTTACATGACATTTGGTCTCTTCTCATAGACTCTCCCAGCTGTGAGCCAGCCTTCCCTAAGAGAGGCTTCCAAACTTCAAACTGGGCACATCCAGCAGTGGCAACAAATGAAACCGGAATTAACCTTTTAATGTGTTAGGAAAGTTTGCCCCTAAGGAATCATTAGAGACTTGTGCAATCAGTCCTCTCATTCACATTTATGTTAACTATTTCACTGAAAAAATGGATCATGAAGGATGGTAAGAGACTACTTTGAAGTTATGGTGTTTCTATGACTTATTGAAAACAGAAGAACAAAATAAATTTGAAATGACAATATTCAGCAGAACAGAAGGAAAATTTGGGGGAAATCCATTCAGTATCAGACTGAACTATTTCTTTTATTAGCGCTTGTCTTCCAGAGAATTTTTGCCCAGGATACATTACTGTTCACCACTTCATGTGTTTATCAGTTGACAACTCCTGAAATTAAGCCCTACATTATGATGTTGATGGTGGCTCTTAGAAGCCTTGTATGGAAAGATATCTAGTTTGGGGTTTATATGTGGGACTCCTGTCTGAATTAAAACTGTCAACCTGTGCTTTTGAGGTTACTATAACCTGCTTAAATTGATCAATTACCTTTTATTGTTGTATTTCATAGAATCACAGAAGGGTTTGGGTTGGAAGGGACCTTAATGACCATCTTGTTCCATCCATTGTCATGGACAGGGCCAACTTCCATGTGTCCAGACTAGACTTGGTTGCTCAGACTCCCTTTCAACCTGGCCTTAAACATTTCCAGGGATGAGGCAGCCACAACTACTCTGGGCAGTCTGTGCCAGAGCCTCACCACCCTCACAGGAAAGAATATTTTTGCCTAATATTTACAATTATAAACCTCAAAGTTTACACTAAAAACAAGATTAATATGTGCAACATGCTCCAAAAATAAAATGCGTTTGCTCTCAATAGCTTGCTCTGTTAAGAAATAAGAGATGCAAATTCTAAAATATGTGTTTTCTCTGTATGATTCCTTTGAAGTAGCAATTAGGCAGGAGCAGCTGAAGTATGTTTCAGAGCTTTCCCTGAACTAGGTCTGACAGTATTTGCTCTTAGTCATGCAGTATTTGAAAACTTTCTCTTTCAGGAGGTTACAAATAAGGTCAACCAAGACAGAATTTTTTACATTTTAAATTAAATCCACGCTACTTGAGTGTTTTCTTTTTGAATCAGACCTCTAGTGGCTTCAGTGAATGCTCTCTTTATTTAGTATTTAGGTGAAATATCCTTGGCCATCTGGCATGTTCCAGTGCTATAAAATACCATGCTAGCTTAAATGAAAATAACTACCAGTTTTACACATATATAATGGAAATGGACTGAACTTATACGCAGAGAAAGCCTGTACTAAACTACAGCTCAGTACAAAGTACATTCTACTAAGCCCAAGCATTGCAATACAGATTTCTTTCTATGTAGTAACAAAAGAAATACACCTTTATAAAAACCTTCTCATTATATTTTTCCTGCTGATTTTTGGGCATCTTTCAGGTACTTATAAAAGCATTCACTTTTATATTTAAAGTCATTATTCTTCTTCACATGAGTGACAGTGTCTGTATTCCTTCTACCTACTAAATGTAATACAATGGGCTTCCCTCTCTATTCATACTACATATGTCTATGAATAGCTTCTCCTAAAAGTACTCAGATATCAGAGAGTTTACTGGTGAACCCACAGTTCACCTCCCACTTCAACACCCAAAAGCCCACACCAGATCATGTCTTCGTTCCATGAACAGAAGCCTTCTCTTTGTTATTCATTATTCTACTTTTCAGGATAACCTAGAAAACTTAATTCTGATCAGATTAGTCTGATCAAAAGGCAGCAAGTGCTCTGAACAGTCCACGCTTACAACAGAAATGCGGGGAAAAAGAGCTGAAAATGCTGAAGTCCTTTTAAACTACAGGTATTTATCACCCAACATCAGAAGAATCCACCAGGAAGGTGTCAAGAGCAACTGTCTTGACTTTAGGCTTAAGAACCTTCCCCCAAAGTAACAGAAAAGCTGGAGTTACAACACAGATCATCTGAAAAGAATATGAAATTACTCTGTAAAATCTCAAAGCTTTATTAATAAAGTCCTTTATTACGCCAACCTATAAGTGTTTCCACTTAAAGAGAGCTTCTGCCTGCAATGGTCTCA
Organism: Sinosuthora webbiana; assembly: GCA_013397395.1. Lineage (NCBI taxonomy): Eukaryota > Metazoa > Chordata > Aves > Passeriformes > Sylviidae > Sinosuthora > Sinosuthora webbiana. The sequence goes on along the minus strand of VXBN01005279.1, from coordinate 133,851 downwards.
CTGATGGTGCCCACAGGTGAAATAAATCCAAAGAGGAGCACTGGTAGCTGTAATTGCTCAGTGTAAAGTACAGACATTTTTTCATTAATAGAATAAAAGGCAAAGTGTAAATATGCACCCTTCGAATATATCAAGTTGCTAAAATGGGTCAAAAAATGACAAAAGCAATCTTTGCCGAAACCTCTGCACTCCCCAAAACATAATAAATCACGCTAAGCCTTGCTCATCAGTGCTTTTTAATTACAGCAGTACTCTGAACAAACCCTTGCAAGTGGAGAATAGGAAATGGTGGTTTTAAATTGTAATCTGCTGGCAGTGACAATGACAGACTACTGTTTGGATCCTCTTTAAGGAAAATGAACAATGTTTCAAAGAACAAGGCAGAGAAACAGAGAGAAAGAAGAGGGTAAAAGTGGCCTTTAACAAAAAGGCCATTTGTGGAACCAGAAAAAAAGATCATGAAATCAATAGGAAATCAATTTTCCCATTGTTCCCATCTAAGGAAATCCATCCAAGGGAAAAAATAAGGCTATTACCACTACAGCTAAAATGTTTTCTTTTTATATGGTTTCTTTTTCTCATCATTCTCTAAAATTAATACTCACACCACTACTTTATCCCAGAACACTGCAGGAACATATTCCTTTTAGATAGAAACTACCAAATTAAAAAACGAAAAAAAAAAAAGGTTTGCGCAGAGATTAACTTGAAGGAGAAGACACAAAACAGTATCAGTGCAGTCCAATGAACTTCTTTTGGCAAAGTAGAACTGTAAAGGGAAGGAACAGCCATTTTGTTATGTGGGAATAACATCCCCCCCTCATTTAATCAACAGGGAATACGGGGCAATCAAAACAAATATGGGTAGCTACAACCATCTTAAGTCTGAGTACCAACATCAAGGACATTAACAGCAAACATGCACAGACTGTAAGCTCTTATTTTGGAGATTTTCATCTGTTTTCATCCAGAAGGAGCCTAGTGCATATCCAACCAGAACAAATAAGGTTTTCCTAGAATGAGATATGCAGGAGTGGATTTTTTTTCATGCACCTCAAAAAACCCCTGAGGATTTGCTAATGAATATAGACAGCAACATTTAAACCAAATTACTATCAGACCAAAACAAGTCTGGTTTTCTATACACAACAGCAGGGAGCAGTGCTAGAATCAGGAGGACTCATTCAATAATACCAAGTTTCAGATAAACATCTTAAACTAAAATACTTGGAAAAGAATTTTATAGGAACTTAATAGGAGAATATTGAGTAAGGCAAGGGAAAAAGCTGTTTGGCCTTTTCTCCAAAACACTCCACTTTTTCCACAGATAATGTCACCATCCCAGTTCCTGGGAAAATGAAGACATTTTGCATTCTCTCTCCATCTCATCCTGAAAACCCCCGAGAAGATAAAACATTTGAAATTAAACAAAACAGTTAATTGAACCACTTAAAATACAAAAGGTTTTTTCCACATTTATTTCTTCTTGCTTGTCCTATTTACTATGACAAAGAACACTGTACAGGGAAGAAAAAGCCAAGAAATAAGGTTTTCATGTTATGATCTTGCTTTCCCAACATACACAAATTCCCCCTGAATTTATGAACAGTGGTAGTACTTCTAAAAAGCCAAAACTCAGTAAACAAACTGCTTAAAAATGGAGCAGTCCCTAAATGGAAACCACAACACTATCCACAAAGGGGAACAGGGACAGCATGGACAAAAGATAATTTCTCTAGTTCTTAGAGATTGAAGCTAATTCAAGCCCTTTTTCAGGAACTCAAACAAAAAGCTTCACACTGAAAACAACTAAGCAAATAAACTCACTGATTTAAAATGCTGCACATCATTAGGAAGCTATCAACATTCACAAGACTAAGGTAAATTAAAACATGGTGTAAATCTTGCAAAGTGACACAAACTATACTTGAACTCCATTTAAGAATTAAATTCTTTTCAATGTCTTATGTCACCTGGACTAGCCCTTACTTTCACTAATACTTTGCTACCTCAACTTCAGGAAGTCTTTATTTTTAAATAAAAAAATGTTTTTTTTTAATATGTAGATATACAGAGATTCTTCTTTTTTCCCCTACAGATCTTACCTTCCTCAACCTCAAACAGCAAGTGAATGTTAATGAGGAAACTCTACCTTAAAACAGTTCACCACGCAAAATCAGCAGTGTATTAATAGCTCCAAGAAACTGCTTCCACATTAATCCTAATTTTCAATTTTTCAAAATCTAAATTAATTATGATCTCAATAGGGAGACAGGGAACTCAAGCTTAAGGCCAGAGATTAAAACAGAATTTGCACTGGCTTTCTAAGGAAGTGAACTAAACAGCAGGCTATAGGTTTTTCAATGGAACAGGCTCTCCCATGTAAATACTAAGACTGCAGTAATTTTTTTTCTCTAATGGATACCTACATTCATATTTTGTAATAATCACTGGATCATGAAATTAATTTCTTAGCCATCCAGACAAATATTATTTGTGAATCAACTTCCCCTAAGGCTTACCAAATTTGTAGGATTTCCTGCAAAGCCAAAAGGACAGAAAGCACTACATATGATGGGACAGTATCCTGGTATTCAGCATACCATCTCCACAGAGAACCAAAGGAATATGAATAACTCTAACCGGAATTTGAACTACAAGCCTTCCACTACCAGAAAAATACTGAGATTTCACTTACAAAGAGAGACAGAGCGACACACCATCTGCTCATTATTTTGGGTGAGATCTTGTTAAACAGCAGGTTACAGTAATGTTTTGGGTCTTCCCCATTTCTCATGGGAAACAGGACAGGCATAGTCTCATAGTATTTTATTATCTGTAATACACATGTACTTCACAGTACACATATAGTGCTAGTTACAGTCTCACAATAGATACTCAGTGTGAGAACTTCAGTCTTGAGTCTGAAGTCTGCTCTGTTTATCAGTTAAAGCAATGCATTTCTGGAAGTATCCACAAATGAATGCTTCAGGAACTATAAAACTTAAAGACATCGCTAACCTTTATGGTTTTGCAGAAAGAAGAAATAACTAAATGTAGATTTTAAGGAGTAGGTTTTGAAGTTCGTTACCAGTAACTTTTTTGCATCTGACTGTACATCCTTTTGGGTGGCCTCTATCTGTATCTAAGTTAAAATAATCTTGAAATCTAATTGGAAATCACAGTGCTCTTTTTGAAGTTACAATTTACTTAACATTAGAAAGGCTCCCTTGGTCTCTTACTGGTAGACATTCCATCTCAGTTCCATTTCTTAATACACAAAGCGATGTCATTGAAGCGTTAGTTGCTAGAAATTGTACATGTGGTGAGTGCATCAGAAAACTCTGACACTGAGTTAACCCTTGTCTGAACACCAGAAAACATAATAACTATAACAGTATAGTTAGATGAGTAGAGAAAAATTCACATTTAATTATGAGAAAAATGTTCCTGAAATCATCTGTAAGTGCTTCAACAAATGTAGCATCCACCTAGTATGGATTCCCTCAACCAGCTATTACAAAAATAATACTGGCTATGCTTCACACATCACAAACAGGTGTTCTCCTGACCTGAGCAGTTGAGGAAAGAAAAATGAGAGTCCTGTAAGTCTTCAGAGAAAGTTTATCACAGCAACCAGAGCAGTGAGGTCAGAACAGTGATGACAAAGCTGGCTGGCTGTAGAGGCCATAATTTTTCCTATCTAAACTGATGCCACAGCTATTAAAGAATCAGTCTTCAGAGAAGATGATAAGGAACTTGTCATTTAGTGACTTCAAGAGCTTTATCATGGTACTAACAGTGTGGTGGGGTCTCAGGAGGAATGAGTCCTCCGGTTGAGACTCATAGGTAAATGGGACTGGCAACAGTGGAGTGGGAAAACTACTTATATTGAACTGGAAATATGTGCAAATATTGCTGCTAGTCCAGTAAGTTGTGTGACTTTTGCAGAGAAAGCCAAAGCACTCAAAGGCCACCAATGCCAAGACCCCAGAAAGCTGACAGAAGACAGCTCACTCTGAGTAGAGCTTTCAGAAATGGGCAAGGTTCTGGAACACTTCCCTGTTGGCTCTAAACACAGGACAGCAATGTTCACACAGTTTTTATCTTGAGCGCACATTAAAATGCATCTCAAATTAACCACTTTTTGCCTGTGCTATTCTTCCCATGGAAATACTGCCTCCAGAAGTAATCCTTCCAATTTATCAGAATGAAATAGGCATTCCCTTTCCGATTTTGATGATAACTAAAAAAAAAAAAAAAACCTAGTTCATCAAGAAGAGGAAGGAGAGATATCAGGATAAGCAGGAGGCAGAACTGAGTTAGTCAAAGATGTTAAAAATTAATTTGTTTCAAGGACTACACAGAGCAAAGGGAGTGAAGGAAAAAGGAAGCTGTTTGTAATTCATTGTCTGTAACAAGGCAGATTTAACAGCACTCAACAGAGGAAATGGGCAAGGACTTTACATACTGAAAGCCCTAAATCACCTTTGAGATATTCACAGTTACAGGAGTGAGTGGTTCAAAGCTTCCATCCACACACAGTTTGCTTCCTCCTGGACTTGCAGTTTCACATTAGTTTAATGAATACAAGGCAAAGGCATGTAAGCCTTAGGGAATGAGAAGCTTCATGAATACTCAGGACTTTCTAATCCTCAATGGAAATCTTCCTGTGGTGGGTTCACCCTGACTGGACACAAGGTGCCCACCAAAACCACTCTGTCACTTCCCTCCTCTGGTGGACAGTGGAGAGAAACTGTAGCAAAAATCTCATGGCTCAGGATAAGAGCAGAGAGAGATCATTCACCAGTTACTGTCCCAGGCAAAACAGACGCACCAGGGAAATTAGTTTATTATCAATGAAATCAGAGTAGGATGATGAGAAATAAAAACTCAATTTAGTAAGACCTTCCTCTGCACTATTCTCTTCTTTCCCAGTCTCAACTTCACTCCAGAATTCTCAACTTGTTTCTTCAAAGCAATGCAGGGGGATGGGAATGGGGACTGGTGAGTTCAGCACACCTTGTCTCTGCTTGTTCCTCCCCAGGGACAGGACACCTCCCACTCTTCACCTGCACCAGCATCAGATCACTCCCACAGGGACAGTCCAACACAAACCTCTCCAATGTGAGCCTTTCCTTGGGCTGCAGTTCTTCATGAACTGTTCCAGTGTAGGTGTCTTCCATTGGGTGACATCCTTTAGGAACAGACTGTTCCAGACCTTTTTTTTTCCCCTCTCTTCCTTTAGGAACAGACTGTTCCAGACTTTTTTTTTCCCCTCTCTTCCTTTAGGAACAGACTGTTCCAGACTGCGTTTTTTTTTCCCCCCTCTTTCTTAAATACATTATCCCAGAGGCAGCACCACCATTGCTGCTGGGCTTTGGCTTGGCCAGCAGCAGGACCACCTTGGAGCTGGCTGCCACTGGGCTCTGCTGTACATGGGTGAAGCTTCCAGAAGCATCTCACAGAAACCACCCCAGCACCCCTTTACTACCAAAACCTGGCTACAAAAACCCAATCCACTTCTAAAGATTTCTCTGTAACCTCTCTGGATATCTCAGTCTCCAAAGTTTGATGGTGCTTAAAATAACTTAGGGAACCCCCCAGCCTTTCTGATGTTCTCATTCCACACACACTTCTCAATCAACAAGACCTTATTGTGCTCAGGTTGGCAAACTAATGCTTTAATATTAGATATAACTAAATAGGGATTAGTAAAGATGGGGCAGAAAAACTACTAATGACTCCTACCATGCTCCCTTAACCTGTAAAAGACATAGTTAAGGCACTTAGATAATGTACTGCAAATGGACAGGTAAAAAAATACCAAGCATCAAATTTAAAACTGAACACACAATATACCAATGGCTTATGTCCCCGCTAAACATTCTTCTAAAGAAAAAATAGATCATCTAGCACTGCTTTATCATTTACAGCTTTAAGTACTATCTATCCCAGCTAAGGTATCTTTTTTGGAAGATAAGTGATCCAGTTCTAAAGAAAATTATTTTTAGAAGTTATTTAGCACAGCACTATTTTTCTGTGCAGTGCTTTTTTCTAATTATTCTCCCAGAAGTGAAGCATACTTCAGGATACTGAGGCGAACAGCTGTTACTTCCACACCACTTCTATAGACACATGCTATAAATAGATTATATATAAATATGAAGTTACTCAAAGAGGCTTATATTCCACCATTTCTCTCTGTGTTCTAGAATGTATGTCCTGGAAACAGGCTGTCCAATGAGGACTGGTTCCTTTGAAAACATTGTGAGGGAACCACTTATTTGCAGTACCCACTTTGACTAGTCGAGTATAGCCAGGGGAAATTTAGATATGTTGTTATTCTTCCTCAGAATTAATGAACTACATTAACGTCTTCTGAATTTTTCAGTTATATGCATAAATGTTTACATTAACAAAATTAAACTTCTCCCCTAATAAAGCTACAAGTGTTATGTAGAAAACTGGGTTTCTGCCAAAAGGAAAAAACCTGGTATTTCATGTAGATGGTTTTGGTGGGGATCTTTGGAAGAAGAGAAGCAAAGGTAGGTGAAAGAAAGGTTTATAGAAAAGCAAAAAATATCTAGAGCAAAACCACTTTCAGGAATGCAGAATCTCCTTTTTTGCTAGTCTAAACAACAGAGAAAAGTCCAGACACTTGGCTGTGAAGAGGGCACACTAAAACCTTTAGTGTATATATAAAGCATTAAAAGCACTATCCTTGAAGCTATTATTTTTTCCTAAGATTAAATTCATTTTTAACACTATAGTTTTGATTTAATGATCTTTTTCTCTCTATCTTACTGCTCTTTAAGTTCAATTTAAGTTTTCCCTAAAAATTCATAACTGCATAATTTTGTCATATACAACATAAAAAGTATTTTGATACGATTCTAATGTTTAACACAATAAAATGAAGACGAATATGTATGGCTTACTGAGATACACTGTGCATTGTTAAAATTTTAGGATTAGTTCTGAAGCTTTCATAAAAATATTTTACTTGTCTAATCATTAAACAACTATATGACCACAAAGATAGGCTTAGGAAGGAAGATTAGAATATTATTCTGTTTTAGTTGAGAATAAAAAGCTACAATATTGTGATTTTTCAGTTTTTTTGGAAAGCAGAAACCTAATATTAAACATTTAAGAGGTACATAACTATTTTGCCAAATGCACTGTAAATGTCTTTATAGTGGTGTATACATGTAACATGATTTTTTTTTTTAATTTCAACAGTTCTAGCCTGAAATGGTAAAGACAGATGACCACATTTGTCAGAAAAACTGGGTGTAGGACTTAATTAGGTGCTAATTACAGAGACTGTACAGAGTTCTGGAGGGATCTGACCTCTGCAGAATGAATGACACACACTCCATGGCAGCACATCCACAGCTCCACTTACATACTCCCCGTAGGTCTCCTGTGCCGGGGGCGGCGGCAGGGGCCGGTACCCTGCCGGGGGAGGAACTCCTCGTGCTCTGGGTGCCAGAAGTCCCCGGCTCCGACTGACTGGTCCTCTGCTGGGAGGGACTCCCCTGGGAGCTGGTGCCCCTCTGGGCACTCCTGCTGGTGGTGGAGGCACTCCCCCACGGCCCCTGCAAACACACGGATCACTCACCATTAAACACTATACCCAGGGCCTCCCTTCCAACACCTCCCTCCCCCACATCATGACAGTTTTGCTACAGCCAGAAAAAGTCTAAAAGAGATTTAGAGTTCGTCATTTCTCTGTAGGTTTAAATCCGATTACACGCATTATGCAAAAAATGCTGGAAGGTACAAACCAGACATGGGATTCAGTGATGAACCTTTGTGCTGACTTGAGTCATTCTCACACACGCAGACACACCCAAAACAATCTGCTGGAATCAGTCAACTTCACTGGAATTTGACTTCTAGCATGTGAAATCACAAGCACAGAATAACAGCTTCATTTGAAGGTGTCAGGCTATATCATACTCAAACCCGGCACACAGGAATCAGTTGCCATTCCCTTCTGATCCCGTGAAAGCTTCTGAACACAACCCAAAAATCACACTGCGTGTGATATATTGAGTGGGTCACAAAAAAACACATTTTCTTCTGCTTCTGAAGAGATTTCCATCTGTTTCAGGAAACATCCAAACGTAATAAAATGTGCAAGGTGATTATAGGATATAACCCGATGTCCTACACATATTTAAGAATACCAAATAAAACAGTATATTTGGTCTAAAAATTCTGAAAGCATGAGCATGATAAGTACTTATTTGCATTCCATTATTTTGGATACTTAAAATATGGATGAAAAATATGAGACTTCAGTTGAACCAGTTTTCAAAAAACATTTGATTCACTTAGAAGTGCTTTTCCTCCTGTCCCCCTGCAGTAAGGGGAGAGACTTAGAGGTACAATCTGTGAGAAATTTGCATCATTTACTCTTTTAAACAGCACCTAATAGACATCTCCTTTTTAGGGAGATCATTTCAACACATGAACTATAATTGAGTCTGAATGACTGCTGCTGGCAAATGGAATTGTTCCAAAGTCAGACCCTCATCATACACTGTAGCAGATACATAGAAGGAAACAAGGCACAAGCTCTACCTGGTCAACCTACCAAGCCATTGTCTAATTAATCTCAAGAACACTAATTGAGTAAAAATGTCCTGATTTCAGGAAAAAAATTCCAACTTGAACAGTATTATAAAGATCCAGGTTTGGCCTCATGATCCCATTTCATCCCAATACAAGTTGTGTAATTTCACATCAATAAACAAATCACAAAACAAGGCAATTATTTTACCACAAACAAGCAATATTTCAAAAACTGCATCACTGAATGAGGAATGCAAAAAATGTAAAGACACAACCAGGATAGATTTTATTAATTTTAATTACTGATCAAAACACAGTCACACAGTATTTCAAACAATCCTAGAGAGTAAGTGATTTAAAACTGTGCTTATTACTTGGTTTTGGCTAATCTGTAGAATGCCTCCTCAGGACAGGGTACCAGCTGCTTATTTGACTTCATTGTAGTGGGGGCAGGGGTGAGCAGTGAAGTTCCCAGACACAGCCTGCTGAAGTAATATAAAGAAATAGCAAATGTGATACTTTCCAAGAGAAGCCAGAGAAAGGGAAGTGAACCTAGCGGCATAGGCTATAGTAAATACCAAGTTAAAAAAAAAGGAAAACGGTCAGTAAAAAGATTAAGGAATCACTAGGCAAAATCATCCTTCAGGCAGGCTGCAAGTGAAAACAGGAAATGGGATATGTTGAAAAACATGGACAAACATTTAAGGGAAAAAAAAAGGTAGAGTTTTTCAAAGTAGCATAGATTTATTCTTGAGAAGTAATTAGAAAACCAGACCCATGTGATGAGGTCTTCTCTGCATTTCAAAAAACAGTTAAAAGGATTGGAATGGTGATGGATGGGAAATAATATTTCTCTTGTATTATGAGATTATTTATGATCTTAAGTTTTCATAACTTTTTTCATTTCTCCTACAGGATCTCAATCTGAGATGTATGGTTCTCATGGTTACTGCACCAGCCTGGAGGAGACTGGAAAAGCACCAAGACAGAAAACCCAGTGACAGGAGAATTCAATCAGCACCAAACAGATTTGAGTTGTATCAGCTAAGAGAAAACTTTTAAAAACTGTAAATTGTTATTTCTTTAAACTTGTATAAAAATTTGTATGTTGTAAATTGTATATCCTTTTAATTTAGGAATTGTTATTTCTAAAGAAGTTCTAGGGGAACTAAAGGAGCTTGATGGACATTTACAATGAACAGACTCAAAATATTAAAGAACCACTTGAACAGGACCCTTTGCACACCTTTGCAAAAACACCAGATCTGTTCAGGTATTGCTTAATTATTAGCAACTGCTTAATTTGAAAAGGGCAGCTACATAAATTATGTTTAAAAATGCTTAAAAAAGTAAAAGGTACATATATGATATGGGGAGACAGCAATTCTGTGGGAAGTCAGAGCAAATATACAAAAATGATCAAAAAAGGAAAAGCTTGAGAAAGGGCAATAGGAGCTCAGTAAGGCTAGAATATGTTTTAAAAGAGGTATCACTTGAAAGGCTGAAACCAACTCTAACCTGAAGGAAGAATCCTAATAAAAGAAAATACTCAGAAAAGCAGGTCCAGGGTAACTGAAGTCCTTCAATTGTCCCAGAATCAGGAAACCTCCCACAGTGAGCCTCAATCATGAGTGCAGATCAATTTGTATATATGAATCTCTACATGCACATTAAGTTTTTGCTTCACAATCAAGAATAACTGAACAAGTTTCTCAGCACAGAACAGTTCTTACAGTAATCCACTAGATAGTGCTGCCAATGCTTTAGAGACAAATTACAGAACAAAAGGAAAAAATAAAAGTACATGCACTATTTTTCAATAAACTGCAACAGAGGTTCAGATGCCTGCTCTAATCTGCAGCTGAATCCCAACCTGAATGTTTTAGAAAATAACTAAAAAAATCCAGCTTACAAGAAGGGACACTTGGGAGGTAATACATACACACATATAAATTTATATATGCTACCATTACACAAACGAATAGGTTCTGCACTATGACTGTCTACAGAACATCTAGAATTAAGATTGGCCCAGAGGTCAAGACACTAAAAAATACGATTTTAGAAAACACGAGAGTACACACAAAACTTTGCTACTCAACTGTGCATATTCACAGACTTGTTTCCTAAATCAGCTTCTTTCCTAATTGAAAAAAAAAACCTCTACCATAAAGTAACTGGAAGTGCATCAGAAACTACGTCAAAGATGACAAGCAGTCTAGAACTGTTCACATATCAAGAACAATTAAGTAGATTAAGGCACTTCATACTACAAATGAGAACTGAGGCTTATCTGATGGATCCAACAGAAACCTCAGAGGACTGGAGACAGCTGGGGGGTGCCCTCAGCACAATCTACACCTTCCTCAAGGGAACAGGACGTGCCCAGACACAGGACTGAACATAACTGAATCAACTGAATGAAGCTGATTTTGAAATTTCTCTCTTTCTTGGACTTTTCATCTCCTAATCAACTACTTTTGAGGGGTATCCATCTGTTTCTGAAGCCTCTGAAGAAGCTGCACAGAGGGTCTGTTCTCCACCTTTTCTCTTCTACAACTATCTCACCTATAAATTAAAGAATCTTTGTGCTACTACTAATAATTAGAGCAATTATTCTACATATTTTATCTCAGCTCCGTTTTATCACATTCAGAGATACCTTACCATCAAATCAAACTTCTCATGGCTCCTAGACCACTTCCACCACTTACTTCTTTGCCCAAAGACATCCTTCTGCAGGCCAAATTTCAGATGCCACCAACTCTCCTTGTCTTTGCTACCAGACTGCTGATTACTTTTGTTTTCTTTATAAAACCTTTGTAACAAATTACATATTATCAAAGCTACTTTGTCAGCCCATTGTCAGCCTTGATTACCAGCTCATATTCTAAAATACAAGCAAGGTATTTTTTTGTCTTTATTTTCCCTCCTCTCTCCCACGGTGTAACTTCTGTCCCTGTCAGAAAGTCCTGAGTAAGAATCCATAAAAGCTTCTCACAGTGCTGAGTCCATATATGCAGGCTGATGGCATGCACAAATAAGCACTGAAACTCCCAAACTTGTTGAGTACTTTGATTGTGCAAATACTTTGGAATGGGGTTAAACTGTCTTATTTTCAAGAAAGGTGAAATAAAAATGTCTTTGCCAGTAACCCCTCAGAGTACGACAGTGCACTACACAAGTATTGCAGCATCACTAGCATTTGATTTTCTTTTTTCTATGTTTTTGAGAAAAACTTTAAGTACCTTTTAACTGCAATTTCTATCAAACACACACTAGTACTTAATTACTGGCAATAAACACACAAGAAATCCTACTGCCTAGCCAGGTGCCATTACTGTCACTTCCAGAAAGGCTTTAGCGGCAAAATGCTCATCTATGCACTTGAATCCATTGTGCCCTATTCTCAAAGAAACATTTTATTGCCAGATTGCTACTGCTTCAAGAAAATTTGAAATATTTGTTTCATCTTTATAATCGCTTTGGGTTTGATTTTCCTGAATTTATTAATCTGACACTGGTGAATCCAGTGTAGAAGTTAACCCTTCTCCATTAAACTCACAAGTGATTTTGATTGTTAAATTCTGAATAAGTTTATGCCCAAGGTTGGGTATTATCTTGTAGGGTCTGCATTAAAAAAAGGCTTTTATATCTGGGTACCATGGACTAGACTAAGCAAAGCAAATCCCAGTAACTCACTTAATATCTTCTGTTTCAAAACAAAATGGGAGGAATAATCTAATTTAACTCACATACCACATCATCCCTTGAAGATACTGTCATGAAAGCTGTTTTTCTTGGAATCTAACTCTCCTGATATTATTTCATTACTTATACTTTCAATTCAGTATATGAGGAAAAATAAAATGCAAAGTGAAACATCATTTTTATTAAACTATAAACGCACTAGAGAAGGGGAGAAAAAGCCTCTAACAAAAGTGTCAGAAGGGGCTACGGTGATTTGTAAACACTGGAATAACGATAGAAGAAGTTTAATGTCTAAAAATGTGCAAATGCCAAGTCCACCTTACTGTATCCACTTACAGTATTACTAAAGTATTGAATTTTATGATTAACATCTCATTGTTTGAATCCTGAATTTATTGTGTCTAGAAGTGTTCCCAAGAAAATCTAATACCAAAACATAATACCACTTAGTACTATGCTACACAATGTTAGACTCAAAACATTCGTAAATGTTCAGAAGGAATTCACAAGTACTAAACTAATAACTGATTCCCATGGAAATAGTATTTTACCAACTTATACAACTTAAATACTGCCTCTCTGGCCTTTGTTAGCAATAATATTTGACATTAATACTTTCTAATAGTCCCACAGTGTTTCTAGGATTTATTTCCAGCAAACTAAATTACTGCCCTTGACCACAGTAGCAGGCACAGCATCTCACACTCATCTCCAGGTGCCCTCAGCAATAGCCACTTTCATATTTGCATTTAGCACTTTCTCTGCTCTAGAATCACATTGATTTTTATTTCAAGTTTAGCCTATCACAGGATGGCTGAGTTAGCAAAATTATTCTGATTGTCAAATCACAGCTAGAATCAGTTCACAGCTTTCCTTTACTTTCAGTGAAAGACAAAAAATAGGAACAGTTTAAGGTATGAAGATCCTTTTCATTATCTCCCCCAGGAACATTAAATGGAAAAACAGCTTTAAAAGAAAAACACTTGCAAAATTTAGGACCAGTTCTCAAACACTATATTATTCAATGAAGAATCACTTGACGTTCTTTAATTTTAGCATTCACAGTTCTATATATCTGCAGGGGTTTACACTGTTCAATAAATAGACCTAACAAATTTGGTTACCAGATGTTGATATATTATCTTCATTTGAGCACAGCCAGCTACATTCAATGTTCCTCAAACAGTAAATACTTTTGTTTTATATTAGCCCTCTGAAAAATAACACACCTGTTATTTTGGTGCTGGTACTTTAACATACTAAACCACTGATATCTGGATACAACTCAGATTCCTGAATTTTCATCATTTTTGAAAAAAAAAAAACAAAAAGGGCCACCACTGAGTGAACACTTACACAAGTTTTATTTCATGTCTATATTCTGAAACAGTAATATGTATGTTCACGTTTCCATTTTGTGGAAAGTGGGAGATCACAAAATTAAAACACAGCGAACGCTAATAATATCTGCCTTTGGCCTAGATCCTGAACTGGCTTTGTCAAATATTTTTTGCTACAGAATCTTTTGCACTTTGCTACCTACATGTTCTCAAGAAAAAAACTACTCTTCAAAAAAAAAAACCAGTTAATTCCAGACATGGCAGGAAAACAGCTGGAAGTTGTGAACACACTGCAGCAGTGATCCACATCAGCTCATCTTACTTCTAGCATGTAAGACAGCAAGTTCTAACTCAAAGCTTCTGTAGCAGTTTTAATTTTCCCCAGACAGTGGTAGTTATTCAACCATTAGGACCCCAGCCATGCATAGACTGAAATATGAATAATAAATGGAAAAATAAAAAAAAACCCACCACCCCCTCTTGAAAGCATAAACCAGAAATTGGCCATTTCTTTAATGAGACTGTTGTTTCCAAACACAATCTCTCTTAATCTGGGGCGTAAACTCAGCCAGCTCTACCTTATTGTAACCTTTCAATTACTAAGTGGAGCTGCTTATAAGAAAAAGAGAATAATTTTATCAGGGTCTGTACTGATAGGACAAGGGACAACAGCTTTCAGCTGAAGGGGGCAGGTTGAGAGTGGACATAATGAAGAAATTTATGATGAGGGTGGTGAGACTGGAATAGGTTGCCAAGAGAAGTTGCAGATGCCCCAACCCTGGAAGTGCTCAATGCCAGGGTGGGACTCTGAGCAACCTGGTCAAGGGGAAGGTGTCCTGCCCATGGCTGGGGGTGAAATGAGATGGTCTTTAAGGGTCCCTTCCAACCCATTCTGCGATTCTAAAACTGATTTCTAGCTGTAAGTGACACAAAATGGTTCCCCCCATGCTACCCCAAGGTATCAAGGAACTTTTAGCCAAATTCTTAGACTTATTACTATCATCCTCTAGGATTTCACTTTTCTTAAACATCTCAGTTGGAATAACGATTGAGTTATCCTTGAATCTTATCTTTATTCTTAAAATAGTGTGAAGTTTTAGAGAAATGCTGCTTTAGTTGCAAATCCTCCTGTACATTAACATGTATAGAGTCATAGAAAGGTTTGGGTTGGAAGCGACCTTTAAGATCATCAAATTCCAACTCTGTTCCCATAGGCAACCTTGAGGGCAACACCTTCCACTAGAACAAAGGAAAAAAAAAACAGACTTTCACCACTTTCCCTTCCTGTTGTACAGAAGAGGGGTTATGTCAAAATAGTTTAAGTGCTCAGCATGAACTCTATTAAAAATAGAAGTGCTGTGATTACATCTGAAGCTCATCTTTAACTGTATTAGGGATAAAAACTTGAGGCAAGGTGGGGAAAATGGAAATAGCTATAGGAAGCAGCTGTATCCTCCAAGATCAATGATGAGAAAAGAACATTCCTGAATGTAAATCTCACAACACACACACACAGCTCTTCCAGAACTAATTCCATCCAGTCACCCACAAAACCTTACTTGGCTCGAGAGTAATAGAAGTTTAGTCAAGAAAACCGGGAACAATCCAGGAAAGAGAATACAGAGCTGCCAAACCACAACCATTAGGAAATTGCTTACCACACACAGAAATGGCCGCACATAAACTAAATTTTTTGTATGCAAACACAAATGTACTGTTTTCTACAAAATAAAATTTTGTTATGGAGCTAAAAGTAGATTTGATAAGATGTATTATATCCAGTTCTCACATGTCTTATAAGGAGCAAAAAAGGCATAAATTAGTACTTTTTATTATTTTTTTTAAACTGAAACTATTCAGGAGTAATAAAGGTTTCAAAAGGGGGAACTTAAACACACTCAATAGGATGTTTCATGTATCAAGGCCAGTATCATAAAACCATTCTGCAGATTACAAAGAAAGGTTAGGATCAAGGTTGTAGACTTCGTTTTGCAAGTCTTCTGAGGCTTTGCTTCAACTTCTCCTGGGTATCTCAGGGATGCTGCCTATTGAAACTGTTTTATCCAACACTGAGACAAAGCCTTTAAAGCTTTGCTTCAATAAAAGTATTATTCATTGAAATCCATTTCTGCTAAAAGAGAATCAGAGCATTATAACTGAGTTTGAGATCTACAGCTCAATGGCTGTAGAATCACACAGTAGCAACAGAATTGAACTTCACTTAAGGAACATGCTAACAGCACTTCAATTTGAGAGAAAAGTGTCTTGGAGTTTAAGATGAGCCTTGAAGAAAGGACAGATCAAACAGACACTTTCACTTCCCTTTAGAATATATGTGAAAAATGGTGATAAAACTCCAACCTTTCACTGTCATCTCCAAATCAAACACTAATAACACTTAAATTTATCCTGAAGACACTTCAATAGTAGACCAACTACACAGGATTCTGTAAGCTGTGTAACAGTGTATCACTAGCATAAAATGCAGATTTGAAAAAAAAATTTACCAAAATCCAGAGGACAGAACAGAATTTCTAACATTCTAGCAATGTTAGAAATGGAGTACGCTAAAAAACTATTTACATATGCACATACTAGATACTAACAGTGTAAATTAGTTATCAAGCTTTGGTGATAGGATCCAACCAAACAACAGCTTTTGTATCCCAGAAATATTAGCTGAAGGACATGGAAAATGAAATAAACTTGAAATAGTACTGCAAATGTATCTGTACTGAGTGTATGTAGCAGAATCACTAGAGGCATCTGTGGCAAAGTTACAAACAGCTATTTAAAAACAAAAAAAAATTGCAAAAAGAAAACCCTACTCCAAAATCAAATGAGGTCTCCAATTTGAAAGAACTCTTGCATGGCTGATTACAGTGCCAAGAGGTAAACCTTGGTATAGAATTAACACTATTCAGAACATTAAAATCAAGAAAAGCAGAATATCTATACATATATATATTTACACAATATTACAAAATACAAGAACAATTTGATGATTGAAAGAATATTTTTTTTCTCCCAGGACATAACCCACAGTAAGAATAATTTCTCTAAATTAAGATTCACTCTGCATTGCATTTGAATTATTGTCAGGATACATTTAACTAAGCAGATCCATATAAATGGAATATTTCCTTAATGCTGCTTCTTCTAACATGCTTTATCATGTGAGGTAAAATGCCTCAGGGTATTATTCAGAAATAAGTTTATGAGAAATGCATTGAAACAAGAAATTAGTTTACAACCTGCATTCAGAAATGCAAGTTTCAAGCTGCATTAACAAGAAGTGTACACAAAACAAAAAAAAATTACCAGTTAACAGTCACACTTAGGTGCTTCAGCCACAATCCCTGTACTCTCTAACAAACAGTTATGAGCTTTATTTAGGTTTGTTTTCACACTTCAGAACTTGAAGGAGTTGAAACTGTCATCTCAGTACTGCAATGAAGATGGGGGATGCTAGAGTAAAAATAAGACACCTCCTGCAACGAAGAAAAACAGCAAAAGCAGTAGACTTTGCCTACCCCCAAATGAAACAAAAGCCAAAAAACAAAAACTTTTTCACAAAGTAAATGCCACTCAGACAAGAAAATCCAAATTCTACCTCCAGAGCACTTCTGTATCACTTCATCATGACTATGAAAACTTAGTGGTACCATAAAAAAAGAAAAGCATCCTGTATAAATTTGAGATACTCCTGAAATTCATGTCAATCGAGGTAAGACTGCTGGTAAGATTTACTGCTGTGAACTCCATAGGGGCCAAACACAGGCTGCACTGAAAGAGCAACTCAAGGCAAGAAATCAAGTTGCTGACAGTAGGATTGAACATCTCCTATGCTGTCCTCTGCTTCCTTACAAAGAAAGCATTCAAGTTCCACAAGACCATTGTTAATCCAGTCCAAATGAACTAAACTTTCATCAATAAATGAAGGTTGTTTCCCCAAACTTTTGCTCTTCTTTTGGGACTCTTTCATGTATTTCACTTGGAGGAGAAACAGTGTTTGAAGGGAGAAGCTTGAAATATGTAGATTCAAATGACATTGCACGTACCTGGACAAAGCAGGAACAGGTACTCCTCTCGCTCGAATCGATGCTTTTCCACGGACAACTGGAACTTCTGCAGTTTCTGAGCCACCATTTAAATATGTTAATTCTTGAAGCTGTGCCTGTCTGATTTCATCATTGTAGTCCTAAAACAAGGGGGAGGAAGAGTGAGAAATTTTGTTTGCCCTCCACTCTCAGCAAACATTGCTCCTGAAAGTTTCCTCTTAAAAAGTTGAACATTACACTGACAAAGTTTAATATGCATAATAAAATAGGAATAATATTCAGTTCAAACATTATTAGAAAATTCTACATAATAACTGCCTATTTTGCTCAGGCATATTTTTCTTTCCCTTTGCATATATTTTTATGTAGCTTTACCAATTAAAATGGCAACGTTAAAATGCTGCAGAGATAGGAGGAAATCAGAAAGAAAAATCAAGATCCCATATTCTGAACTGAGATCCAATTTGTAGTTCCAGTGGTAGAATAACTGTTAAAAGCATGAAAAAGAGGAGAAAGAGTTGCAAAATAGAGAATAAATACACTTTTGAGAACAGCACATGAAAATGAAGGAATAGATTAGGAATCCACACTTTTAAGTTAGAAGTAATAGAATAAACACAGGAATTCATTCAATACATTGTTATCTAAATAAGAAGAGCTGAAAAATTAAATTCTATAGTATGCAATGGTAAAAATGCCAAGGACATATGGCTTATTTCTGTCTGCAAAAATCCTCTGCTCTCAAGGTCTAGCAAAAAGAAATCTCAGGTTTTTACACACAGAATTAATATGGTACTTCTCAAGCACAGTTTTCAGGGACCTTGAGTCAACCTCCGAAACAAGCAGAGCACACAGGAATAAAACAGACCCAGCAGTGAACTCTTGAGATAGAAGTATTTTTATATCATTTCTCCTCCACTTTAAGTGAGCCAAGCAGAATGCAGCCATAAAGGTGAATTAAAGATAACTATTTTACCCAATGTGCATCCATACTGAGTATCCAAATATTAATAGGTGCTCCCATAGGAGCAAAGGGATACTTCTGATACAACAGCTCTTCTGCAAATCCGCCCATTTGAAGAAGGAAGGTTTGTTCTAACACCACCCATTTTGCAATTCAATGACAAAACAAAGAATCTGCATCTCACTGCAAATCTGAGTTTATTACATTTATTCACTAGACAGGGACCAAAAGATTGTCAGGCAGTCTTACAGACTTTGAAACATAACCCTGCATTGAAAGGAGATTAAAACTTCCATGAATTCAAATCTCTCAATTATCCTTGCAACATTCTGCTTCTCCTAGACTTCTATAAATGGAAATAAAAAAGTTGTCCTTTATATGCTATTGCTGAAGAAAGTTACTGATGTTTAAAGAAGAAGCACCATAACATTTTGTCCAAAATGCCTTAAATAGCTTCTGAAATTTAACTCCCAACTTCCCACCTGAAATCACCCTCTATTTAGCAGCAGAAATCAAACAGCAAATATGAAAAAGGTCTAGAAGACTGAAGTAACTGCTTCAAATGGCATAATTGAAGCTTTTGAGAAGCATTTAATTCATTATTAAATGACCAGGACCCAATACATAACCAATCCATTGCAGGGAATAGACTACAAACAGAAAACTGAACACTATTCTGGCCAGCTACTGTACAGAAACCTACTTTATTTTTATTCGTTGCTGGACCAGAACTGGCTACAAATGCAAAATTCTGTGTCCTGTATAGAACAAAACTTCAATCTTGACACAAAATGCCAAGGAACTGTACCACCAACACACAAACAACAAAGTTCTGACAGCCTGTATCAGATACCATTTATAATTTCTTCACAAAACATCTTCAGAACTTGGCCCCAGGAAGAATACCTTTGCTCATTTTATACTCAATTAATTTAATTCCTCAGCAAAGATGTGCTCAGGTAGCCACTGTTTGTGTTGATCCCCTTTTCTTTCTTCTCTGATGCTTTCTCACTTTCCTGCAGCACATTACCAGACACAGCAGCAGCCTTAAGTCACAGAGAAGGGCTGCACTGTGTGTGCACAGCACAGAACAGAAAACATGGCCCTTATCACATACACCAGAGGCAGCAGGAGGATGCAGAGTGAAGGGGCAGTACAAGGCTGCCACGATAAGCTGCAGTGTTAATCCATTAGACTCTGAAATGGATTCCTCAATTAAAAGTAGCAGATGGTCCATTTATGAATACTCACTGCTGGAAACAGCACATTTCAAGTCAAATTAAGCAGACAATCTTTTCCTCACCTAGAAGATGGACATGGAAACCCTTTAGACTGCATCCCTCCTCTGAACAGCCTAGGCAGTGGCAGCACTTGAATTACAGTCAAATGCTGCTGCTGAATTTCAACTTAACAGGTGTACTCTCATTTTATGAATAAATTGCCTATCCTGACTAACTACAGTCTTATTCAAACATGGAGGGTGCATTTACATCAAGATCCATGAAAAAGATTTTCATCTCACAAGTCCCCATACTTACATGATCTAACTAAACCTTCTTTAAAATTTTATCTATGGTTTTCACCCAGCCAGGTCAACACATTGGCAGCAGCTCTTCTTGGGATCACTTTAGCTTAAGACCTTATTTATCTCTCAAACTATTAGCAAAGCTATTTATTTATATCATGTTAGGACAGATCCCTACAAAACCCCTCTACAGCTTTGCAAAGCACTCAAGTAGATCTTTATCCTGACAGTGAGCAATCAATAATTATCAGGTTTCCAGCCACCTCTTTTACACCTTGCAGTTACTTGCCAGCTTACTTAAGCAAAAGTCTGTGAGAGCTTCCAAAGGCCACCAAGCTCTTCAAAATGCCATTAAAAGCTATTTCATCACCACATCCTACAAATCAAATATGCAGAAGGTAGGGCAGGCTACAGGAAAAGGCTGTGAATTCTGCCCACATTGTCATGTAACTGGTATAGATTGTTCTTTCAAAAACATTTCTATACTTTGCTTTAAAGACAAGGGAAATAAACTCTGGTAACCAATGGCCAAGGGTAATTAGTGCTGTATCTGTCAGAAGACAAATGACTGCCACTAATCAAAAATTAAGCAAAATAGACTAAGTTCCAATGACCAAAACTGCCATAACCATAGAATCACAGAATGGTTTGGAACAGAAAGGGCCTTAAAGACCATCTCATTCCATCTCTCCAGCCACAGGCAGGGACACCTTCCACTAGACTAGGCTGCTCTAGGGCCCCATCCAGCCTGGCCTGGAAGCCCTGGTATAAATCCAGCAATTAGGGGCAGGTGAGGTTGAAAGTACAAATAGTTTTTGGACCTGAGAGAAGTAATTCTGAGATAACCAGCATCAAGCACAACACCCACCAATCTAATTCTCAAACAAGAGTGCTGACCAAAGACTCTGGACAGAATCAAGAGACTGGCTAATTCAAAGGAAGATAAAAGAATATACTTAAAGTCAGAAGCCACAACTCAAAGTGCAGAAGAAAGGTAAGACTCGAGGTAACATAAGCACAGCCAAAAATGCCCTCAAACCCAGTTTTTATGTTTTGGGTTGAGTAATGCCAATAGTTTAAATGAAGTTGTAAAACTGCAGCTGCTTGAGGTTAAACTTCAGTGCAAGCATGTTTGCCCATGGATCTGAAGATCCAATAAGAGAGGCTGAGGCATTTTTGCTATAGTCAGCTACCACAATATTCCGTATTCTGCATTCTAGCATCAAATGTGATCCTATGTTAAGCACTGATATGAAAGATGAACAATAACCATATTCATAAATGGGGTCTAGCATCTAAAATTGTAGGAAGTCATAGTGACTCTACATTGTAAGGAGAATGTAAACTATGATGATAATCATATATACTCATATCAGAACATCTTTCCTGAAACAGAACAGGTAATTTCTTAAGAAAGATACAACAGACCTTCACCTTGCCAATTTGCATTTGGCAGCAGTGAAGCAAACAGTAGTTCTAGAAGAGAAAAAGCTGCTCCTTATTCCTTCAGTGGCTGCTGCAAGGGGGGAGGTGGAAGATATTAAGGCATTTAGGGCAATTCTGATAAGCTTACATTTGAAAAGCCAAAGGGAAATTAAGACAGTGTTGGCTTGATCCCACAGTTCAGGAAAGATTATGTAGCATCACAGTTCAGCTCAGTATAATAAAGATGCAATGATCAAAAATAAAGATGGAAAAGTGTATAATCAATCAGTCAATGGAATTGCTCATTATCAGTCTGTAATTCTACTGGCTTAACACACTAATGACCAGGTTTTGATAAGCTTATTTAATTTATGACAACATTAGGGAAATCAAGCTCAATGAAGAAAAATAAGACCTCTAATTGAGGGGCCATGGGGATCAGACATATCCTTCCTTCCTGAATGTGCAAGAAGCATTTATCAAATTGAACATATTTCTATCTAAAAAAAGGCAGCTTCTTGCTGTCTAGAATAGCCAGGAACTTAATTCTCCCTTTTCTCTCCACACTATTAAATCATGAATCTTGTAAATAGAGTAATCTTGGACATTATGACAGCCCAGTATTCCTACAAATATTCTGTTGAGTATTCCTTGTGTGATCAGTTAGGATGTCTGAACAGTAATATGCTCATTCACCTCTTTGTCTTGATTCATATACATCAAGAAAAAAGCAATCTGGAACCTGCAGACAAATGTACAATGCAATGCTTGATTTTTTGTAAAATGAGAACATAATACCCAGAACAACTTTGTTTTTTAACTCTCATAGAAGTGCATCTACATTAGGCTTATAGCACATCAAGACATATTCCTCCTGAACCTCCTGACGACTTATTTATCATGCTTTGGTTCATACCACAGTGTAGTACTGGGGCACATGAACTCACTTCATTCAGACAAAAACAGGACAGAAGAAACACTCAAGGAGCACAGCGCTCCAGTCACCTGGAGACTTAGTTTCATAAAATACCTTGAGTTGCAAGGGACCCATAGGGATCATTTAAGTCCAAATCTTGGCCCTGCCCAGGAGGACACCCCTAAAATCCCACCATGTGCCTGAGAGTACTGTCCATTTCTTGAACTCTGTAAGGCTTACTGCTGTGACCATTCCCCTGGGGAGCTGTTGGAGTCCAGGGCATTCCTTTGGGCACCCTGGGAGGCCACAGACCTCGGCAGAGAGGTCTGGGACCCGAGCAAGAGGGTCTGCGATCTGTACAGGGGGTTGTAGACCCTGGCACAGAGCCCAGGAGGACACAGCCTTTGACTTCAGTCCATGGAAAAAAGCTTTTAGCACTGAGAGAAGAATTACAAGTCACAAAGATGTGACAGACAGTAGTGCAGTGTGTCACAGGGTGGAAAATTTTGTAGTTTTAGGATTCTTAGTATGTAGATACATGGGGAACAAGATGGAGGATTTAGGGTGGTGCCCTGAGTTCTTCCTCCTTCTCCCCTGGCCTCCATCTTCTGGTGACGCTGGCACAAAGTAGTTTAAGGAGATTGGGTCAGAGTAGAGTTGACCCCTTTGGTATAGTAATAGGCATTGGCACATAATTGTAAATAATGTACACACAGTTATCTGTACAAAAGGCAGCAACCTCCCATCACGGGGGGAGTCGTCCTGTGTCCGAACAGCTGTGCACATCGCGGCCGGGCACAGAGAACATTGTAAGATAAGAAAATAATAAACAACACGAGAAACCAAAGAGAAAAAGACGTTGAAGACTCCGCTTTTTTCTCGCGTCTGGCTCGGGGCCTTCAGAGGGCAAAAAAGGCCCACTTGAACCACCACCTGAATCTCAGGAAAAGAAAACCAAACCCAAGAATTGGCATCACTGGGTGGGCATGCCAGTGGAGAAGAAACCCGAGAGGGAGCCTGTTCTGGTGCCCAACCACCCTCTGGGTGGTTTCATTGATGTGGACTAGGTTTGGTACAAACTCTAATTCCAAAAATACATACAGGAGCACTGTTAAGTCACCAGCACCAACTGTTGTACAAGAGACACCCCCAACTGGTCCCCAGTAGAGCCATGCTGGCTCTACTCAGACATTTACAAGCTGCTGTCACTCAGATACATGCCTCAGGAAACTCTCCTGAGCCAGGTCCTCACACTTCCCACATCTGACACAAATAAAGACTAACACTTGAGTAACATTTTCAGCAGTAAAAATAAACAGAATTCAATGCACCTTGAGGATGCTTTGCTTTCTATACTATTCCTCTGATCACCAATAAAGACTGAAGAAATGTTCACTCAAGAGCGAAATCAACTGGGAACTTCACACACAGAAACATCACCTCAAGTGCTCCAGAGAGTGCTTCCTAAGAGAGGCTGGATTTTTTCAAGCAGTTTAATATTGCAAAGAAGTAAGGTTGGTTCTTACATAAGGAGCAGATGAAGCTATAGAGGACATTAGAAACCCATTATTTAGACATATTCCAAACACAAAGTAAAAATTGTATGGGAAACCAGACATGATTTTATACACCCATACAATGGAAGCTGAAGTATATACCCAAAAAAAAGTACAGCTCATGTATCACTAGTATTGTGATAAAAATAAAGATACGAGATAAACCTGTATTCTCAACACTAAACCAGGATTACAGGTGAGAGAAATACTACACCTTCAAATGTATTAATTCTTAACTGATGCTCCATGTGTACCAAGAAAACAGAAAAGGCACACATTTTACAGATTTTTACAATTATTTGTAGTCTGTGATACTTTTAAATGACTAGTTAAGCAAGAGTAATTTTCTCTTTTACTATAGGTCACGTCATGGCATTTGTGTGGACAGTTACAGATTCACCCAGTAACTGTCTGTATCAAAATGCAAAGTATTTCACAATCATCATTTCTCTCACCAAGGAAATTAAGAAACATTACCTGACCAATATTGTACACTGTTCAGAATCATGAAACAGCTTGGGCTGGAAGGGACCTTAAACATCATCTAGTTCCAACTCCCTGCAATGGGCAGGAACACCTTCACCAGCTTACTAAGTTTTAGAGATAACATTTCTCACTCAATACTACTAGAATTCTCATAAAAAAAAATACTAACAGGGATGAGGAACTTCTTGATTTCTTCCAATGCATGTCCCATTCTGGCATATGCTTCTGCAGGTGGAGCAAATACTTCAATTAAAACATGTAGGTCATCATTTAGGTGAAAATACTTTGCTTCTCCACTTTTTCTCAACTCTTCCTCCTAGGAGATAAGAAAAAGATTGGTTTTACACATTCTCGTTTGAAACATTGTTATGCAAGTATTGAAGTTTCTCCAGAGGAATCTGCAAACACTGTTCACTCATGTTCAGATGTCTACAACTGAAAAAGTAACATGAAATAAGAGCCAACAGATCCTGCTCACATACAGAAACTGTGGCACAAGTACGACTGGTTACAAAAGTTTTCCCAGGTGCACCAGTTTCATGAAGAGGACACTTTTCTTGAAAGTAAAGTCTACAGAAACAGGTTTGATCTAATATTCCGCAAGAGCAAGCTTCTTTTACCAATATTACTTCAATCACAGTATTACTATACTGCTTTGATACTTATTTTCTGTTCTCACTAAAGTTTTTATCCGATGAGCGCATCCTTCACAGAACCGCGCTATTTGGACATGAGGCTAACAGCATATGAGATGAGGAAAGAGAACATTCGCAAAGAGAGTTCATTAGCTCTTTCAGAAGGAAACTTATTTCTTTCATCTTCCTTCACCCAACCCACTTCAGTGACTGCAAAGCTGAGTTCAGTGGAGTGAAGCAGAGCTCAGTTCTCAAATACTGACATTCACATGCAGAATATTCACAGACCAAAAAGGCAGCACTTGCTTTTCTCAGACTGCCCCTTGTCCATGTGTACTTGACAGCTTCAAGGGATAAAACCAGCACTAGAAATGATTTCATTGCTTTACCAGATAACATTGTATCAAATAATTAGCAGGTCTGCTGTCTAAAAAACTAACACTCCTGCAGCTTCTTATATTTGGCAAGAACCAAGTCAGCCCTTCACCATTTAGATTACAAAAATTTTAAGTTGCAATGATAGCTGAAATCTCCTCTCCTGCACACCCCTAATTACGGGTTGAAGTTTATATGTGACAATCCATTTCTGCTTCTCATGAATAACATTCTTATCAACATGACTTGTGTTTTACTATGAAGATGTTTGAAAAAAAATCAGCCTAGGTTGCTGTCAGAGCACCAAGAGCAAGAATATTAAGAGGCCACTCAGCAGGATTAGACTCCGTCAGCCAAATCATTATTTTGTCAACACAAATAAGATCTTAAAAATAGAAACTAACCTAATATAAATGTCACAGCTCAAATATCTAGTTTTAATAGTAACTGCTTCTCAGTTAAATACCTAGGAACAATTACTCAAAACATACGAGCCACTAGCACTGGAAGCTAGTTGAGTTCCCCATATACTGGTTTTTAGTATATACCTGCACCACGCATTCCCTGTCCTTTTCTTCTAAAGAAGAAAAAAATCACTGTGCAGTTAGTTTATGCAGAAAACAGTACTAAGAAACTTCCTTTCTGTGTTTATTGATAAAGTTGGCTGAGAACAGCAATAAGCAATAGCAAAGTCACAATTTTCTAAGTAGGACCTGGTAAAAAAGCACTTCAATCAGCAACTTTAACAAAACATACAGAATTTCAACGCAGGGTTTTTAAAGATCACTCCCATTACCAAACTTTTCAAGTCACTCTGTGCTTTTTCTGCTAAGTTCACTTGTATCATTGTATTTTATTTTAGTTCTGTAACGTGACTTGGCAATGCTTCCATTACTTTCTCCATTCCTTGCAAGGCCAGAAGTTGAACTTTGATGATCCATGCGGGTACCTTCTAACTTGGGATATTCTGTGATTCTATGAAAACACTACACACTAAAACTCTTATAACAGCACACAAATGAAAATTAGCTCACCCACTCACTGGCTACATCTCACAGCCTTGGGAACACATTAGCATTTCAGGGGTTTTCCTGTTTCCTATGAAGACCAACACAAAAGCTGCTACTTGTTCCCATTCCCGTATCCCTCTTTGACAGCAATTTAGCTCCCACAAAATTCTCTGTCTTCCATTACTTGACATCTATTGGCTTGATTTGCCCACTGCATGTAGAATCTTGGCTTGACTGGCCAAAGAGGGACATTAACCAATAATCAATATTTTGATCTCCTATACTTTTTATTTGTTCCAATTTTCATTACAAGGTTTGTTCCCCTTCTCAGAAATTTAAGGTAAATAAACTCCACTGACATACTCAGGTCTTACCTTTGTCTTGTCCCTCATAGAACCTTTTCCCAAAATAGACATTTTTGTCAGTGTTTCTTCCTGTAAACGCTTCAGAGAATTACCACGTGGACCCAAAAGTTTTCCCACAAAGTTGAACTGTAAGAAAACAAAACAAAAAAACCAACACATTAACCTCATTGGTTTTTTAATTGTAAATTAATGAGCAATGAGTAAATTGAAAGGGATATTTTGCTGAAACAACTTTTGGTCATAGGTGCCAGTGATTGGATCATAAATTAAAAACATTAAATACAATCATATAGTACAATTAATAGAATGTCAGTGGCTCCAGCAACACAAAAGTATCTGAACTCAAGGATGACTCGGTGTCCACTACAGCCTGCTAGATCAAGATGAGCCTGTTAACAAAACCATCTTGCTCCAGCTAACAGGAGGCATTGTGCCCAAGGCTTTTGTCCTGCTGAGAGGCTCCAACCATTCCAATATCTGCTGAAAGAGTGGCAAGGTGAGCTGCAGGCAACTGTGGAGACTCCTGGAATGCATGTGAAATAACTTCTGACCCAGGTAATAGACAGACCTACCAGAGGGAAGGCATTAATGGATCTGTTGGTCACCAATGCAAATGAGCTCACTGGGGACATCAAGACTGGAGGCAGCAATCATGCACTGGATATAGATCAGGAGTAAAGCTGGGCTGCTGAACTTTAGGAAAGCAGTCTTCCAGCTCTTTGGGGAGCTAGTCAGTGGGATCCCCTGAGAGACTGCCCTCAGGGATGAGGGAGTAGAACAGAGCTGGCAGATCTTTAAGGAAGTCCTCCATTGAACACAAGAGCTATAGATTCCCAGCAGCAAGAATTCAGGCAAGAGACCAGCATGGCTGAGTAAGGACAGGCTGGTCAAAGAAAAAGGCAAGAAACAAATGCACAGACTGTGGAAGTTAAGACAGGTGTCTTGGGAAGAATATAGAGATGAAGTCTGGTTGTGTATAGCTGGGATGAGGAAGGCCCAAATGAAGCTGAAACTGAATCTGGCAAAGGACACAAAGAGTAACAGAAAGGGCTTCTCCAGGTGTGCCAACCAGAAAAGGAAAGTTAAAAAAGGTGTTACCCCCTACTCCCACTGATAAACCAGGATGGAAAATTGGTTACAGTAGATAAGAAGGTTGAGGTACTCAACAACTGAAGTGACACAATCACATTAAAAAGATAGTTCTAGGCAGAAATAAAATAAAGTGATGCTGAACAGCAAACAGGCTTAAGCTTTGTGGCCTCAAATTTATGAAACAGTTTGTAAGTTCTTTGCTTGTCCTTCTACTGCCGTGCCACTGAAGAGCCAAGATGGGCTGCACTGATCTCCCTGTTCATCTGGACTTATTTGAAAGGACTCAACAATGGGGCAATGGCAGTCCCAAATCTCTTGCTGCTGCACTGATGTCCTGATGGAACAAAGGCCCAGCTGCACTTACTCTACAATGCAGAAAGTCTACAGCTCCAGTTCATCTCTTTCAGCTTTAGACAAAAAAGAAAGCAAGCATTAAAGGTCAACTAAATAAGAAAATGTAAGTTTATTCCCCTTACTAGTTGCAAGTTCAATTCCAGGTGCAGACCTGACATAACACTATTGAGAAAATGGCTTATGGATTACTATAGTCCACAGAACCTATTAAATTTAAGGCCTTGCATGAACCAGTCTATTCTGAAATTATCAGGTCACATTAAGACATTCTCAGGGAATTTCTTTAATGTTTAGTGTTTCTTTTTTTATTAGAGTTGTCCATTTTTTTCACATAGGTCCTAAGATAGAGTCAAGAAAAATATTAATCAGAAAGATTGAGCAGATACAGGTAGAAATTTCCCTTGCTGAGAATATTCAGGACTCAGGGCCACTGATGGGGTCCTGTGCAATTTAATTTAGAATCATTATTTCAACAGAAGGTTGAACATCAAAAGGGAGAAATCTTCTCTAGAGATTCCTTTTAACTTGGACTTCTGATTTTACTGTTTCAGAAGGTATAACAAAGGAAAGCAAACAAATTGAAACAATTTGTAACAAATTTGAACTTGGAGAAGTCAGTTACTCCTTATTAAGAGTTTCCTTAAAGGAAGCCCATAGTTAAGCTCAAAGTAAAGCTTTCATGTAGTGGAACACCACCTCAGTTTTTCAAGCATTACTTAAGATGACTTATGGCTACTTATAACAGCCTTTTTAAGCTACTGGGAATAAAAAGAAAGATTTACTCTTTACTGCAGCTATATTCTTTTAGTTAAAACCAAGTAGTTTAACATTGTGTAAACCTAAAACTTGACCTACCAAACTTTAATACCTCCAAAAGCTGTCATCTTTAAAAAAACAGGAAATCTCTAGTGACAAAGTCAGACATTACAGAAGCTATACAAGGACTGCACAGATGATATGTTCTAGACACATCTAATGAACATGAAAATGTATTGTCTGTATCCTGAGATCCACTGAACTATTCTTTTCTGTGCACCGTGGCTCCAAATATTTGATTTGGCAAGTCTGAAGCATAAGAAACTTGAATTGCAAGTCTGAAATTCTGCTGATTTGAAAGCACAGTACCTCTAGGTGTAGCTTGAAAACACAAGTATTAGTAAAATATGGCTTACAATGCAGTCACAAAGCATTTTAACTCCCACATAACAAAACTAAAAGGCTTTGGAACATTTCAATTGATTATTCCATAAATAAAACCCATTTATGATATTGAAGGAATCCTTTCAGTAGAAAACAGATTATTTACTTTGAACAGGTACTGCATTTTGTTCAAACTGTACTGCTTTATCTCCCTTTTACATCAAATTGGAAACATCCAATCAAAGGTTTATTTTGAAATATTTCATAGATATAGAAACACTCTAATATCAGTCACTAAGTTATTATTATTACTTATACACTGCTTTCAATCAAATAGTAGAAGGACTCAAACCTAAAGGTACAAATCCAGCACACTAGATTTGATTTAAAACAAATTTTAGTTACAAAATTAGCAAATCCTGATTGTCTGCTGGTGTTACAGAAGCAAGTAGGCCTGGCAGATCCAGATTAGCTTTTACACCAGATTGTTTACATACAAATTGAATGGGTGCTTCCCATGCTCCCCATTAAGGGTTTATTTGCCCCAAGAGCACAAGAACAAAGAACAAAAACAGCTTTATTATTGAACTCAGGCTTATAAACTATCTCTGACCGGTCACATTCACTAGTGCTGGATCAGAATCAGACACACCAGACTCCCCTCTTCACTCACCCCTCTCAATAGAGCACAATCACCTCCCAACTGCTGTAAATACCAAAATAGTCTTCACCTTCACCAGCTTCAGCTTGACACTCTATTAAAGCAGTCACACTGTATTCCAGTGCAAGCTGGTGAAATTTTCAGTTTTACGGGACGCTTAAGATGAATTCTTAAGTGTCAGCCATAAGTGTCACTCTACACTGGATCATCTTTGTCAATTCAGGAATTGTTTCCGCACTAAGACAGCTTCTAATGTTTTAGTTAGGTACCAGTAAAATATGCACAATGGCATATAAAAGAGGAGATAAAGTCCCCAACTCAAATTTGCTTCTAGACCAGCTCTGAAGGATTTGGCAACTATGGTATCTCAAGCTAAATTACAGGCATCTTTGCAAAAACAATATCAAGATTCAGATTAACAGACCTGGGAGGAAGCAATTAGATAAAATGGGGAAAATTAGCACCTCAGCTACACTTCTAACCAAGTAATGTTCTGCTATTGATAAACGGTAACCTCTGAACAAAATATCATCTGGTAATACACTCGTTTGAGCAGAAGGATGCAAGGTTTGAGAGGTGTTCTTTTTCCTAAAATCTGTGATCACTGAAAGCACATCCTCCTGTACCTCTGGTTTACTTTGTGGATAAAATTACACCATGCAGTGCAACAGCCATTCCTATAATTCCTGGGATATGGGATTTTCTCTTGACCACGGGGTCCATTAGCTGGCAAATACTGGTTAACTGTACTGAAAGAGTGTATCTGTTTCCCTTTTACAGATGATCCTAAAGTCTGTAACAAAAATCTCCAATTTAAGATACATCTCAAATAGAAAACATCTTTCACAATAGAAACAACAAAAAAATGAATAAATATAAGGTTTTTGCTTCAAAATTTTTTCCTGTCTTAGATGTTCATAAATTCTTATTTTAAGAAACATTTTTTCAGTTATCATACAATGGAGATTATGAGCATCATTGTGTAGCATCCACTTCTTCAAAATCACCAAATCAAAACATGACTTGAACAGTTTTTTATAGAGATTTGTTTCCTTACCACATCACTGCTTGAAGCTATTCCCTGAAAATATTTCTGGAGAAACAGTTACAAAGAACATTCAATGAACATTATATTCTCTCCAGAACCATTTGATCTACTGTATAAATTATAACCAAAAAAAAAAGAAATTAATGCAAGTGCTACAGCATTTTTAAATGTATATATTACAGAAAAGGGGATATAATAGAAAAAGTAATCCTTGTTTATCCCCAACCAAGGCAAGTCTGCTAAGAATGGTTCATCCAGCTTAAAATACTTAGTGAAAGTATAAATGCTTGACCAAATGCTTTCCTGTAAAGCTTTAAGCACTCCATTGTTATTAAAGCCATAGAAAGCTTCCTTGACATGTTAGTTTTCTGCAGTGGTTTCTCTGTGACAGGGTCACTAGGAAAAAAAAGTTAATATAAGATTCAGAGCACTTTCCCTTAGAATGGCCTGAAGCAAGGTAAACTTCAAGGTTTTTCCTATTCATCTCAGAGAGAAAGTTTCTATAGAAAGGTAAGTGTAATGCCTCAAGCATCGATGTTACACCACAAACTACTCTCTTTCATGTAACATGGTAATAGGTCTTTAAACATTTATTCATAGCAGAAAGCTTGGTCAATTTTACTGTAAAGTTGCTCAAAAGTTATCGCTGCTATTACAAATGATGCTTGTTCCTCCACATCACTTCTGGTTATGCAACCACATTTTCTCATTTCTGCTTTAAGAAATCCTTAGAGCTGAGCTAATATGAAAAATTACTTTCTAACAAGTCATGTGATTAAAATATTAATCTCTGCATTACTTCACATAACAGCAGATATACTGTATATGACAATGACATTTTAAAACAGGTATTTTCACTTTAAAAGTTGAGCTAAAAGGCTTAAAGGGATGACAGTTCCACAAGTTAGTAATTTTTGAGAAAATATATTTAAAGTATCACTTCGGGGAACAACAGAACATTTCTTCTTAACTTTTGAGATTTACCCAGTATTTAAATGTAGATCAGTGAGCAACTTTTAAAATAGTAGCCTCACAAAATGGAAGTAATTATTCCCCACAGTTTTGATCCATCTCATGGAAAACTATCATGATTCCCTTTACCATCCAGGGAAGCTATTTTTTTCACCTAATTCAGAACACCCAAGTTCAGCAAACTGTCAAAGCAAAATCAGGGTTTTGAGACTA
The DNA here is from genome assembly GCA_013397395.1 of Sinosuthora webbiana. Classification (NCBI taxonomy): domain Eukaryota; kingdom Metazoa; phylum Chordata; class Aves; order Passeriformes; family Sylviidae; genus Sinosuthora; species Sinosuthora webbiana. The sequence goes on along the minus strand of VXBN01005279.1, from coordinate 101,416 downwards.
AACTATTCCACAATGCACATTTATTAAATGTATGGGAGGGGGATAACACTTCCTGCCTCAAGTAAACAAAACTCTTAAACAGCTTTTACACCTGATGGCTCCTCACAGCAGTGTTGGGACAGAACCACAGAGTCCCTCCACCAACACAACCATATCAGGACCTTCCTTGAGTGGCCAGCTCACTTTTATGCCTTTAAATCTGTTCAAGTTTGAAGATTATTTTCAAGCACAAAACACAACAGAAATACAGGTTTAAGGGTCACATTTCCAAACAAGACCCAGAGTCAGTTGAGGTATTCAGCTGATCAAACAGCAAGTCACTCTAACCTCAATGTCCTTAAGTGACAAGATCTCATGCCACTACCTGCAGTTTAGACATCCAGCATCCACATGGACTCCTATCTATAGGTAACTTGATTTAGAAATCAGTTCTACCTCAAAAACTTGGCCCTTTTCCTATAAGGTTGCATAAAAGCCCAACCTCTCTAATCCTTACTTGTAGTAGATGCCCCAGTTACAACAGGATTGCAGACAGCATTACCAAAGCTTATTCAAGCTTCACCTAAATACTTCAGATTAATTTCCTTATCACAGCACTTCAGGTCTCCTGAAGGTATCTGCAGAGCAGGACCAAACCAAACAACTGTAAGACTCTGCACAATCATATTTTGAAAATATGTGACTAGGCCTGCAATCTATAGAGAAGTTTCCACAAGTTTTTGTCTTACCAGGTGAGACTATCTGTCACCACAAAGACATTAAATCAAGGACTTTTTTTACAGGAGTCTGTTACTCCTTCCTAATAACAAAAGGAAATTTATTCAAATGCACAGCCAGCCTCAAGGAGAAACTGAACATAACTCCTGGGACTAACCATCTTGAGTTATTTCACAGCACAGACAAAATTCAGGTTGTCTTGGTTATTCTATCAGCTTCTATCAAGGTCGAGATCTGAAAAAAACCCACATTTTTACCAACTGCTGCATGAGATTAAACACGTTAACTAACACTGCCAAGGGTTGAGTACAACAAAAGTTCCCAGTTAAAGGACGTAACTATAGAGTATCACAGAAAGAACCAAGAGCTCTTAAGTAGGAGGCCAGTTAAGCACATCACCAGGAACACTCAGATATTTGTACACTATGCAAAAGACTAGAAACTCAATTTTTTTTCATGGTAAGCAAAGATGCACAAAAAAGTGCAATAGATACTTTCGAATGTGAGGTCTACCGGATTCTTTTCCAACAGAAACCCAGCTGCTCTGCACTTTAGTTGAAGAGTTGCTGCAGCACTTAACCTGTCACCTTCCAGGGCTGTCAGAAGCAATTGCACAGGACCCAGCCACGGGCTCATGAGAATGTATCTGACAGGACAGGAAATGTGAGCAAGCATTACCATGCCAGGCTGATCTGATCAGAGCCTGGACTGCCTGACCTGTGTTGAGGCTATTATGATTTATTCAAGGAGTCAGAATTACAGAAAAGTTTTAAAGAAGAAAAAGGCAATGTAATATACATTTCAGGTCTAGCAAGCTGTCTCGCTTGGGGGCAGGGCACTGACAGGTTGTTTTGGTTCACAGCCCTCTTTTATAACAAAATTAGGATAGGATTAATGAAATATCAACATACATAAACAGCAGAGGCATCTTTCTTTCCCAGAGCCATCCCTAGCAAATATAAACAGAAGAATAGTTTCTGTTGGCAAAAATCACTTATATTTGTGGTTAGTTTCATTTTCATCTATTTAACCCTGTTAAGGATTTAATAACTTGGGTTTTTTGATCTAGTTTAAAAGCAGGACCTTTTATTTAGGGGACTATTCTGTTAATGAAGTTGAAGCAATTTTTTTTTCTCATTACCTCCTGGTTTTTCAAATTAGTTAGATTGAACCCAAACTGGTAACCCAATGCTTGTTTGAGAGATTTATCAATTAACCCAATGCTTGTTTGAGAGATTTATCAATTATTAAAATGATTTTTTTAATGATCAATTACTATAATATCAGCTTCAAGCAGCAGATTCCCAGGTCACTAACCCCATAAAGACTACATCTCCTGAAAAAAATGGAGATGTCTTTGTTCAGGATCTTGTGAAACAGGCAACAGCATTAGTGTGGACTGAAGGCAAACATGCCAGAATGATAGGGGAACTCTGAATTCAATACTGACATGCAGAAGATTTTTTTGCACAGATTTCATCCATATTTAAGTCTGGAATTTCATTTTTCTGAAGCATTTGTCACCAACACTGATCAGTAGAAAGAAAACTTAAACAAATCTTTTAACCATTTTTCTGAGGAATTCTCCCTTGGTATTTTCTACCAACACCACATTTGTAGCAATATCAACACCTACCAGAGGTAAAATGATCTAGGAAACTGCACACACAGATAGAGAACAGCAGTGCAGAGGCACAGAGCATTTACGTGAAACACCATTTCAGGTTTTTGAGGACCACAATATGCTTTGGTAAGTTCCACAAAAAAACTCACAGAAAAGTATAGGATGGAAGAGACCTTAAAGATCCAGTTCCAACCTCCTTGCCATGGGCAGGGACACCTTCCACTTTATCAGGTGGCTCAAAGCCCCATCCAGCCTGGCCTTGAACATCTCCAGGGATGGAGCATCCACAACTTCTTTGGAAAACTATACCAGATACCTCACTGCTCTTTTAGTGAAGAATTTCTTCCTACTATCTAATCTAAATCTCTCTTCTTTCAATTTAAAGTGATCCCCACCTATCTAATACTCCATGCTCTTGTAAGAAGTCTCTTTCCGGCTCTCTCGTAAGCCCCCTTTAGGTACTGGAAGATTCTGTAATGTCTTCCTGGAGCCTTCTCCAAACCTCTCCTCCCATCTTTCTAGCAGAGGTGCTCCAGCCCCAGTCATCTTCATGACCTCTTCTAGACTTCTTCCAACAGGCCCACATCCTAAGCTCTGGGGACCCCAGAGCTGAATGCAGCTCTGCAGGTGGGGTCTCACTGAAGCAGAGCAGAGGGGCAGAATCCCCTCCCTCACCTGCTGCCCACGGGGCTTTGGATGCAGCCCAGGATACCTTTGGTTTCAGGGCTGTGAGAGCACATTTTGGGTTCCTGTCGAGCTCTTCCACCACCACCCCAAGTAATCCTCCTCAGGGCTGCTCTTGATCCATTCCCTGCCCAGCCTGTATTTCTGTCTGGGACTGCCCCAACCCACAGGGATCACCTTGCACTTGGCTCTGCTGAACTTCATGAGCTTTGCACTGCCCCACTGCTCCAATCTCTCGAGGTTCCTCTGGATGCCATCCCATCCCTTCAGTGTGTATCAACTGCACCACACAGCTGGGTGTCAGTGAACTTGCAGAAAGTGCACTCAGTGTCACTATCCATGTCACCAACAAAGATATCAAACAGTCTGGGTCCCAGTACCAGCCCCCAAAGAATGACACTCATCATTGGTCACCACTTGGACACTGAACCATTGACCAAAACTCTGAGTACAACCATCCAGCCAATTCCTTATCCACCAAATGGTCCATCCATCAAGTCCATCTCTCTGCAGTTTAAAGACAAGAGTGACACATAGGGCAGTGTCAAATGCTTTGCACAAATCCACATAGATGACATCACTTGCTTTTCCCCGTTATCTATCAACCTTGTAACCCTGTCAAAAGAGTTCAGCAGTTTTGTCAGGCACAACTTGTCCTTAATGAAGCCACCTCGGCAGTCACCAGTCAGACAACATGGATGTATCCAACACAAGCACTCTACATACATCTCAGGGGAATCAAGATGATTGGAACAACTCCGTAACTACCCCACAGATCTCTAACTTCTGAGCCCTTCTCTGAACACATGAAAAAGAAATAGGATTAGCACGTCAAAAAATAATGCAAAAACACTTTGTTCTCCCATGTACAGGCATTTAAAACTCATGTCACTTACTGCAGACTACAGTATGCCAGGATAAGGTTCTTAGCTTGCCACCTTGAAGCTATGTAGCTTCATGCAATGTATCACAATTTATTAGATCTCAGAAATAAAACCACAAGTCTGGTTCTAATACCAAGTGATAGCAAATTGCAGTGACTGGTTGTGGTTTAGGGCAGGTCTTTTCAGAGATATCAAGAGTATCTATCACAATTCTGAACTGGTACCTCCCAGACTACTCCCATACAGTGACAAATCTTAGTTCATTTTGACTCTACAGAATCTTTAATGAGCAACCTTTAACAAATATCCCTCTACATTAATAAACAGAAATTGCTAAGAGAAGTTGATCCCCCAAATATTGCAGTAAAAATATTCTTATTAAGTATCTAGGATTTTATTCACTCTGTCAGAAGAGGAAATTTATGTGAATAGAGATAACAGTATTTTGTTTTCTGTGGAGCAGTCACAGTGGAGATGCAGGAACTCATATGATATGTCTGTTCTGCACAGCTGTTTTATTTTGCACCTCTGGATCTGCCTGGACCTAAGTTCAGGCATCTTTCCACAGCACACACCAGGTTTTATTCCAGTTCAGTGTCTCTATGGGTCAGAAGCACTGATCAAACATCAGAGCACCTCCAGCCATTCAAAACACAGCAAGGGCCTTCCTACTTGCTATCCTAAACAATTTCAGTGTTTAATCCTATAAAGAAAGCTGACATTAGATAAAGAAGCAGGAGTATCTCTCAGAAGACAGTGTTTCCCTTTTTAACAGCCAGTTTGCCTATCTTGCCCCTAAGCTCAAGTATCTACATCTCAACATTTAGAAGAGAAACATCCTGTTTGTAAACACTGACCATGGAGTAAGGGGTTCCTATATTTTACCTTCCAATCTTTATGTTTCTGTATGCTTGTATATAGCTCTTTTGGTCATAAATATGACTAAAGTCAGAGTTCCAAAGAGGTGCCCACATGATGTTCAGCCTTGCACTCACTCAAGGAATATTTCATGAAACTTTGAACAGCAGCAAAGAAATTCCTGCAAGTTACCCTGTACAGGCCTGCGAGAAAAACACTGATACTGTGCAGAAAAAAATCAATTATAAACAGCTTTCCTAAACAGAAGGAGGAAGGAACAGTGATCTTTTTCCTCCATGAACAGAAAGTCTTGAAATTTCTAGTGGGGAGAAAAACCCATTGCAAACAAATTAAAAAAATGCTAATCTGATTGTCATAACATTAACCTTAAAATTTTAAGCAGCACCAAAATAATAAAGCTCCACAGCCTACTGAATGTTGCATAAATGCTTCCAGGCAGCAATATTTTAGTGCAGGATAATACTTGGCAGTAAAGAAGTGTTAAGAATTCATAGTGGGCAAAGAAATTAATGAAACAGTCTCTACCCCTACAGAACAGACTGCATAATTTAGCAGTCAAGCTATAATTCATTCAAGAATAACAATGGCTGGAACTTAAGAGGATGAGAAGAAAATTTACACAATTAGTTCCTTAATGGTGCATTTTAAGCTACACTTCCAGCTAAAATAAGAAAGTTTCAAAGCCTGGCATCAGATTCAACTTCAAAATTTGTTTTTCCTTTTGATATTCTGAAGAGGAGGCTCCTGCTATCCCAAATACAGGTTTCAATTTATTTGCTCTCAACATACTATTTTGTGTGAATAGCACCACTTTCCTGCATGCTTATTCCAACAAGAATCACTTCTACCTTAGAGCTCCTACAGAAAAGATTGCAGAACAGTAACAGTAGTGAATGGTAATAGTTTGAAATGTTACATTAAAAAATAGTTAAGATACTAGTGAAAGATCTTTTGTAAGAACTTAAATTTATCAAATATGAAAATCCACTTACCTTAGGGAATTGTTTTACTGGAATCAGAACTTTTTGTCCCAACTTCATATTCTTATTGATGACTACATCAATATACTTCTCTTCTTCCTTTCCTTCCCCCTTTTGGAATTTTTCAATTTCTGTTAAAGAAAAAAGTTATTTTTTCAGTTAAATGCAACAATCTAAAAGCTCAGAATCTTCAAATTCAGTATAAATAAATTTCAAAGCTAATACTGTAGCTTGTATGGCATACAAATGACATATTGTGTAATTAATACACGTAATTGGTTATACAAGGCCAATAGGGTAAAGCATGTTTCCCTTTTTTATATTCATGTTTATATCAGCACCTTCAACTAGCACAGCAAACACTGTACTCACTTAACACTTTTGATACATTTTTTATATGGCTCAAGTAGTGAAAACTATTCCTAGATACCTCTGAGCATGTTTAAATTAAAAAACATAGCTTAATATTCAACAGTTTTATTCTTCTTCTATAAATAAAGTATACAGTTTTAATGGTGGCTTTCTACAGTGCACTTAGGAACAAATGTCAAGTTAATCTTTCAGAATTTCAGGAATGTAATTGAGGCACACAGATCAAACCCAAAAATCTGAGATTAGTGTTATACCAATGACATTATTTCGAATAGGATTTAGAAATTCAAACCCTGGCTTGCATGACTCCATTCATTCCAGAGATACACACAAAACTGACTCTTGATCATACTTTTCTCCAAATACTGACTCTCTAGTGTGCTAATGAAAAATTGCCGATTTCATTTTATTAGGGAGCATTCATGAGGAGCATACAGGGAGACAAAGTGAAGCACTTCTGAGTTATTTGCTGGATTGGGTCCACCTTACTGGGAGCTGCAGCATTAAAGTCGTTAGCATGCACCAAAATCCAACCCATTTCAGAGGTGCCACAGAAGTTCTTCAACAGGAATTTCGCACTTGTCCTCCACAAGCACCTCCATATACCTTGTTAATTTGTCACAACAACAAACACCCTTCTACTCTACTCCACCACTAGAAATTAAGGACACTCATCAAGACCTTGCAGTTTCTTTAATGGGAATGTGACCTTATGCCAAGAAGAGACTGTAATAAAAACTTGAACACAAAGACACCAATCAAAAATACAGGAGAAACCAGCCTTTAGTACACTTTCAAATAAAATCTGGTTTGAAATTAGGACCATTGAAAAAACCAAATAAACCAACAAATTTCTAACCATGGAGAAAAATCCATGCATTATTAGCAGATTTTTAATTGAATACCAGTTCATTTCCATTTACCACTACAGAAATTAAAATGCCAAGATATTTTTTAATAACTAAAACTTATCTTTCATGCAAGTTTCACTAACACAAAACATGAAATAAACAATGTATCCAAGTTACTGTCCAGTGACTGAAAACTAAGAAAGTCAAACCAGCCTCACGCTATCTAAAGGATTTTTGAAGGAAAAGAATTCCACAGCTGTACTCTCAAAACTTCTTATCAAGTCTCTATGAAGTTTTTGATTCCTATGGATTGTAGCAAGGTAAAAATTCTGGAGGAGCCCTAATAAAGCAACTTTGCCCCAGCATGTCCTTTGTTTCACCATGCTCAGTTTAAAGAAGCCTCCAGCACCATTATTCCACCAGCTAACAACAACCAAAGAACAACTCAATAGTCGAAAACCAGGTAAAAATGGAAGTTTTAAAATGCCACATTACAGACTAGGGAATTACAGGCAATTAAACAGATGTAAAGTTACATCAGTTTAATTTGGAACTCATTTCCAGGTGAAATTACGACCAAAATTTTATAGGGTTTGATGTTCCCACTCAGAAATCAGGTGACTGGTATCTTTTAGAAGTCAGAGTATCACATTCAGGTGTAAAAGCATAATATTATCACAGCATTCAAATACAGATATACATCTAACACCCCTCTTTCCTCATATAAAAAGGGCAATAGTGACAAAGCTCTTTGATTTCTCTTGAAAAACAAGATTAGGTACTTACAGGATTTTATGTTTTACAAGTAAAAAACACAACACCAATTTTTAAGGCTGCTGTTGGCACTACATTAGTAGTATAAATACTCAAAGCTTAAAATTGATCAGAATTCTGCTGTTCTTTAATTTTTTACACCATAAAATGCTGATTATTAAAACTGTAATAAAAATACATCCATTTGTTATGACTGAAGCAAATGCAGTTGCAACAAAATTTGATATGATGTGATTTAGTATTGATTTTAAATGTTAGGACCAAAATTTGTTCGAAGTCAGAAAACTACAGTTCAACTCCATTCAATATTAAATTCAATTAATGCATTTTGCTGTGTTTTTTTTGTGACAGCAGTGCACAAAGATTCCCAGGTAGTTCAATTGATCCCAGCCTGATACAAGACCTTTATGAGTTCTCAGTTGCTGTAATTAATGTTACAATAAAGGACTTTTTCCTGAACAATCTAAACTTACGAAATATAAGTACCTCCAACATCAAAGCCCACAAAGTCTCTATGATCTGATAAAGCTAAAAATTTGTTTTCTCTTGTTGGGTTTTATGCTGTATCCCCAAATGCAAAGCATGGCATACACTGCAAACCCCCTGCCCACCTGAAAGTGAGAACCACAAATGTATGAATCAACAGCGGTTTAAAGAACTTCCTAGAAATTGCCACGAAATATTACACCTAGAAATGATTTGTTTCAGACACCTCAGATGCACTTAAAATGCACTTGAAGAGTTAAGCAGAGTCCTACCTCAGTAACATTCTTTAGCTGAGCCAGCTGCATAAATTCCTTAAGAGATCAATACACTGCTAATTGTATTTCCTAAATACTTTAGCTTAGAGAAGTTATTTGAATTAAGTATTTGAAGGACTCGGTTGCAACAATGTGATTAATGCTAAATATGCTCATAATATGGGACTAAACTGAGCTAATAAAAACCATAAAAAGGCCATTCTCTTCTTGCTTTAGTAGATACTGAACTTTGAAGTCACTGAAGTAATTAAAAGAAACAGATTATTTACTCCAAAAAATCAGCTTTCCTACCCCAAGTATCTACATGCTTTATTGAACATTTTAAGCAAAAAACCTTTCTTCTTTTACTTGTGCTGTTTAAATAACTTTCCTTTTGCTTGAAGAAGCTACTGAAACCCTTTAATAGGCTGCAAATCAGCTCTCAGAAAATGGATCACAATTTCCCCCATTTGTTTTAAACACAAATTCCTTTACTAACAAACAGCCATTGCCCATTGCCAAAGCAGTACAAAGTAAGATTAAGTAACTTTTTCCTGTTATGGTCTAATGTTAATCAAACCTATTTAAGACTTTCTGCCTCTTCATTGCTATTGTAAAAGACTTTAGTTTTGTATGAACAAAGTCCAGTCTTTTATTTCTCTGAACTTGAAGTCTAAGAAGAACAGGAAATACAGCTAAGCATTATAATTTTATCCATATCCACACAGCTCTTGCAATATCATTCACAGACATCAAGCTTTAAATAATTAGGGAAAAATCATGCCAGATCACACAGGAAATCCAATCAGATTTTCAAGGTCAAATGGATAGGAAGATTTGCCTTTTCTTAATCCTCAGATTACTGCACTGCTTAGCTATATGAAGCAATGCCATTTCCTTGATCACAAACAGTAAATAAACATGTGATTAAAGCTTCCCATAATGCTAGAGATTAAAATCTCATGTTCTCAGACCAAGGATGCAGCTAATGCAACAGGAATTTAACTGCATGCAGTAATAACTGCATGGATTTTTTTCTTTACATTTAATCATAGCAGAGATCTAAGCAATGATTAGTCCTCAGTTAATTCACCAAATAACAGTGGTAGATACATCAGATAATGACAGAGTAGAATTGTTTCACATTCTTCTTCAGTTAGAATTAATCTTCCAGGGGCAGAACTACAATCCAGGATTCCAGCTCCCTCAGCTAAGCCAATATAAATACTTGCGTTTAATGCTGAGCAAAGTTATGCCCTATTTGTCTGTAGTAAATCAATATAATAAATATAAGATTGAATGTGAACCTCAAAGTAAACAGAAATGTTTACTGCATTTGTCCTTAAGGCAGTATTTTTTCTACACAAGATCAGGAGAAACAGAAATCAGATCAATTTGCCTGCAAATCCTTAAGAAAGTTTCTCCTATATTTCCTGAGTATCAGATGTCTTACCTAACATCCCATTATATCCAAATATTTTTTTTACTACTAAACTTGTACTAACTTTTTCCTACTTCAATTAGAAGAACAAGTGAAAAATGCAAGGCTCATTCAAGGATATCCACAAGATCATGGCTTAAAAGAACAAGGCATTGATGGAACTGCACTGCAATTGCACTAGAAGTAGTTTCCACATTCATTTTGATAGTGAAAATATTCTAATAATTACAATATCCTTTAAAAATACTCCTAAATCAAGTGGGTTTGAAAATTACTAACATTATACAATAAAAACAATAAATTTTGCTTTATTTGGGCAAATTTATTGCCTGGTATCTAAGAAAAGGAAACATCAAAATTTAGACTGACTCAATCAAGCACATTATACAAGTACTGATGCATAGCCCAATAGCAACGATATTTCTCAGTGAATTCCCGAACCTTCACAGTTGACTTTGAAAAATCACATCCTCCTCAATTCAGAAAGTTCTTAGGTCAAAGTGAAGGCTAAGTATCTTTACATATTTCCCTTTTTAGTTCTTGAAAACTCACTGCTTTAGACCATTGCTGGAGATGGAACACTGAGCTGGATGGCCATCTCCTCTGGCAGCCTGATTCCTCTTGGTTTCACATCAGAGAAATCAAAATATGGTACTACAAAAAATTCACCTTCATTTATTAGTTTGCATTTTATGAAGACCCCCTTTAAGGAACACATTCAAGCTTTGGTAAGAGACAAGGTCCCAGAAGAAAAGGGGGACTCCAAGTCAGTTGTAGCAGAATTTCAGAAAAAAAGTTATTCCTTAATGGACAAAAACTGACAATATCAGCATTCCAAACTGTCTATTTGGAAATTTTCACTGAGGCAAACCCCGTAATTTAATTGAGAAGACACATTTTAAGAATACCTATTCTTAAAATATTACAACTTTCTCAATGAAGCCAAGTCATAAGAAGTTTGCTGTTCCAGATGCTGACTAATTGCCCACAGTCCTCCCAGGAGTTCTGTAAATCCAGAGTACAGTAACACAAGATGGTGAACCAAATTACAATCCAAAGTTTGATTAAACTGATGAGAGCTTAATCTCATTATTGTTGTAGTAAAACGGTCTTGATTGTGCTTCAGATTTTGTGCTACATCTTTTACCCTGGACTGCTTTACTCCCCGTCCTACTGCAGAATGATTAAAAGTTCTTTGAATCAGCACCTCTCCAACCCATATGTCTCATCTTTTGAGCTGAAAACAGTACTGCACAGCATGAACTTGAACTAGAATCACACCAAGGCTTTAAGACAGTTCAAAAAGCTTGCTGAAATAAACCCCACAGATTTCCTTACAACAGCCTCTAAGAGACCTACTACTTACTCCCTGTCCTCTTGAACTGCATGAAGCTGGACAACCCCCCCAATTTTTGCACTAAACAGAAGAGGCAACTTTAGCCTCCTACTTTTGAGTATCTTAAAACATGCGTAGCATTGTCTAGTTTGCTTCAAAGCAGTTTCTCTGTGTAGACATTGACAAAAAAATGCAGAATTTTGAAATTTCAACCGTATATATAGATAGCATCCCAACCCCCCAGAAAAACACACAAGTTCAGCAACTAAACATTTTCTGATATGAGTAAATGCTTAGTCAAATATCCCTTTTTCCACCCTCCAAGATATTTCCAAAGTAAATACTAATTAGTGTATCTTCATTAAAAAAGGGAAAATTAGAGAACTAAAGTAATCAAGCAAACAAAAATAGCCTCAAAATATTTAAAATAAGGAAACTAAATATATGTGAAATGGCAGCATTTAGACTCATCCTGAGTGGGTCTAAAACAAATAAAAAATGCAACAGATTTTTCGATTTTTAATGCTGTTGCTCTATTACTGCACCCACCCCCATTCCTTTAAGAGCCTCAGAAAACTTCACCTATTCTCCTCAACCAACATTTTAATCCTTTAAAAAGTCTTTTGAAAAATCACAAGTTTTGCATCCGTAATAGGTCCTAATTCTGAACTGGCATAGAAAGTAATGTATTAAGAGCATGAATTGTGCATAAAAAACCACACTAATTTGTTTCAACTAATATGCATTATTACAATAGTTGAATTCTGAATAAGTGTCTTTCATATGCCACCTTAATTTTGTAAAAGCAACTGACAATGAATCTAATTTCAATTTACAATAAAATAAGCAGTTCATGCTAGAATGATGTCTACAGCATTCAGAATCCTCAAATTAATAATAATATCCCTGTTGACGGACTCAAACCAATCTTTATTTAAATTGTATTCACAGGCATTATAAGTTCTATTTTACAGTCTAAGTACTACTATCTGCACTGATCTGAAAATACATTTCAGTCACCAATATGACAAATATTTTGAATTGGCTTTTCTATTTAGGCAATTCAAAACTAATTGAATACCTATTACTTCCACATCAAAAATGACTCCACTAAAATCTATTTAGACTGATTAATATTAGCAGTAAGGTAGGAAGTTCCACAGTAGGAACTGTCAAAATCATGTATAAGGTATTAATAGATGTTTAATCAGTCTTGCTCAGGAAGAAAACAAGATGTAGACATAGACATCAGTCCCATATCCTCAACCTACTCCATTGAAAATTATTTATCTCATTGTGAAGGTAGCTTATAACAAAATGCTAAAATCAGCTGTATGATTTACCTACTGTGCATTCACCTACAGCAGATCTTTCTTTAAGCATGAATATTTTAAAATTAGCAAGGTCAGGCATCCACTAACTACAAAAAGTCAACTCATTTGTTCTGTAGCTTAAAAATAAAATGCAAATTACAGAGCATCTTACACTACTTGGTGCAAGCAGGACTCAGGCAAATGAAGGTAACATTCTGTATCAAGAGTCCTTACAAGCAGCTGTTCCACCTTTTTCATTTACACATATGAACACAGACAGGTAGTTCTTACACAAGATTTCACTTGACACTTTGGTGAGCCATCAAGAAAGGTCTATAATCTTTCTTCCTTATCATGTACACAGCACTGCAGAGTATTACAAACTTTCTGTGACTCCTCTGACAACTTTCACAAGAAAACACGTAAGTCAGATCCCAACTGAAAAATGGATACCAATTGCTGCTCTCAATATGCAAATAGCACATTTTAAACTATTGCCAAGGTGAAGGAGTAGCCAAAGCACATCCAGTTTTCTGACCCTTAAAACAGACAGACTTGCGCACCATTAAGACCACACTTGAAGGCACTGGCAAAGACTGCAGTCTAAAAATCTGCCAGCAGATACAAACAAACCATATTTAATGCTAGAAGATAGCTATGCTAACAAAACACATCCCTGTGTTTTGTATAATTGATAGTTACACAAATAAGTGTATAGTTGTTTACTTAGCATTATGCAAGATTTATGTAGCCGTCAGCAAGACAAAATAGTGTTATCTTCTACTTCTCCAAAAATCATTTTTAGGCAACTAGAGTGTAGTAGATGTAGTGTATAAATTCACGTATAAAATATTGTACGTGATAAATCTGAAATTGTCACTGTGAGTTTTGATGCCCAAAAGCTGCTCAAGGCATCTCCAAAATTCCAAGGCCCATTGTACAACTGTGAAATGGCAGAATTTGCAACAGAAATGGCAAGGCTGAACGGGAGATGGACCATTCATCAAGGGTGGACCTCCACTTCACAGCTGATCAATGTCTGATATCAATCTAGGTGGAGGACGTCCAGAGATTGAACAGATCAGCATCCCAATGCAAGGTTCCCAGAATGCCTTTCATACTGCCAGGAAATCCTTTCAAAACCCAGCTCTGAAATAAAGAAATACATGAATATGCAGACTGGACAAAGAATCACAATAGACATTGCCTCCGGGCAGAAAAACTGTACAAAATCTGTGCTCCAAAAACCAGCATCCGTGGACAAAGTTGGACTGCACCTTTGCTGCTGCTCCTCTGTCCACCCAGCATTCGATCGATGTTGTCCAATTTTATTGTGGCTGTCTCAGATTGATTTTGGAAATTGCTAAATAAATTCTTTGATATTGGATTGGCTATTGACCATTTATAACAAGAGCTTTGCCAGGACCCTCCATCCCAATGACAGAAGGCCAAGGTAGAGAGCCTCGCACTCCGGAAATCCTTAAGTTAGTAATGTGTCATATCACACTGATAATTACCAGTAAAACACAACTCGCACCTTCTGTAAGCCACAATTTTTTTGAAATCCTCAAAGCAGAAGTTTCAGGAAACACCCACAATTACTGAAGGAGCTGGATATCATCAACAGGCCACTGTTTTTGTAAGGTCATGGTCATAAGGGAATGTCACTGATGACTGAGGCAAAGCAAGTATCAGTCCTATCTTCAAGAGCAGGGAGGAGGATCTGGGGCACCACAGCAGGTGGTAAAACTCACCTTGATCTCTTGGAAGGTGATGTAGTAAACAGCTCTTGAAAACTTTTTCCAAGCATAGAAAGACGAGAGCAGCTGGCACAAATTTATGGCAGGGAAGCCACATGTACTAAACAGCTCTATGAACAACGAGATAAGAAGAGCTGATGTGTCCACCCCATCTGTAGTAGGGCTTTTGATAAGCCTCCCACACCCCATCCTCATGTATGTGGACTGATGACGCACAGGGTAGACACACGGACCATGAGGCAGACTGAAAACTGATTTGCCTGGCCCAAAAGACTCTGTCAAGGGCACCACAACCTGGTCAGCCAGGGGCCAGACACCAGTGGTGAGCTCTGAGGGTCAGTGATATTTAACATCTTCATCAATGACCCGGCTGATGGCACAGAGTGCAGTTTCAGCAGCATTACACATCACAGAAAACTGTGAGCAATTCAAACGCCAGAGGGTTGTGATGACACTCAGAAGTACCTCAAAGAGGTGAAGGAATGGGCTGACAGCTGTTCCTATGCAGTTCAAAGAGAAGTGCAAAGTCCTGTGCATGTGGAGGAATAACCCATTCAAAAGAATGGCCTGGAAACTAAACAGTCAGAAAGCAGCTTTGCAGAAGAGGACCTGAAGCTCAAACAAGCTGAACACCAGCCAGGAAGCTGCACTTGCAAAGGCCACCAGCATCTGGGCTGCACCAGAACAGCACTGCCAGCACTTTGGCAGTGGTGATCCTTCCTCTCATGCAAGTTCTAGCAAGCATCTTTGATTTCCGCTGTTTTGCTGAAGAATTCTGAAATTATTTTTTGAATGAAAGATTTGTTCAATCTTTGATACTTTTAAAAAAGTATTAGCTCTAATAAACTCTTCCCCCAGTTGAAGATTTATTTCTCTTGAAATACTGGAGCATAGAAAGCCATGATTTGTTACCTGAAAGCACACGAGAAATTAATGTTATTCATTCATCATAGGAATGCTAAAACAGTCCAGAGAAACAGCTGTGGATAGACCCAGAGTAGAGCAGTCCATTGTTTTCCCTCTCCATTGTGCGTGGCTGAAAGCACGCACAGCATGCAGCTCTTCCCACTGCTTCCCAGAACACCACATTGTCCAAAATGTATTTTCTGTCCAATAAAACCTTGTCACTGTCCATATTTCACACAGAGTTAGGGAAGGGAACAGAGATAAAGCTATTGCAAGTATCTATATAATGTTTTTAAATTCTTGTATTTAATTCAGTGAAATTCAGAGTTAGCACCAGACACTGCTATGACTTCAACTCACATCCACTGATTCTACATCAGCTCTACCAGAAAGTATAACCTCAATCTCACTACAGAATTGATAAAAACATCTATATATTCAGTGGCATTGCGTTGATCAAGTGAAACCAGAAAGTGAATGCAATCAATGCATACAGCCTCTAAAAGATGAACCATTGAAAACAGTACACACTGGAGTAACCTTCATGTATAATCTCTTGTTTCAACCTACCATTCGCAATTTTCTCATCTTGCTGATTTTTAAGACAGGTTTCCTGGTCCTTTGGTGCAAATTTTTCAGAATCCTGAGACTGACATGTCTGAAACTTTGTTTTACTAAAGCACGAACTATTGATGTTCAAGTAAGCTGTGAAAAAGTAATCTTTTATAGAAAGAACACAAAACCACAAAAACAGGTGGATGTCAAGGGTCATAAAATAGATGAGTTGTATATTACTCTGTAAAACAACAAAAAAAACCCTTTTTAAAAATGCTTTCATAATATTTATGAAAAATGTAACAAGATAAAGCATTTGTGCATTCTGATGCACATATGTAGGAAACAAACCTATGGACATTAGTTGGCACATGTAAAAGAAAAGGGACTAATTTCAACACAACATCCTGGATTAAGTTAACACAACCCTAGTCCTCTAACCTCAAAGCCAGGTTGGATGGGCTTTGAGCAAGCTGGTACTGTGGAAGGTGTCCCTGCCCACGGCAGGGCAGATTGGAACTAAGATGACCTTTAAGGTTCTTCCAACCCAAACCACTTCATGATTCCTTCAGAAGGCCATCACTTCCACTGCCAGCAAATAAGAGGCAAAGCATCACTTTTGACATAATTATTGTAGGCAGTACTTCTACTTTTTTCACCCATTACAGTCCTGGGCTGCGGTAATGTAACGTGCCAGGAAAAATGCATGAAGGCAGCTTGCACATCTACTCTCCTATGGGAAAGTACAGCTTAAAGAAATTTGTGCAGTTATTTTATGTATGAGCCTCAACATAAATTGGATGTTAAAAACTTCTAGCATCCAAGTTAAAAATTAACTAGCAGAGTGATAACATTAATTACAATCCCTTCCACATACTCAATAGCAGGCAAATCCAAATTATTTTGTGTGTATGAAGACACATATTACACAGAATTAATGCATATTTTTACCACATTCAATTTTTTTTCCTAAATACTATGCTATTAAACTTACTCTCATGAAATTAGTTGAACCACTTCACAGAATTGTAGAACAAGGTCAGAATCCCCTAGAAGTGTTATAAAACTTGAAAGTCCATCTTATGGACTCAATCCAGCTGCAAATCATAAGGAAAATGTCTTTCAACAGACCAGTTCCTGCAGGAAAGCAGCCACACCTACAGCTGCAATAAACCGCTGCCTCTGTAGGACCATGTGCCTGCCCATGCAGTACCTTCCCTGAGGAAGATAATCTCCCAACTTTCATAGCACCTATGAAGAAAGGGTATTTTTCTTAAACTAGTATTTCTAGCATTCACCTAATAGAATATTATTCGTCTTTCCAAATTTAAGAAAAAATTAAACAGACCACATTTTATACCAGCATAAATATCTGAAGTAACTACCAACTTACACCAGTAAGCTTTTGCTGACACACATCTTACAAAGCTAAAATATACTATAGCTTTAGTAGCATTTATGGTATGGGTTTACTTGCCATAAAAAACAGCTGACTCAATCTTTCTGTAAAGAAAGTATCTTTGTGTTTACCTCAAACAGAACTAAGCAGTTCCTTCTGAGTAAGTTGTATCTTGGGTTAATAAGTTCATTTACAAAAAGCATCTTTCTTCAGTAAAAAGCATTTTTAAAGGTCCAAGTTTCTTTCCAACAGACGTGGTTATGGTATAGCTGTAAGAATCAGGAAAACTGCACGTTCTGTGCAACTACTCAGCGGTCAAGACACTGCAAATGCTTTTGTCTTACTAATTTGTTTTGAAGGTAGTTTAAAATCAAATGCTTATATAGAAATCTAAAATGTGATGCCTGAGTTTTACAACAACCAAATTATGTCACATAGTTAATTGATAAATTAACTTAGGCATGTTAACTGTTTTAGTTTTAATTGAGCTAATTTCAAAATGCCAACTTTCACCAAACACAAATTTTTCCCAGTGACAAGTATGTGTGTTCTTAGGGAAGTAATTCCTATATTCAATAGTTTAAATAGCAGATTTCAGTATATTTCTACAGATTACACACCAAAAATCAATACTACAAAGCGTCACGGGCACAAGACAGCTGGCACCTTTAAGTGCAGTGGAACAATTCACAGCCAGGAAAGTTCACCTACATTCAAGGTGAGACAGCAAGAACAAAACTGGTCATATTTTTAACAGTAGTGCTGGGAACCTGCACAAGCTGCTTCTAACCAAACACCTGCCCTGCCTGTCCCCCACCTGCCTTCACAGCCCCATATATTCAAGTTTCTGCTCCTTCATCACTTCTGCCTGCCAAGAAACAATAAGAAAAGTGCCAACGCAAACTACCTGAGGTGCCATTACTTCTTGATTCAGTGATGCTTAAATTGCTTTTATATGGGAAAGAAAATGTTGATGCTCCATTTTCCAAAAGTACAGAATGAAGTTATCTTCTAGATGTGGCAGAGGACAAAGAGAATGCATTTTAAAAAACACAGATGCTTAAGAAATTTAGAGTCTAGGTACCTTAAAGATGAAGGACAGCTGAGACAGCAATAACCAATTAATACAGTAGATTTTTCTATCACTTGTTACTACTAGAGAGAAACAAAGCAAAAACATGCATTTGGGAAGAAGCTCAGAACAAAGCAAAACCATGCATTTGGGAAAAAACTCAAACAGTGTCAATGGATACTTGTGCACTCATGAAAAAGTCTTCCTAGAGAAAGGGGCATGTGTTACTAAGTTTCAAATCTCACTTCCCCCTCTCGATTCATCAACCTTAGAGAGAGGACGGGAATGACATGTCCAGTCACATACAGAATAACCACCTAAAAAGACTGGAATGTATTATTTGCATTACACACAAGAAATAAGGTGCTTCACTGAACTGAAAAATCTGACTGTGCACTAATACATCTGAAAAAAAAAAACCCACCAAAAACATTTAACCACAGGGAATATAAACTCTCTCTTGTGCCGACACGAGAGAGAAACTCACAAATCCCTCTACCAAATCTGACATGTGGGTTTAAAGACTCAATCATCAGTGTGTCACATAGCCAGAAAACACCAGAAATGCTACAATGAATTTTCGTTGATCATAAATGGAATTACATTCCCAGAGCCGCTCTTTTTGTGGGATCCTTTTCTAAAGCAAAACACAACTAATGTAATAATGTAATACTCACACTGGCTCTAATTGTAACTTTAAAAATAGGAACATAATGCTAAATTATAGAAAGAGCTGGGAATGAAGAAAAACTTTTTCACTAAATTCATACAGCTTTTACCATACCCTTGCATAATAACTAACTATTGGCAGTAGCCCTTTGACAAGAAGCATGAGATTAACTATGTATCTATTCTGTTTAATCTATTTTTCTGAAGGGGCCATCTGCTCTTATTTCTTCATTTTGTGGCTTAGCTTGAAATTGCATTCACTATTCTGTTAGGATTTCATTTGGTACATGTAAAATCTCTCCCATTTCAGGATGGCTGTCTTGAGGATGAAATACTATAAGGGGAAAAGGTGTTATTACAAAAAGTTGATTGACTATAATTGATACAGCTCAAACAGCTAATTAGTCATCCATAAAATGAAAGAAAAATAATGCTAACATTTGTGTTATTACAGCACAGCTTGATATCCATTATCAACAGTATGCACAGCCATGTTTAAGGTACCAAACCTGAACAAAGAAACTGTTTGCTTTCTACATTTTCTCCACTCAGCTCTTTTCTGATGACTCTGCAGAAAAGCTTCAAAGCTCAGCTTTGATAACAGCAATGAAACCTTCCCAAATGAGGAGCCAAAAAATACCTCATGCAGATGCTGACAAGACATAGCTACGTGATTAGCATCATTTGCACAGACTTAGAAATAATGAATAGTTACTGCTAAAACGCTTATTGACATACAGGGCAGAGCTCTAGCCAGTTACTACTCCAGTGCAGTAATATAGTTAAGCAAAATATTCTGAAATAACTGTAAAGAATTACAGAAACTGTAAAAGCCTACAGTTTCACCTTATACTTTATCCAAGTGGGAAAGAAAAGTACTTTCGATTCAATTATTTCCTATCCATTTCACTGGTATCCCCAGAAAAATGACCAAGCAGGAGGCTATCCAGCAAGTTGAGTACTTTAGCTGTTGCCTAGAGTAACTAAATAAATACTCAGCATCAGTCTCATGCAAGGCATCATAGCAAGCAGCCTCTTAGCCCAGACAGCCATTGGAAGCTTTGGTCACTGCTTTGAACACATGAACAGGAATAAGGGATTGGTGCCTCCAGGACCTACAACCTACTCAGACGCAGAAAATATATCATGTTAGCACAATGCTCAGCACACCACTGAAGTCTAAAGAAAGTATGATCTAGCAGTTAAAAAAGCAAATCTCATCCATTTCCCACTGTCAGGGCATTAATCTAAAGGATAATTTGCTTAGAGTTCTTCATAGAGCTGATCCCACAGCCAGCTACTTGCCATTTATGTGGTAATGAAATACGCACCAGCATTTTTAATTAACCTTACATTGAACTACATGAACTATTACTTAGGGTTTCAAACAAGGCCTATTATTTCAGGTCTGCAAACTATATAAGTGCATCTATAAATAAATAATTTATAAATACCATTATGGTAATTTCCGTCTACTCTCCATTTAATCAGCTGATAATAAAGGAATATTCTAAGAGCTTGAAGTTTAAAAATCTGGGAAAGTTGCTTTTAAAATTTTATTCAACACTTATCAAATTGGACTGACAGCAGCCTTAATAGCTCAAGCACATATGAAGAAAACATCACAGGCTAAAGCTACTTCAGGTCATAGAAGGGTTTGGAGTGGAAGCGACGTTAAAGATCATCTAGTTCCACACCCCCTGATATGGGCATGGATACCTTCCCCTAGACCAGGTTACTCAGAGCCCCATCCAACCTGACCTGGAACACTCCAAGGGATGACGCCTCCACAGCTTCTCTGGGCAACCTGTGCCAGTGCCTCAGCACACAGAGAAGAATTTCTTCCTAATAAATAATCCAAAATTCTTTTTTTTTTAGTTTAGAACCATCCCTGCGTTTGCTATGGTGTCATCCTTGATATATATATAAAGTGAGGGGCAGAAGGAAGAGGTGGACATTTGGAGTGGAAGGAATAAGGAATGGGGAGGATGTTCAAAACGGAGGCGTTTGTCTCCTCGAGCCACAGGCAGGCGGGATGGAATCCTGCCTTCGTGGAGATGGCTGAACACCTGCCTGCTCATGGGAAGTGGTGAATGGATTCCTTGTTTTTATTTGCTTGTGTGCACATCTTGTACCTTGCTTATCAAAGTGTCCTATCTTAACCCAGAGTTTTGCAGTTTTTACTCTCCCGACTCCCTCCCCCGTTCCCTCGCGGAGGAGGAAGCGAGCGGCTGCGGGGCTGAGCTGCGGGCTGGGGTTACAGCAGGGCAGGGACACACCTGCGCCTTGAGATGCGGAACAGACAGAACACATCTGGCTGCCAGAGCTGCTGTGACAGGCGAACTCCGACAGTGCCAGCACCCGCGGGCAGCCGCGCGGCCCCGGCTGCGCTCTCCCGGGGAATGACACCGATCCCGGCTCTCCCGGGGAATGACAGCGCTCCCCGGAGCCCTAGTCCTGGCTCTCCGGGAACTGACCCGCTCCCGGCGGGTTCACACCCGATCCCGCCTCCCCGGGGACCACCCCCGATCCCGGGAGCCCCGATCCCGCCTCCCCCGGGGGATCACACCCGATCCCGGGAGCCCCGATCCCGCCTCCCCCGGGGGATCACACCCGATCCCGGGAGCCCCGTTCCCGCCTCCCCCGGGGGATCACACCCGATCCCGGGAGCCCCGATCCCGCCTCCCCCGGGGGATCACACCCGATCCCGGGAGCCCCGCAGGGCCGGGCCGCTATCGCCCCCTCCTGGCGGCGTTCGGCGCGGGCAGCACCGCTCCCGAAATAATTCCCGAAACGCTCTGAAGCTCTCCCAAAAATGAAACATACACAATACCTTTTCTAATAACTAGTGCCCTAATCGTAATAGAGTTGCCTGGGAAAGATGCATTCAAAAACATTTCTGCATAAACTACATCGTCAGAAGTTCTGCATTACAACATGTAAGATGCTGTATTGGAATCTTGTAGAAAAACCCACTGTGGAAGGCTCCTGCTCTTTCCAAACTGTGTCCATATTAATAGCTCAAAATCGCCCAAGATCCTCAAATACACAGATGATATACGGCTGGAAAAAGTCTTCAGACGTCATTAATTCTGTCATGGTTTAGCCCTAGACAGCAGGTGAGCCTCACAGAGGTGCTCCCTTCCCCCGAGAAGGATGGGAGAGAAAATCGCAAGGGTAAAATTAATAAACTTCGTGGGTCGAGATGAAGACAATTTAGTAGTAGGTAAAGCAAAAATCCATGCCCATAAGCAAAGCAAAACAATGCATCCACCACTTGCTATGGCCAGGCAGGAGCTCAGCCATTCCCAGGAAAGCAGGCCTCCATCACACATAATGGTGACTTGGAAAAACCAACACTATTGCTCCAAACCTCCTCTCTTTCTTCCTTCCCTCAGCTATATATGCTGGGCATGACACCATATGGTCTGGAATATCTCTTGGGTCAGTTGGGGTCAGCTGTCCCAGCTGTGTCTTACCCCACTCCTTGTTCCCCCCTCAGCCTCCTTGCCAGCAGGGTGAGGAGCAGAAAAAGTCTTGAAGGAACAGAAAAGGCCTCTGTGTAAGCTCTGCTAAGCAGTAATGAAAACACCTGTGTTATCAACACTGTTTTCATCACAAATCGAAAGCACAACCCCACACTGGCTACTGGGAACAAAAGATTAACCTCAGCCAAAACCACTACATCCCTCACTAGCACTTTGTGACTACACTTACATCATTCCCTGCATTTGTTTCACGTGGTATTATTAATAGGCTTCTGTGAAGACTCAGGTGCCTGCAGAAACAAAAAGGTCTAAAGAACAGATACAGTAAGCCTTAAAAACATGATAAATCTTTTGTTGTATGCTTTTATACAGTAGGCCAATAAAAGCCTACTCATTTTTCCAGAGCATCGATGCACAGTGTAATAAAGAGTTCAAGGGTATATGATAAGTGAAAAGAATCTTTAAGATCAATCTGTGT
Organism: Sinosuthora webbiana; assembly: GCA_013397395.1. Taxonomy (NCBI): domain Eukaryota; kingdom Metazoa; phylum Chordata; class Aves; order Passeriformes; family Sylviidae; genus Sinosuthora; species Sinosuthora webbiana. The sequence continues at coordinate 78,494 of VXBN01005279.1, read as the reverse complement.
AACACAAGACAAATTGGACCACAATAGTCTTTTCCAGTTCTGAAGATCTAGTACTGAGGTGCTGCATTTCACCTTGCAGACTATCCAGCCTAGGTTATTACTGGGATAACTCTACATAGGGAGCAAAGGTATCACTGCAGCCCATCTGCTGTGAAGCAGCATAGCTCCTCCAAACACACCAGGCTTTAAATGGAGAAACTGAATCAGTCATTAAGAACAAACCCTTTTGCTTTGAGAAACATCCCCAACTACCACAAAGCTTTTGAAGAACCCTTTTAAGGATGGCAGAAAACTGATCTGTGACCAAGTTTCTTCAAAATTAGGACTTCCTGAGCCTAAAAAAATAGGCTGGAAGTGGTCATGAAGCAGTTGGATACTTAGTGAAGTGAAAAAATGCATTCTGAACTTTCATGACTCTGGATCAAGAACATCATATCCAAACTCTGTTTCTATAGCTGAGAAAAATCTGCTTTCCTTCAAGCTCAGGAGGGGAGATGGAGTACAGTTGATGATAATAAAAAGTCAAACAACCAAACGGACATGATGAACCATAGTGCCTTTCCCTCTTACAGAAGTGAAATTTATCATTTAGCATTAGTCTGGAGCTAGGTAGAGAAGAAAAGCGTGATTTTTACTTCACTGCTTTACTCCATGGAGCTGTATCACTGAAGTCAGCATAGAGGGCACCATAGCATTTAAGCTTAATAGCAGAAGAAAGGCAACAAAAATCTCCTTAACCCTCAAATACTGCACATGTGATTGCAGGGAGCAGAAACTGGGCTTCTGACCAGGGACACATGAGGATTGGTACTCAATCACCCCTAGTAAATTAGGGCATGGATCAAAATGAACAGTAACAAAAACCTTTGTCCACTACCAGCTAACAGAAAAGGACACATGAAAGGAAGAATAACCATATTACAAGCAGTCCTTCCATTTCTGCATCTGAAAAATCATCATTTTTATCCACAATCAGCAGGAAAGATTGGCTGAAAACACCAAAAATGTTTTGCTTCCCAGACTACTGTTACTGAATGGTCTAAGGCAGTAAAAGGCTACAGACACATTTACTCTCCAAGCATTCAACAAATGCAGCAGCAGTGAGAGGAGAAGCAATTTCAATTTATAGAATCATAGAATACCCTGAGTTGGAAGGGACCCACAAGGACTGGAGTCAAACTCCTGGCCCTGCACAAGTCCAGCTCAAGAATCCCACCATGTGGCTGAAAGCATTCTTCAAACATTCCTTGAGCTGTGTCAGGCTTGGTGCTGTGACCACTTCCCTGGGGAGCCTGTTCCAGTGCCCAGCCACCCTCTGGGTGAAGAACCTTTTCTTAATATCCAACCTAAACCTCCCCTGGCACAGCTTCAGGCCATTCCCTTGAGTCCTGTCACTGATCACCCAAGGGAAGAGATGAGTGCCAGCCCCTCCTCTTCCCCTCATGAGGATGTTGCAGACTGCAATGAGGTCTCCCCTCAGTCTCTTCTTCTCCAGGCTGAACAGACCAAGTGACCTCAGCCACACCTCATATGGCTTCTCCTCCAGACCCTTCATCTTCACAGTCCTCCTCTGAACACCTTCTAATAGTTTTAAATCTTTCCTATATTGTGATTTATATAGTGGTGTCTGAAACTGCACACAGTACTTAGGACATTTTCCTATATTCTTTGTCTTGTCCACATAAAGGCATCTTTCTCAGACTACTCCTTTTGAACAATCCTGATAGATTATTAAAGTAGAAGAAAATCAGTAAATCCTCAAAGGGTTTGCAACATCAGGTTTTCACTGTCACTATATTATACCAAGACCAGCACAGCAGCAGTTGTTATAACAAATTTTCTGTTGGATCAAGTACAATGGGTTTACTGAAATGATTTCTAATCTTTTAGGTTTCCAATTACTTTGTCAACAAATTCCTCCTAGAAAATAAAGATCTATAAAAGAACACCTATACAAGCCAAAAAAGTGAAAGATTTACCATCTACAAGAATTCAAGTGACATTTTTTTGCTGCCTTGCAACTTCCTTGAAGTTGAGTTGCTACCTGCAGCCAAAAGTCTGATAAACACATCAAAAAAAGAAATTGAAGGCATCCAGAAAATAGCAACTAGAGATGTAGAATAGAAAGGAAATCCATTTAACTGCCTAGTTTCTTAATAAGTTTACCTTGACAATATGGTAAAATGCTGAAAAACAACAAAACATAAAAGAACCTTAAGTGATAAATATGACAAAGGTGAGTTTAAGTAAAGGAAAATTTTAAGATAGGATAAACAAACAAAGAACAAAACATGCACTGCTCAGCTGTTGAGGTACAAAAATACATCAGTCAGTCTAACAATGCTTTTTCATGCTGTCACTCCAGTTACTGCTCTGTAATTTGCTCCTTGGCATAAACAGCCAACCTTCAGCTACTGTAGAGCCCAAGTCATTGACAGTTCAAAGAACTTAACAATTTAGCAGGGATCAAATGTCCATAAATGCAACTCATTTTGAACCAAAGATGTCAAGACACACAGAATCTACTGGTCCTTCTATCTGGTTTGAGTGTTAATCAACCATTGCTAAAGCATTGTGCACATTTTCATTTATACTTCTTGGCCAGACATTTTACCAGCAGTTTAAAGGGCCTCTTCACACCTTTATTCACTCCTGAAGGCAGTCAGGCTCTCAAAGCACAAGCTGAAGATCACTTTCACACACCAATCAGACTAGCAAGAGGCCTACAGACCTTCAAGCTTGCAAAGCATTGTATTTTTTCCATAATTTCCTCAAAGACATATGGACTTCTGGGACTAGAATGTCACAAGAAAATTAAATTCCCCAGTCCATATGCCCTTATGGCCTTATCTTAAGGCCATAAAGATATTAATTTTCTACCTAGTCTTACGCTTGAAAAAAATCACACTGGGCTAGAAATATATGGCTCGAAAATAATTCCCAGAACTCCCACCACCCCTACCAAACAGCAAATGGCATGGGTAAGACCTGCCTTCCCAGGATTCAGGGAAAGACAGCGCCACTTTATCAAGATATTCCACATTCCCAGTATAGAAGCCCTGTCCTTCATTACCTTGTATTTGAAAAAACAGTATTAATAATGTAAACATTAAGCTTGCAAGATTCCTGCAGAACTCGGCTAAGAACAGTCAGTTAATTCACCATAAAATATTAGGTGCGTCAGTTACCAGTTAATCTATTTAAACATGCTTTTTACTGAACCCTGCTAAATACTAATTAAAAAGTCATGCAGTACCACACTGAATGCTTTACAGACTTTTCTCAACTCTGAACTTTGATACCTGATTCTTTCAAACAAAAGTGCATCCTAAATTCTTTTGTTTCTTAATTATAGTCGAAGTCAGGGAGGGGAACAAAGTCAGAGGGCAGAAAGGTCACATTCATAAATTTTAAGTACATGCAAGAGAAGTCAAACAAGCCACAGGCCAGAAGAACAGTGCTGTGACCTTCTTTCTGATTTCCCCAGTAAATAAGTACTCAGAAGGTTACAGCTTTAATTTGCAGGGCTGGTGTCAAAAAGGATTGAAAGTGACAAACCATGTCAGCCTGCATTTGAAACCTTTAAATTCAATCTCTCTCATTGACTGCCAAAGTGAGTGTGCAAGTGAATTAGGAGTCAGCTTTACACTGACTGTGATCGCAGTGAGTGGCTCTAGGCTTCGGAACAGACAAGCCCAGGGGTGAAGAAAGTATGATTATCTTCAGCTGCATTTTGCAGAAGCCCTGTTAACATGAGTGGAATATCTGATAAACCACTTCCCCAGCCTTTTCAGAGAGCAAGATTGAAATCTAACATTTAGAAAGCCCTCTGACTGTTCCAATACAGTTTCACTGCAGTAAAAGAGAAACCATAACAAAAAAGTGAACTTCTGAAGTTTTACCAAGTGCAGATAGCTGAGATATGAGAGACTTAAATATCTCTTCTGCCCTCCAAGGATTACTACTTTTCATGCTGCTTTAAGAAAACAGAAGTAGAACCCAAGTCAGCCTTCCCTAGTTCGATGGTGCAACCACTACATCATATCCATTCCCATTACTGTGACTTAAAATTTCTCACCACACTTAGCCTGGAAAATATCCAATTCCACCAAAACATTTTCCTTAGACTGTTGTCTTCTAGTAATCAGACTGAAACCAGATAAGTTTATTTCTGGTTAACCTCTACGAATGACAACTAAAAGTGACCAGCTGTCAGGAAAAAAAAAATCTGAGGAGGACAAAATTTACTATATTTCATACAATGCTCCAAATAACTTTAAAACACCATCAGCTTTCTACAGCCATATCTCATTTTCAAAACACCCATGACCTTCATGAAGTGTTTTGAAATCCTCAAAGAGTAGAACACTTGAAACAAGTATTATTTCTGTGATTGATACTATAATGACAAAAAGGAGTTTGAGGTTACCCTGATGGAATACATTTAACACCATGAGTGACTGGGAATGTGTCTGTGCCATGCCAGAAAACTTGTCCAAATGGGAAAGTGGATGTTTCAGTGGCAAACTGATTACTTACATTACAACATATGTATGTCAGTACACAAAATCATATTTATTTTTGATTAACTAAAGAAAAGTATAAAACCCCTTGCACACTTAGATGGAATTATTGAAAGTTTTCCTGGTTTTGGCTGGGATAGGGTTCATTTTCTTCCTAGCACTTGGTACAGTGCTGTGCTTCAGATTCAGTATAAGACTTGACAACACAGTGATGTTTTAGTTGTTGCTTAGTGCCTACTCTAAATCAAGGACTTTGCAGTGTCTCACGCTCTGCTGGGGAGCAGGTGCACAAGAAGCCCAGAGGGAGCAAGGCCAGGAGAGGCAACCTGAACTGGACAAAGGAATATTCCACAACACAGGATACATGCCCAGTATATAAACTGGGGGGAGTTAACTCAGAGCCTCTGATTGCTGCTTGGGGACAGCCTGGGCACCAGTCAGCAGATGGGGAACAACTGTATTATGCATCACTTGTTTCTCTTGGGTTTTATTCTTCTTTTTCACTTCCAGTATAATTATTATATTTTACTTTATTTCAGTCATTAAACCCACAAGCTGTACCTTTTTTCAATTCTCCCCAGATTCCACCAGAGGAAAGGGAACGAGTGGCTACACAGACCTACCAACCAAGCCAGGCTTAAACCACAACAAAAATCAGCAATATATACAGAACCTTAATTTAGCATTAAGCTCCTGCTTCAACCATTTTCACAAAGCCATTGCTGCTGGGGAAAAAAAAAAGTTAGACCACTAATATCCTCCACAAAGCAGCGAGTACACTCCCTCACACTCCATTCTCCCTTATATTTAGTGAGGTACAGCTCTGATTATTGAACTCCCAAGCAAAATTTGACACAAGAAACAGCAAGCCCCTGCTGATCACTACTAGATATGTGGCTCAGGGAAGTCATTCAACACACAGTTAGCACATACAGCCACCTACTGATAGGAAGGCTTGGTATTGCTCTACATCGTCGCACTGACATTTTAAAGGAAGCTTTGCCAACTTCAGATATTACCTCAAATCTCAAAGCAGCTAAAATAAAGAAAGAAGGAAGAATTCCAGAGGTCCGCTCTGCACAAGAGTTATCCTTCTGCAATGGCAGCAGCCCTGACTTTCATTATCTACACAAACCAAACGACTGCCAAGCACCCATTTTCAGGTCTCCCCTGCTAGAAATGTGGTATCACCATCTTTTATTTACAGTTAGCTTCTTCCATCTGCAGTTTCACGTACTTCATTCAACATTCACAAACTGCTCGTCTTGAATCACTACTATATATAAATGTGAAAGAAGGTAAAGTAACTTCTCTCAGGGATCTCCAGTATTTTTAGAGCATCACTCATGAACCAAGTTATGACAATCAACACTACACTTGCACATTTACATACAACCACAACTGCAAAGTCAGCCTTCGAAATAAGGCTTGATTTCAGAATTACCATCACTCCCGCAGAGAGAAATATTTTTCCGATTTTGCATAAAGATGAGCATGAGAGTTGAAAACAGGAAAAATACAAATGTACTAAAATCTTGCTTCTTCGCAGAATCTCATTTTTCCCCAAGGTTCTTCATTTACAGAACTTACTATAAGCTAATAACTGGACAAAATGTTCCAGTTCCCACTGTCTGGTACCAGCTGCAAATTAATCCTATTAGCATGGTCATCTTACTACACATGCAAATAAGTTTACTTTCAATCCATAGCATGTTTAATAGTTCAGAGGCAAAAAAAAAAATCCCCTTTTTAGAATGGCTTAATGTTCAAGCATATAAATACATCTTAATTAGAACAAGGGATAAAGTCTAGTCTCCTGGAAAAGATTCCCACTGTTCTAAGCAGCAGCTAAATGTTTCAATGACTGTTTAAAACAAAATTTAAGCAATAGGTATTCTATTTGTGTCCCAAAGAGACAGGGTATCAAATCCTTGAACAAAGTTCTCAACAAGAAAAATCAGGACTTACTATTTGAGCAGGAACATTGAAGGATACTGATATTTGATTTTAGTACTTTCAAAACAGAAAAATTTCTGTCATATCTTAATTCAGAAAGACAGATTAATAATACTCCCCACGAAAATATTCTTACAGCATCTTAGTTATTTCCACAATTTTCTTCAACTGAAATGTTACGCAGGAACTTGAAGCAGGTCAAGCTCCACTTTTTAAATTTAAAATTATGTAATTTGTGTGTACACAAACTATAATGTGTAATTATAAGCATAATATGCAAATTAATCCACTTCCATTTGAAAACTATAATTACCACATTTCAGAACTCTAGACCCAGAATTTTCCCTAGAAACAACATTTCAACATGATAGGAAATTTGTTAGCAATTGGGCTCTTCTGTCTAAGCATAAACAGACCTGAATTACCTCAGCATCTCAGAAGGATTCTACTCCATCCATACAACTATAATAAGTTACTCTTGAATTTCTGAAGAAAACCAGCTGATGTACAGTATTTCAGTTTAAGTAAATACAGATAGCAAATTTAATACCATTAAGACACCAAAATGCTATTACATAATTAAGGTGGTTATTTAAAGCACTTAAAACCTTTGCTAAGACATTCTCACAGATACCCATAAGAAGCCAAACTTGGAAACCTGTTTCATTCTAAACTTAAAAGATAAACAAATCCAGTCAAAAAAATTTAGACAAGTTATTTAATTTGCCTCCACACAAACAAATATAGAAAATACTCAGTGGACCTGGCACACAAAACCCAAGCCAGAACCATTACATATACATTTCCACTAATAACTGTCATTCATTTAAGCACAGAGAATTATTATAATGACAAAAAACTAGTCCCTGATAAAGTTAGTGTCATGGCAGGATGGATTTGTAAACATCCCCTCCTGAAGTTGTATTTCCCACCCCTATTATACAGTCACTTCATTTTATCTGGCTCTTTGGTGATTCTACTATTAAACTGTCTATTTTACCTAGATATTATACAAATTTCCATTTTAAACTACAGTTAAACAGCTGATTAGTCACCCATAATCTTTCTTTTCCCCATCTCTAACATGTGAAACACTTCACATATAATCCAAGATGTCACTTTCAAAGTAAACAAAAAATCAAGACACCTACTAGATTACAGAAGCTGGATGCACAAACATTTACATTTTTTCACTGACAGTATAGTTTTTTTTTTTGGAGCTGAATGTAGGCATGCGGATACCATGATGAAAGGCAAAAGTTTCAGTCCTCCAATTTATCATTTCAATGAGAACCTCAAAAAATATCATGAACTCAGTCAAAAGGACAGATTTACTTCCTTTAACACTGTTTACAAACTAGTAAATCACATATTTCTGTAACTCCCTGGAATAATTTACACATGCAAAAAAAAAATCTTCACTACCTGGAGAGGAACTTCAATAATTTGTAGCCATCAAGTTTAATTTTTACAAGTTTTTTCATTTACAGCAAACACAGCAAAAAAACTGCTTTTTAAACATAATTCTCCTTTTCCCACAACCAACAGGAACATTTTTACAGATTCAAAGTTTTGGAAAAATATGCAAAATATCAACCACCCATGGACACGGACCTTCAATTCACTTAGCATATGCATTCCACAGCTGAACCTGCCACAGCTACCCCTAATCCAGAGTATTTCATACAATGGCAGTCTTCCTTCTGATTCTGAGACAGGCGTTTGCATCTATTACACATTAAAACCTACAACCCATTAGAAGAACCCACATCAACTTAAACTTGTTCCTATTATAGGATGTAAAGTACACCAACCATGGCTTTGTAATCATTGCAATTGACGCCAAAATAATTTTGGCTGTCAGTACGTTTGGCGTATATTGGAGGGTCAGTTCCATAGCTTATTTCACTTGAGCATCCTAAGCACTAGATCAAGCATTTGTCTCTCCAGAGCAGTACTTGAAAGTCACCTATCAATTATACAGTACCTCCAAATGTACATTAAATCACACTTTAATTTACACAGAATGACTTTTCTAGTCACTATTGCATCACTGAAACAAAAAGCTAGCCCTACAAAGCACATCTGACACGACAGATGCAGAAGGGGTGGGAGTAATTTATTATCTGGAGTTATATAATTGCAAAACAAAACACGCTCCACGTTTCTTTGAAGGTTTACTAAAACGTATGGTTGGTTCCTTAATACCTTAGCCGCAGAGCCCAAAGTTTCTAGGAAAGGCCATCGGTAGTAGGCTCGTTCTTAAGAAGCCTCTCACGCATGTAAACAATCGGCTGTTCATTGTTCAGAAACGCGGTGAAACAGGGAAACCTTCTGGGGTTTTAATTGACGTGCAGCCCGAGCACTGCACAGCAGACCCAGACGTTTTACACAGCCATTCAACACGGAATAATCTATAACTCCATCAGTGAGCGAAGGTAGAGAAAACACCGATGGAAGAGGGGCAATGCGGGAAGGCATCCAGCGTGCGCGGCCGCCCGGCAGGGGAAGGGGAAGGCGCCGGGAGCCGACAAACACCGACAGCCTGAACACAACAAACCCCACCAAGCGGTGCAAGGCAAGGGAGAACCCCTCACCGAGAACCTCACCAGGAGCCTGAACACAACAAACCCCACCAAGCGGTGCAAGGCAAGGGAGAACCCCTCACCGAGAACCTCACCAGGAGCCTGAACACAACAAACCCCACCAAGCGGTGCAAGGCAAGGGAGAACCCCTCACCGAGAACCTCACCAGGAGCCTGAACACAACAAACCCCTCCAAGCGGTGCAATAAGGAAGGGCGAAACCTCCGGCTGAGCATCCGCGGCGGCCGCCGCTCGCTCCGGCCCGTCCCCACCGCGGGACAAGGCGCCCCGCTCCGCCCCGCCGCCCCTCACCTTGGTTGACCAGCCGCAAGGCGTGGGTGAAGGACGGGTCCAGCGAGTCCTTCTCCGCCATCAGCTCGGGCAGGTACTTCTCGTCCATGGCAGCGGCGGCGGCCCGGAGCGGCAGCGGAATCGGTGCGCCCGCGGGGAACGAGCGGGTCCGAGTCCCAGGCGGAGATAAATCCTCGGAGGCAGCGCTTCCCCCTGGCCGCCTCCCGCCCGGGGCTGCGGGGACGCATCCAGGAGGAAGCGCCACAAGCCCCCGGCCAGGAGGGGGAAGAAAAGGGGCGCGGGCTGGGGGGGCGCCCCCCTTCAGTGGCCAAGGGGCGCGGACAAATCACTCTGCGGAAGCGCAGAAGGAGCTAAGACGGGGAAGAAACGCTGACCCAGGCAAGACGGGGGCTGCGCACACAATAAAAGAGAGACTTCGGCGGCGGCAGGCGCTGCGCACCAGCCCGCAGGACAAACACCACGCCCGGCGACACCGCGCCGACTGAGCGGGTAAAACGCGCCGCACTAGGTTTATATACCGCCCCAGACCACGCCCCTCGCGGCCGCCTTAGCCCCGCCTAGGAGCCGTGCCCCGCCCCAGCCCCCTCCAATGGGCGGGGATAGCAGAGCCCCCCAAGTGTCGCCGCCTTGCTCAAGTGAAGGCTTCCATTGGATATCGTGGCCTGTCAGTCAGAGACGATGTGCAGCTTCTCATTGGTCGCTGCTGCTGGCCCCGCCTGCCCGCGGTCGGTGTGGGGCCGGGGCTGAGGGAGCGCTCCCAGAGCTGATCCGTACCGGGAACCGGGCGGGAGCTGCGTGGCAGTGCGGCTGTGCCTGGATCGGCGAGAGCCGTAGAGCCCCTCAGCCCCCACAGCGACCCTTCCGACACAAGAGTCCCCTTCGGGGCCCTCCCCGGGCCGTAGGATCTGTGAGAGGTGTCGGGGATCAAGGACGTCCTTTCCGTCCCTGTCAGATGTTACAGAGAAAGGCAGATCTTGTATTGAAAGGGGTGCAAACGCGATTTTATTTTCTTTTTTTTTCTTGCCCCAAACAGCGGTATCCTGTATCCAGCGTTCTGTGCTTGCGCCTCCAGTAATACAAACCACTTTATAAATACCAGGCAGAAAACCGTATTTCTGATGAGTTGCCCAGATATGCGGCTGTAAGTGGGTTTGGGATTCACCCTGTTCTAAAACAGGGAAGAGGAGCAAAGTTTAAAAGACGCTGCTCAAGCCTATTTTCCTATTTTTTTCAGAGGATGCGTTTGTTATACTTGGTCATGATTCACTCTGTTCTTTAGCTTTGTGACTTTACATCGCTTCCTTATTAGTCCTTAGGTGTCTCGACAATGAATCTTGGGTGACAAAAGCCCGGAGGAAGCCAGACCAGCTCTTCTCTGTCACAGAGCACAAGGGCAAAGCAGAGGAAAATTACTAAATCACTGAAGCCAAACCCATAAAGTAGCATTTTAAATCACTGCTTACTGGAAAAGCCAATAAGGAACTTTGATGATCTAGACTTAAAAGACCACTGAAAATACTCTCATATCTGTGAATTGAATAACCATATGTTTACTTCTGTATTTCATGAAAAAAGAAATCTGCAATGTGTCTTACTCATATCCTTGCAATACAGGAAGGAAAAAAGCTCTGAAAAGGTGAACCAGCATGAGAAATGCTCACTAAAGCTTGGAAGCAGAGGTTAAGGCTCCTTTCTCAGAATTGCAAGTGCTCTTTCACCCTGAAAACCAAGAGACTATATTTTAAGGTATCTTATTCCTTGTTGTATTTCACAGATTGCAATACCCCATGAAACAATGCCTGGTATGTTGCAACATGAAGCATTTATATCAATTTATACTCTCTGTACAACCATTCCAAATAAATCTTGATCCAGAATGAGCAGAATAAAATTTTCAAAGTTCTATTTAAAAAATTCACTTGCATGACATCAAGCTCAATGGATAGAACTAAAGCATACAAGCAGCTGGAAGAAGTTGAATTAAAACAAATGTTTTTTTCAACCTTCCATATACATCTTCTATATAAAACTACTGAAGTACAGCCATCTGTTGTGAAACAGGCAGGCACAAACAACTCTGACACAGAACAATATGTAGGAGTGTAATCTTTACTGAGTGACCTGGAGCAAAAAAATCCCTATTTTGCCAGTTAAGCCTAAATGTGCTTGAAGTCGTACTAAAGCATGCAGGACCTCAGACAGAAAGGTAGCTATGTTATTACAATTTGTGTAAAACACAATGCACCTTTCTTGGAAAGAATCATATTCTCCCTGGTAACTGGTTAAATAAACATTTGGTGTTTCAAGAAACCACAGTATTTCTTCCCAAATTATACCAGTTTCCTCCGTCTTTCAACAGAGAAAGACTGACTGGAAGTCTGAAGACTTTGTTCTCTCCAGTTCTGTAATAATATAAGAATTATAAAATTATCCAGGTTGTACCCCATTGTTCAAACTCAAACCTGCACATAACAAGTGCAGGATATTGTTTTCTCCAATGAAATTTACTAGGATGCAATAAAAAAAAAAAACGAGGGCAGAAAGGATGGGAAATTAAGAGCCTTGGGCCCTAGAAAGCAGCCCAGGATGTGGTTAGCTGGGAAAAGCCTGCTAAGCATCACTTTTACTGTCCAGGAAATGCAGGAAACACCATCTTCTTAAGGACTGGTTGCTTTCTTACTGCTGAAATCTATGCAAAGCTTGAAAAACAGCTTGCTTAGGGCACTGCCCAGTAAGTATTAGCTGTAGGATTCATGAATATTGAAAAGCCATGAGTCCAAACTTGTAAAACTAATAACTTAAATGTGTTTTCTCTCTAACAGTATATGCCTGCTTTGCTGTTTAAGGCATGTGGTAGTCTCAGGAAGTTAGTTTTGTAGGTGGACATCATTCAGGAACCATGTCAGACTAATATCCATTGCTCTCTTTTAAGCACCAGTTATCTGACCTGACAGTGTGCCTGCCTATCTATAGTCTAAAATTGTAGGTGCCAAAATTAAAATTCATATGTGCTAGAAGCATTAGGATGTGTTGGTATCTTCACTCTCAAGAGTGAGATTCACTTTCTTGTACCAATAGGATGTGAGGGGACCATGTGTAAAGAGGCAGAAACTGAGCTGTGTCCGCTCTCTGGATTATGGATTCTACACAAATTAATTGACTTACACTTTTTTTGTTTTTTGGATCAACATAACAAGCAGTAATTTCACCATTAAGTCTTTGTTCCAAATATTGCAAGTGCAACTAAATATTTGTCATTTCCATGGAATCATCGAATGCTTTGGGTTGGAAGGGTCTAGTCCAGCCCTGCTCCTGCAGTGAACAGGGACATTTCAACATGATCAGCTTGCTCAGAGCTCCATCAAAACTGACCTTGAATGTTTTCAGGGATGGGGCATCCAGCACCTCACTGGGCAACCTGTTCTAGTGTTTCACCATGCTCATTGTAAAGAATTTCTATATATCTAGTCTTGGGTCTACTGTCTTTTACTTAAAAACCATGATGCTTTGTTCTATCACAACAGCTCCTGCTAAAATGTTTGTTCTGATCTTTCTTATAAGCCCCCTTTAGGTACCAAAATGCTGCTAATAAGGTGTCCCCAGAGCCATCTCTTCTGCTGGGTGAGCTGTCCCAACTCTCTCAGCCTGTCTTCACAGGGAACATGTTCCAAACCTGACCATCTTTGTGGCCTCCTCTGGACCTGCAATAGATCTGTATATTTCCTGTCCTGAGGACCCCAGAGCTGGATGCAGCACTGCAGGTGGGGTCTCATGAGAGCAGAGCAGTGCAGAGGGGCAGGATCACCTCTTTCACTGTACTGCCCACAGGGCTCTGGATGCAGCCCAGGACAGGGTTGGCTTTGTGGGATGTGAGCACACCACATAGTGACAGCTGTGCATGATCATTGAATAGATGGAACACTTGTCACAGGAGAAAAACCAAACAGAGTGCACAGTAATTTAGGCAAAATCAACCTTGTGTTTGGGATCTACTACAAGGCACCCAATCAAGGGGAACCTGTTGACACAGCACCCTCACTCCAGATACAGAAGGCACTGCACTCACAGGCTGTCACCCTGCTGGCATCATTTCCTACTCTGTGGTAGACTTTACATGTCTCTAATGTAGTTCTTGCCTCTAATTAACTCCTAGGTTGCTGATTTAAATGTCAGACCACAACAGGCTGTTACAGAATCATTATTTATTTGAGACTTCAACTCACTAAAATGCACACAGCTGAAGACCTGCTGAAGCAGGGTCTGTTTGGGGAAGGGTTTGTTGCAAATACCACATTTAGTGATTGATATGACTCACTACACTTCTGACTAGCATGTTGCTAAGTGGATTCTGGCTTCCTTAATATTACAGTGTGTTAATTGCCGATTTCTATTAGGCATGACCAAAGTACAATTGCACTCCTTTCTCCAATATTCTTGTGGCTGTTTTCTTCTTCTTCCTTT
>VXBN01005279.1:54022-64649 GCA_013397395.1 Sinosuthora webbiana | reverse complement strand
TTTTTTTTTTTTTTTAAACTTGCGTGTGTTTTAAAATATAAAAAAATAAATAAGAGTGTACTGTCATATCAAAACATCCATGACCAATTGTTTTCAGAAGCTTTTCTCTAAAAATTCACATCTTTCTCTTTTAAACATTTTACCTCATCATTAAAAATTTAGGCTTTCTATGGACCTAATCAATGTAATCAGCCAAGTCAAGGTAGAACACAGTGCATAGAATGTATGAGGCTGGTAGAGCAAAATGATTACATCATCTGGAGCAGGTCACTTTACTTTCTTTCCGGGTCTTAAAGGCTAACACACTGTATCAGAGCAGTCTCTCCAATTTCTAGTGCAGTAATTGAGTCAATACATTGCACTGAGCTCACCACCTATTTCATTATATTCAAGTATGCCACAATCTGAAGGGTTTTTTTTTTCTTTCCTCTAGGTATTTTGCTAATGGCAGTTGTAGTAGTGCATATAGTCCTAGAACTGCACACACATGAGCCTTGGTCATATGATGTGCCTGTAGGCATCTTAACGAACTTTGTATTCTCTGCTCTGAAGCATTTTGTCATATTAAAGGGTCTTTTCTAATCTTGTTTTCAATAAGATGCAATGATTTTACAACCTGTTATTTGTTCTGTACAAGTATTTGTTAAAAATCTAGATTTTGTATGTTTCTATTATGTACTTGCTAATACACACTTCCTGTAGCTCCAATGATGCGAAAGATATCAACATTATCATGGCAAAAAACCCTTTTTCTCATTAGGCTTTTTCTCTTGTGTCATATTTTAATATAAATACTTTTTTAGTACTCTTTCTTGATCTTATACTGTAGCTATAAAGGAATGTTGTACTATTGCTAAATTCTCTGCTAGGAGCTTTTGCAAAATTGTACGCTCTTTAATTTCCTATATGCCTGCCTAGTAAACTTACAAAAGTGGTTTGCTTTGAGCACTTTGTGACTGCCTTATCTGGTGCTGGGACAATCAATGTGTATTACAAACCTTGATGCATCTGGTCCTCCCACATACCTCTTTTATTGCTCTGAACAGTGGGTGATGCCAAATCCAGTATACCCTTATCTCTGTTATACCTGTCCTCTTCCTGCTTTCACATCTTTTAGCACATTGTGTTGTGTGCTAATGAGTGTTCTCTTTTGTTCTTAGGACAGCTTTTTACAGGGTGAAATTGTTTGTTGCTAATTTTTTCTTTTTATATTCAATCCATTAAAAGCTTGTCTTTCACAGACTGTCTTTCCTAACTACCAAGGCTTCATCAGCCATAAGTTATCCATTGTCTTCGTAAGACTGTGATACGTCTCCCAGCGTTTATCTTTGTGTGGTGATGTTTTCTTGAAAAAGAAACAGAACTCAATTCAAAATTACAATCTGTGTTTTCCTGTCTGCTTGCATGAGTTTACTGGATGCTTGATATTTGAAAATATCAGTGCCTTTTTCCTTGTTACCGAGTGGAACCAAGGTGAAGAATATTAGCTACTCCAACCCTGAAATAAATCTGCTGCAATAATATCTTCTATATACCACTATTTTCTGCAATATTTTATTTCTGATTTACCCATGGCCTATTTCTTTCATTATTCTGCATGAAAACCACAGTTTCTTTTCTTCTGATAATATATCAGAAAATAACATTGTTCAGACTGCTCAGCTCCTCAGAGAGTCAGAGTAAACTAAAGTTATTATATAATAGAGGCCATTTGGTGATGGTGGTTTATTGCATTTGCTTTTAAACTTTAACTCTACACAGTAGCAATAAAGCAGTCTTATAAAAAGCATTTCTTAAGCTTCTCTTAAGAGGGAGGTGGGAGAGCAGTAAAATGTCCATTTTCCTCTTGGAATAAAAAATCTTATTCAAAAAGCTATTGAGTGAGCCAGAACATAGTTCATGAAAACTTTGCAGACTATGTTGAGACCAAAGTGCATACAAAAGTAATGCTGCTCTTAAGTGACCTTCAAGAGTCTGCATACTTGAAGTGAGATTATGAAGCAAAGCAGCAGCTGTAGGAGAGGCCTAAAAGAAGCTATGGGGAGGGGGGGAAGGGAATAAACAAAAAAATACATTTTCTGTTTGGAAATGGAACCATGCTCCTTCTGTACCTTCTGCAAGGCAACAGGTGAGAGAGGAACTCACCATGTAAAACAGCAAGACAGCTCCCACTCAAAGCACATACGCAGATCAGTCTGTGAAACGTGGATTTTATACACGCACCCACTCTGCCAGGATACAGTGGAAGGATCAAGCAGTACAAAATGTTCTCAACATCCTGTTCTTGGTATTTTTTGTGATGCAAAGAGTTAATGAACAGAAAGAGAATTATCAGCCTTTGCCATCAGAGGTTTGCTCAGCTCACCAGCAGTTGCTGAGAAGGCTGTTGTTTTTATGTCCATCTCCGAATAATGTCATTTGCACTTATAACACAAAATAGGTCTATTTTCTAAGGCAAATTCTTTAAACCTACCCACCAATACCATCTCCACAACATATATGTGACTGTTGCATGTGTATCCCATTGCTTATTTTTTTTAATACCACAAAGCCAGATAGATGATATATGCAAAACAATTGTTTTAAAAATATTTCAGCTATGTATACATTGATAATTGCTAATAATTAAAAAAACACCTTGGGCAGCAAGGCAGAATTTTGTCACATTATATATTTATGAATTTTATCTCACAAGAAATCTGTTCTTAAAATCTGTCATGTAAGTTTAATTTCTGTTGAAACTTCTAATCATTTTGGTCCTATATTTTGAAATAAAATGTTTACTTACTTAAATTTACTTTAAATTTTTTGCAGTAAGCAAACTATGTATTATGTATTTAAGTAGTTCTTTAGCTTTAGACAGTACATGGACAGAATCGTAGAATCACAGAATATTCAGAGTTGAGCCCAACTCCTGGCCCTGCACAGGACACCCCAAGAAGAGTTGGCACTGCAAGATACTGCAAGAAGAATTGGGAGAGTTGTTGCTTTGGGGATGTCAAAAGAAGTATGGCTGTGAGAAGAGAAAGAGAAGTCACTGGGAAAACAAAACAAAACAAAAACCCAACAAAACCCCCAACACCTGTTTCTATAAACTATGCCTGAGAATTCAATGGGTGATAATGGCCTGATTTCAGATTTTTAATTTAGAACTCAAATGGAAAGAAAATAGCCCTGACCATACATTCACAGGTATTGCAGCACTTCCATCTATGTATTAAGTTTTCACAAAATGAGGAAAGTAAGAATCAGGAGTATTTCATTATAGCAGGACTATTTCATTATAGATCAATGTATAAAGTGAAATGTTAAGGCAAAAATATGTCTTTGCTTTCCTGATGGAATATTTTCATTAGATGCAGTGTCCCTTCCTCACCCCATCATTTCCTCTATAATAATTTGGGATTCTGAGTTAATGCAATTATGTGACTTATATTGAGAAATATATTTTTTGTCAAAATAAGTTACTAAAAATCAATAGTTTGAATTTTATTCACACACTGCCTTATTTTGGCAGTGAACAGCTGCAAACGTAAACTCAGGTAAGAAGTGCTTAGTAAGGCTTAAAATGTATCCGAGCACACACTTCCTTAAAAAATAATACATCAGTAGTCTAATATCTCAATTCTCAGTCTTATTTAGGTCTAGATAGTTTATTATCTTTTTTCAAATTAGTGGAGGATTAGTACATAATATTTCCCAAGGAAACCACTTTTGTTTTCTTAAAGAAACTGTTAAGTTTTATTGACTTTTCAAGAGTTTTACCACTTACAGAGTTCAAATAAAAGTGCAGCGCTTGAAAAGTAGGGTATGAATGGGTTTTTGAAATTACCTTGAGAAGCTAATGATATCTTTATAGCATTAGTATTTGGTAATTGATGCCTTCATCCTAAAATCTCTACTTTGCTGCTCCAGCAAATCTCAGAAATTAGCATAACAATCCTAAAGAGCAAATGGGTCCCTTGCTGTAAGTTTCTCAGCTACTGTTTTTTTCATTCATTACTGTGATTTTCTTTTCCTGGTGTTTTGCCACAAATCTCCTGTTCCCATGATACCATATGCAGTTAAAATTATCTCATCTTGGATTTGTTTTTCAATAAACAGAATGTGTTACACAAATGTGCCATATTCATGGTTGTATTATAAAACAAATACTATGCTCTAAAACCCACAAATAGTTAGATTTTTAATATCCATTATTGTTTGGAGGTTTTTTTATTATTATTCCTGATCGCTTATATAATAGCTATAAGTATAATAATGTGGTCCCTTATGTTCTAAATTGCATTAGATTTCCACAGCAAGATTAGGAAACAATACTAAAAATATCCAATGCTAAGTATAACCAGATACATTTCTATTTTTTTTATTTTTTTTTTTAATCACAGAAATAGAACAGCTATAATTTTATACTAGTAACAGATCTAATTTCAGTAAAAACTCTTCAGGTAGGCTGGGACAAATTGAAGCATAAAAGTGGGAATGTGTGAAAGAAACATACACTTTCCTTTCAAGATTTATGGTATTTATCTACAGCGGTGTTAAAGTCTTGCTGGTTTTTCAATATGGAAGACTATTCAAATGTCCTTAACACAACAGGTTAGTGGTCAAGTGCAGCTTTATGAAACATTGCTTTGCCAGATGCTGTTGTCCTTTACATGCTGGAAAAATATCAACATGAATATTTTTTTCTTCACAGCACAGACAGCACAGTCTTACAGTGAGCTGCATGATACAGAACCAAAGAAAAGGAGAGTGAAACAGGTCCCACAAGGTCATCTAATCCAACAGTTTGCCCAAGGAAAGAGTCCAGGGAGGACTAATATCTGGTAAACTGCCTTGCCAAAACTTGGATACAATGCCCCTAGTAATGGTCTTCCCTTGCACCTCTTCCAGACACCTCCTTTGATGTAAAGCATGGGAGCTGTGAGTGTGCCAGGAGAGAGCTCGCTTCAGGACCTGAGCTTCTGCCCTGAAGCTGTAAGGTAATAAAGTTTATCCCACTTGTTCAGGTTTAGCAGGGTGATTTTGTGCATTCTGTATCTTGCTTAGTAATATTCACCCAACCTAAAGAATGTGAACAATTATGTGATGTTTTTCAAACCTAGGTATCTATAGAAGTTACTGTTACCCTTTCTTATATCAAACAAAAGATAAAAGCCTAAATTTACCTGCCACTATAGTACCCCTCACTATATATGGAAAAGATTTTCTGTGGTATTATTATGCTAAATCCTTTAGACCTAAACTGCTCATCCAGTCTGAGGCTAAGTTTGGCAAGGGCATCCACTCTGAACTTTGGGAATCAACAGGAGGATCTGTTACCCCATTGCATCCCTTACTCTTTTCCTTCCTTATCCATTTGTGTCCCCGGTCTCAGCAAAAGTCTTTGTAGGTTACTCCTCAACCCTTTTTTGTTTGTGGGCTTTATTTATATAGTAAGTAGTAGAGTGAACCTTGCCATCAAACTTTGCCATGCTTTTGCAAAATTATATCAAACCTGCTTTTGCTGATCCCTTGCTGGTGATTCTTTAAGCAACCTAAACCACTCATTCGTGGCAGCAGCAGCTAGCTTTTCCTTACTTACACTGAGCTCTCAACTTCTGTTTTCTTCTGGGGCTTTGTTTGGTTTGGTATGGGGTTTTTATTAAAGAAAAGAAACCCATATATCATTTTGTACTGATTGCTTTTATCCAGATTTGCTGACACAGCAGGAGTCTTTACTGGAATAATTTCTAACCTGGTTTTAAAAAAGCCATCAATGTTCACCCTTTAAACCCACAAAACCCTAAGGCCTAACACACAGCTATTGCTGTTTATAATGTGTTTCTTTATCCAAACTGAGAAAAAAAGAAGCCCTAAAATTTTGAATCCATTTCTGCTTCTCCACAGTCTTAGAACTAACCCACCAAAAAGGGCATTACCACCAATATAAGAAACTTTGGAAGAAATGAAAGTTAATATGCATTAAAAATATGAAAAAAAAATCATCTCATATTAAAAAAGTCCTTTGTGTGTTTTAAAATTTTTAAGGCCCCCCAAAAAGCTAATGATATAGCTCTAGATGTTTCCTGTGCCACGTGTCATTTAACACTTCCTGGGCTGAGGAAATTCCTAGAAAATGTCATTCCTGTTTTAAATTTTGTTATGAGGTAATCAGTTAAAATATAAAACATTGTACAGATGGAGTGGTGGAGTAAGCTGAGACAAGATAGGGTCCCTGTAAAAATTTAATCTTTTGTCTTCATTTACAAATACGTGAAAGCCCTGAATTGAGAACAACTCTACAATACCAATTGTATTGACTGATTCAATAGGGTCTTAAAATCCATTTCCTGACAAAGGTTCAAGAAGAAAGTTCTCTGTTATATGGGTCTTGACAGGTATTGAAAACAAAGTGCTTTGTAAAAAGAAAACCACTCTGGGAAATGTAGTTCTACTGTGAATGGTTATTTTGCTAATTAAACCTTATTAACACCCTGAGAAAAAGGAGATGGAGAGTTGGTAGTGTGTGGTAAAACTTTGTCTTACAGTTAAAGACTGTGGCACGAGCAAGGGAGCATTAGAGTGCAACAAGGGTCCATAACCTTGTTTATGGTCCATTTGGTTTGGGTTATCTGATGGGTTTAGAGCCTGTGATTTGATTTCTTTCTGCAAAAAGAACATGTTTTTTATTAACAAAAACCAAAAACATAACTTATTGTGGGGTTCATTATTTCCTTCATAATAGGGTCTGAGAGCAACGTGCAATAATTCATCTGTTGAGCTCTTGTTAAGGTAGTGGCTTTTTGGGGGGTTTGGTGGGTTTTGGTTCCTTTTTCTTTTTTTGGTAGTAGTAGTTGGAATCCTCCGTTTTATGCCATAATTTCAATATTCAGTGGGGTGATAGAGCTTTTGTTTCTACCCCTCTGTTTTCTGCAGGGTGTAGTTTTAGTCCACTGTAGAAGTCAGTTTTCCTGCAATGCTCCCCTGCAGGCAGGTGTTGCTCAACCACTAGAGAACAGTTTTAGTGCATTGAATCTGAGCAGGGGAGAATTTCTAGGAAAAGGAGACTTGTTATTTACTTTGTGAAACAGTGATCTCTTACATTTTGTAACAGGGTCACCAGAACTGTGTGACATTTCTTTTTAGAAATTCTTAGCGAATTCTTCTTTCTTAAATTCAGCTCTCAATCTGAACCTACTAATGGATGTTTAAATCAAAACACTCATTTCTAAACTGGGTTTTGCATGAACTGTGTCTGAAAAATAAAAATGTATAGCTTAAATTTTGTATATGAAAAATAATCACCTCACATCTTATAGAGGTGAAGGAGGGAGAATAGAGGGCAAGTAAGAATTGCTGGTAATCATGGGTGTATTTCTGGCTTCTTTCTTTAAATTACTGACCATCAGTGAAGGTGGGCAGCAAGGTCACACCCCCTGTGTTTCAGCACTGAGTGCACAGCAAGGACTGAGCTGTCTTTCAGCATAAAGGTGACACAGCATTCACTTAGCAGGGCGGCAGGGACCATACACATGTCTGATGTGACACGAAAAATCTGGAATAGCACACCTGACCTGCAGCTGTGTAGAAAATATACATATAATTGAGAATAGTTCACTAAGGTGCACACACACACACAGAGACAGATATAGATATATATATACACACACACATATATATATATGTCTACACCTTAGGATTTAGTAGCACTAGATGCTTGTGCTTACACAACTGAATTGAACCCTTTCCCATTCATGGAGAATTTCTTTGTATCTTATGGAAAGTCCCTGAAAAACACCATCTCCTTTTACAGACAAAAATGATTGCAATGATTGGGATTTCTCATCTTGATTAAGGACACAAATACATTGATTTCAGACAATATTTATTCTTTTCTAAATGGCTGAGGTGTATCCAATGGCAACACAATGTTTCCTTGATGTTAACCCCAAAGAAATCTATCATAAGATGATTTTTTTTCACAGATTAAGTCTACTCTGTAAGACAAGTGATTTCAAAAATGTTCAAAAAATGTAAATACTTGTTCCTCTGTGGCTTAGCCATATTTTTTTTCTATAGGGATTGAAGTTCTCCACCAAGCTTTTTGTGTCTGAATGATATTTAATGACATTACAGTTCTTTGGTAACGTCTTATAAACAAACTAGTATGAGAGCATGTAAAAAGAAGTACCAGCATAACTTGTAGTAGCTATGACCTCGTTGTGCAAAATGTTGTGTAGGTGTTTAACTTCAAGTATAGGTGAAGGCCTCTTATGATGGACTCTAATGAGCACATTTATAATGGAAACAGAGAGACCCACCAAAATTTTAGCTGAAATGAACCTTCTGTGTCTTCCTGCTTTTTTCAAGATTGTGTGAGTCTGTGGACGTCTCTCATCTGCTTCAGTGAGCAAAGTTATCCTCCAAGAAGAGCTGATCTGCTCAGCTATTTTCTATGGCAGTGCTTCAGTTAAGTAGGACTCCTTCAGTATGAACAACTTGTAGTGAAATTGTCTCACACCATTCCACTAAAGACAGATGGATAAAGGACTGCAATGATTTTTGGAATAGTTTTTTTTTAGGTGGCTGGTCCCAAGAAATGGAAGCCAGAGCCTACCATATGCCTTCTCTGCAATGCTCTAGGAAGAACTAGAACCCTTGAGGAGACAATCAGATTCACTAGGGCACTGCTGGTACCTTAGCAGTTTCCAGTGGAAAATTCTGAGTGTGGGGAAGTCAATTTTTTCTGTCCTTTCTGCAATTTAGGCACCATACAGAGTCCTGTTAAGAACATTCTAGATAACCTTCTCAGAGTCCAGAGTCAAAACCAGTGGTGAGGGATGATGTCTAATCTAAAAAATGGGGAAAAAAGTTATGCTAAAATCATTGTGATGCTCTTGTGTAAAGTAACCTTATGGGTCTAACACTCAATCAGAAATCTTTTGACACCAGTGCTTAATGCCTTGAATTTAGAGTATGGAGTCCTGGAGTCTCAGCTTGCCCTCAAGATTATTTCTTGTTTAAATCCAATGTCTGTTGAATGCAAAACCTAGTAGCATGTGGGTACATTCAAAGTGTTTGCCTATTTTGAAAAGGAGGAAAGATTCATATGGCAAGAGGAGAATGGATGTGAAAGAATGAATTGCTGACTGTGGTAGCTTTCCAAGAGAGAAAAATCTTCCCAAAGCATACAAGTTAGTTCTCAACAGTTTCTGGGTAAATATTGTGGCTACTGGGCTAATATAATGACAGATACTGCTGCAGCTCAGTTTTTATAAAGAAAAAAGTTACAAGTGTATTTTGGCAGCTTTTGTCCTTCTGAGTATGTCTCCTGACTGTTCTCAGAAGACATCTTCCAGACTTGGTGTCTGAGTCTTGTAGGCACTGCTCTACATATTTTCTGGATCCTGACAGAGCTCATGTTTTGGGCTGTGAGGGAAAGAAGACAGAATTGGGAAAAAAAATAAAAAGCCATGTTTGTGTAAAGAACGGAGTTACCATTGAGAATATCCTTAGGTTGTTTTTGTTTTATTTTTATTTGCACTTTTCTTTTTAATTGTGCATGACTATTCCTAAATCCTACAGCTGATTTAGTTACAAAATTAACTTAAACAGTCAGAGAATCCATTTTTTAAGTATATAATGAATGTAAAAAAAAAACCTCACTATTAATCCTGCAGGAATGTAAACTTTCCTATTCCATTTGTTCTGTGGATGAAAAAATGAAGAGAGGTAGCAACTTAAACATATCTCAGCATCTCCAGCTTAATAATATGTGGGTTTGTGGGGCTTTTTGGGGGAGAGATAAGATGTTGAGGTTGAGATAAGTGTTTGTGCTGTTAAAAATGACATAAATAAACAAGAAAAGCATTTACAGAGAAGTCCTCAGAGCCCTGTTTATTATAACAGAAATTCCAAAGCATCCAAAGTGACCTAAACTGTTTTTGTGCATAATTCATTTTATTTGAAGAAAGACATGAGGAAAAAGCTATGTACTGAAGACTACTTTTGATTTTGTTAAACGTAAGGAACCTAAGGGAACCCCTTGGGAGGCCTTTCCTCATTTCTCAGTTCTCTTTGAGAAGTAAGTTGTGTCTATGTGTATTTCTGGTGTGTCCAGAACAACAGAATACCATCACCTTAGGGCTTAGGAACGTCTATATTTCTTCATTGTTCTTGTGTCTCCTTCCCCCAGTTAAAAATACTTATCTGCATGATTTATAGTACATAACTAGGTACATGCTCTATTTATATAACCTAGTTTTCAACATTGTTTTTGTTTTGCCCTTTCCCATATAAAAGCATATAAATCCAGGAACTCTCCATGGAGTAAATTTTAAAACAAATGTCCTCCAAGCCTATCTTTTAGCTCTAACAGCTACTACATTATTGATGTGGAAAAAATGGACAGAAATTTCCAGACAGTAAGTGTATGCAAGTGCATATTTTCTTAACTTGTTTTTATATGAAAAAAATTCTAACTTTGTACCTTGGTAAAAGCAATAAAATCTTTAGTTAGTTCTAAGGTAATTTTCAGGACTTAAGCATCTGAGTTTTCATTGTTGAAATCAAACCCAAAATTTCACTATTAATGAAATTAGGCTCATGTTAGCAGTTAAATAGATAAGCACAAATACTGTCA
>VXBN01005279.1:0-45176 GCA_013397395.1 Sinosuthora webbiana | reverse complement strand
ACTGGAACAGGCTCCCCAGGGAAGTGGTCACAGCACCAAGCCTGACAGACTTCAGTGAGCACTTGGAAAATGCTCTCAGGCACATGGTGTGATTCTTAAGGTGTCCTGTGCAAGGCCAGGAGTTGGACTCAATAATCCTTGTTGGTCCCTTCCAGCTCAAGTATATCCTGTAATTCTGCAATAGCAGTGACTGCCTCAGGGCCTGATTTTAGCTGTGTTCTGTACTTGGTCTGGTGTGCACCATATCTGGGCAATGGTTATGTGAAACATGACAGTGGGACCTGGTTTTCCAAGTCCACACTGCAGAAAAAGAGGAAGGGAGAGTTAAGTTCATCTTGAGCCAGGTAATCAAAGCAATTAGATGATTCTAAGTTGGATCCAACAAGCAACTTTGTTTGGGGCTCAAGCCTGTTTGGATGGGGCCCTAAGTAACCTGATGTAGTGTGTGCCATGCCTACCCATGGCAGAGGGGTTGGAACTGGGTTATCTTTAAGGTGCCTTCCAACCCAAACTGTTCTATGAATCTATGATTCTATGAAGTTTTTGTTTACTATTGATGTAATATTAAAAAAACTAAAAAAAAGAAACTAAAGAAAACCCCAACCTGAAAAAAAAAAGCAACTAAACAAAAAAACAAAACCCCAAACCAAAACAAAATGGTTCATGTCCACAGGTCTCTTTCTACACCTTTATTTCTGTGATTTTCCCTTGCTTCATTTGCTATCATCGACTTGCTCTGGTTTGTACTCTGTAAGATTTCCTTGCTAGTCAAGTTGTTTGGGAAAGGAGAGGCAATGCTTGTCCTGCAGCAGCTTTCTCTTTGTTAGACACTTTGTCTCTCTTGCACATTCAATTCACTAGTGCCCTGTAGAAAAGAACATATTGCCTGACATGATAGTGCTGTTTAATAAGTGGTTAAATCTTTCTATGTTCCTGATATCTTGGCTTTGATGGAGATGGAAGGAGGATATTAAAAGCTTTCAGGAACAGGCATGTGCTGGAAGGACAATCTTGATGCTGTCCTTTGGTAGCACATAAAGGTTAAGTGTAAGAGGGATATTGTACATTAGTGATTACACAGGAAAACATTATGTATCTGTTAATAACCTTTTTCAGGCATGCCTGTCTAACTTTTTGGTTTTGGCAGGCTCTTAATTTAAAGCAAATTACTTTTTTATTGCAAAATTGGTCAGTTCACGTAAATCATGAGTTTTCCCCATTTTTGCTTTAGAACGTCTGAGCCTCCAAGGCAGTAATTGTTCGCAATCCTCTTCTTCTCCTGGCTAAAAACCTCTGTAGAATTACTGTTATCAGTTTTCTGTCCTATGCCAGTATATTTGAACAGCAGGGATGCTGCAGCCCAGAATACAGGACTGATAATGGCTCGGCTTCACGTTCCTGATGTTTATGACCTGTTGTCTGGAGCACAGCAGACTTGTGGGAAGCAACTCAGGTTAAGATACATGCTGAAACTAAAGCAATATTCTGTTGAAGAGATTGATGTAAATAAGAACCCAGAGTGCTGAAAATTTTCCTTTCTAAGCAGTTCCCAATTAATTTTTGATAGTGTACTGGTCTGCAAGTACCTGCTATGGCTTTCAGGGGGCTGGCTGATCACATGATTTAGTCTAGATGTTTTTTTTCCTTTTCCTGATGTTCCATGTGTCTCTATTGTTTTAGCAAATGACAGCTCTGCTCAAAAGTGCCCAAATGGCAAGAAGAGAATATAGCTGCTGATGGCAAGAGCAGACACTCTATCAGAGCACTCTCGAGGTGCTGCTCCCAGAGCTGTCCTTTTCCAGAGGAAAAGGATGTCCCATGCAGGCAGGCAGAAGGCAGACAAGCAGTGTGCACAGAGGATGGTGGTAAAGAGGATGCAGGTGAGTGGGCAGTGTTTACAGTGAGTAAGGAAACTTCTAACACAACATCCAAACTTAAATAAAATGTGGAGACAAGAAGAAAGCACAAGGTGGAAAGAGACAGGGAACAGAGCATGGAAAAGGATATTCAGAAGAGCAGAGAAAGAGGAATGAACAGTTTGATGCAGTATCATATTTTACACAAAGAAAGAGAAGAAAATTGTAGTACTAGATTGAAGACTTATCTATGTGTATATATGTGTAGGTATTTACTTACACATACTCATACATATATAGAAAATGCACACATTTTCTTAATAGTGTCTATATGAACATCTGCTGCTAGTATAAAATGATTCTTGTAGTCTTAGTGCATAGTTTGGAAAAGCTTATGAACCCCTTTTCTATGAGAGATAAGAGAGCTTCTCTACTTCTCAGCAGAGGGAATATTCTGTAGCATTTCAATATCATTATCTTATTCTAGTTCCTCTGTAATTCTGTGAAGTGGATGTGGAGACTTGGATAATTCAAGTGTATGAGTTAATAAATTACAGTTAGAGTATATCCAGTTACCATAATGGCTCTTAAATAATTAAACAAAGCAATCTTAAATAGGATCCTGCTACACTGCACTAACTAGAAAGGTGTCATAAGAGTTACTAAAGACCTATCCCTTAAGGTCCCATTCCACTGTGTACATACAGCACAATTAGTGTCTGCTTTGTGGGTCTGAAGGAACTGAGTATAAATCAAAGACGCAGAGTGCTTGTAGGGAATTGAGCTGAATTTAATGATGAAAACTGTGTGGATTATGAGAAATGTGGATGATTAGGATCTATCAGATGAACCA
Source organism: Sinosuthora webbiana (assembly GCA_013397395.1). Classification (NCBI taxonomy): domain Eukaryota; kingdom Metazoa; phylum Chordata; class Aves; order Passeriformes; family Sylviidae; genus Sinosuthora; species Sinosuthora webbiana. The sequence goes on along the minus strand of VXBN01005279.1, from coordinate 42,467 downwards.
CCAAGCCTTGCTGCAACTGGCTGTAGCCCCCTTCCAGGTCAGTACAGGAATTAATTCTTATTAAGTTCTTTCACACTCTTCAAAGAGGACACTACTTTTTAAATCAAGATCTGAAATAAAAATGTTATTGGAAGACAGTGGTGTGTATCGAACATGCTTCAATCAGGCCTTGAAGTCCTGATGAAAGCAAAACCCAATGCTCTCGTAATTAGTTCCACCAACATCTGACAATTTATTTACATAGGTGAAGGATACAAAATTAGTCCTTTGTTAGGACTCTTGCAGGACCTAAATTTGTATTTGATTGCAGTGAGTTAATAATGGGCTGACTGATCCTTTGTGAAAACCTGAATTAAAATTTTAAAAAATCCAGAAGCCTAAAACAAAAGGAAAAGAACATTTTAAAATAATATTCTCATTGAATTCTCATTCACATTAAAAAAAAATAATAAGCATAGTTTTTTTTCATGGGAAACTAGAGATACTGTCTGAAAACTGAGTAAGGTATATGTTATGTATATCTTACATGTAAGGTATATGTATATGCCAACAAAACACTCTCTGGAAGAACTTTACTCAGAGGCTTTTTACTGTCTGTGGTATTTCACATGTTCTCACAGCAGGTGGACCATATATTGTGTTACTTTCTTTGAAAAATTGCAGGAAAGCAGCTGGTGAATTACAAGGTGTCATCCAACACTTGTTTCATCTATAGTAAAGCAGACCAGTAATGCAGGTTTCTATGATTTACAGTAAAGATCCAAACCACATACTCTAGACAACTCATTCAGTGCTCTTATAATAAGAACTAAGATTTATATAGTTTCTCTCATCCCTCAAATATCCCAAAGCATTTTATGAACTCCTTCAAACACCCCTTTTGAGAGGAAATACAAGGCCCATGAAGAACTTCTTGAGCAAGAAACAATTGTCTGGAAAAATATGCAGTACAAGAGTTTGGGACAGGAAGAGAAGAACAAAGGTGTCAAAACAGAATGACAGATAGTATATGTAATTAGATTTATTATGAATACAAGCAATTTATCTAAACACCCTGTTACTGGAATCTAGCCATTAAACTGCAGGATTTCACTTCCCTTAGGAGAGACGCCTGTATTTTTTTAACATATAATGTGAAATCAATCCAACTCTGAGTGCTGAAATACTTTCCTATGTGTGCAGCTGCAATGAGAATGTATTTTTGTCACTGGTAGTTGCAGCGCCTTAGTATCCAAAATAAATCAGATGCTGTTCAGTTGCTGCAGATATAGTTCTGGAACTGGGGAAAAAAATCACAGGACAAGAAAAAAGAAAATGAGGGATGTGCAAAAAATCACAATGGGTGATAATGCACTTATTCTATGTCTTCTTCACACTTAGAATTTGTCCTGATCATTAAGCCTGATTTTTCATTCTCATTTTCAAAAAACCCTCAGCTTTCCTGCTTCATATCAATGGGGAGGTTGTTTTCACCTTTATGTCCATCAAAGGGGGTACAAGGAATGTTCTCTCCCACAAGCAGACTGGATCCAAATCTAATTTAACTTTCATACCATGTAAATGCAGGATAAAGCACAACAGCCTTTGATGTGCTGGTTTGTTTGTTTGTTTGTTTGTTTGTTTGTTTGTTTGAATAAACACTATGAGGAGAAGTCTGTGATATTTTTTAATTCCTTTCCTTGCCCTTTTGAGTTTTCAGGAGCCCTGGAGAGGGTGCCTCTGGGAATCATTTATTTACAGACAAGGGAAGAGAGGTTTATTGAGTAGTGAAAATATCATCTTGTTTTGTTGCTGTATTTTCCACTTTTATTTTGAGAGATTAACCTGTACAAGAAAAGCACTTTAATGGAATACAACTGCTCTATGAAGAGGGCCTGAAGAGATATCTATGCAGTATTTATATGCTGTCTCAATTACCACTGCAAAACAGTTTGATGATTCAGCAAGGGGTCCTAAAAGTATCTTCAATAATTCTTTCCCATTTAGATCTCTGAAGAAGAATCAATTTTATACTGTTTCCTGGTCTTTTATTGCCTTTAGGTCCCACTTTTCAGTACAGAAAGTACTCTTGTAATCCTCTGTGAGCTGGAAATGCAGATGAACCAGGCAACAAGGCCGTGCTGAACGGAAAACCAAGAATTTGCCACAACGCAGGCTGCTCTGTACAAGATACAGTGAGGTAAACGTGCCTGGTTTCCAGTTACATTAAAAAAAAGGGTTGGGGATAAACCCCACAAACAAAATTCTCAACAGAAATGTGAGGCAGCAAAGGAAATGTTTTTCTTTAAATTGTTTGAGTAGTTACTGTGCAAAGCAAATGTATAAATTTTCATTGTCTCCAAAGGCAAAAGCCTTAGGAGTTAAGACAAGTGAAGAAAGCAAGAGCAGACTTTGGAAAGAACGGGTGCAGAGCCCTGTGTGGGAGATGCTGTAAAGAAGAATATTCTCTGCCCGTGTCAGGAAGCACATCAGGGGAGTTGGTACAAGTGTCAGTCACTCAGGAACACACGAGGAGCTGTTGTTGAGAGCACTGTGACAAGTTATATGGAGCACCAAGGGATACTCCAGACTTTATCAAGAGTGAGGCAATCATTTCCACCACCATAAAAGTATCTTGGCAGGCAAAGACTATAAATGTAATAAAAGAGGGGGGGTGGGGGGAAATGTTGTCTGTGCTCATAAAAGAGGACAGTGATTGTGTAGTTATAGTGCTTCATAAAATCCTTCAAGTTAGCAGGAAGGGAAGAAATTGGGCAAAAAGATGAGTACGAAGCAACACATTATATTTCTGCTGGAATCTGGGAACGTGTGTGAGGGAAAACACTGTTGGATCTTAGTCTGATTTTATACCTCTCTATAAACAGCAGCTACTGGCCACTGCTGCAGATAGGACTCAGCAGGCTGGACCTGTTCTCTAACTCAGTATGAATATGGTTTAAATTTCTAACTAAAATAAAGACTAATAGTAAGACTGAGAGAAGCAAAATTAATTCATTTATTAAGTACATATAGTGTTTTCACACACTCTAGGACAAAAAATCATGCAAAGGGCAATATGGAAACTGAGAATTAGGTGAGAACTCATTTCTGGATTTTTTTTTTCCCTCTAGGAAACTGTGACAAAGAGCAAACAAGCAGTGCAGCTGCTTTTCTTGATAGAATTCCATAGTTGTCCTCACTGGGTTTGTACAAAACTTTTCTTATTACAGTTCTCTTTTCTGATAAGTGATCACATTTGTAGCTAGCAAGTGACTGATATAAACTAGATCACCAACAATTTGTGGAAAAAACCCAGTTCTGTCAGTTCAGAAGAAAAATTCGTGGAGGTCCTTTACTTTTTGCCTTATTTTCTTGAGGGAATCTTTGAATGGTTGAGCTCAATACATCTTGTATACATCCTAAACACTAACTGAGGCAGTGCTGAAAGTTTTGTGGTTTACCCTAATTTATTCAGGCTTTATTCTGTTTCTGTGAGATAGGACATAGTAGTGGGTAAGGATTCAGACTTGAGAACACGTGCCACTGCAACAGGAGATTTCAGTTGTTTAGATATAGCGGTTAATGAGAGCTGTGATAGCTCTCTGGAGATACATAGAAGACTACTAATGACTAGTTCATTTATAAGTGATGAAGATCTCTCAAGATCAAAATCCTTCCAAAAATACAATAAATAGAGAACTGTGAACTTGCAGTGGTCTTGACAGTAGTGCTCTGCCTTTGTCACCTCTGAGACTTTGTCACCGCAGAGATTTCTTTAATGCTCAACTTTTAATGGAACTATTTTTCATTTGTAATATCATGCAAGACATTTAATTTACCTTTCTCCTTCTGCTTCATATCTCTGCTTTGCAGAGCACAGTGGTTTATGGCTACCAGATGTCGACATTTTCTCAGTCGCATCTTTTTTTGCTTGAAGCTTCAGTTTCAGTGGAGTTAGAAGATTTTGTGCAATTCTGTGCAACTGCAATGTGTTAAATGCCTCTTCATTTACAGGGGAAATCATAGACTCCACTCATTGGATGCTCAGCCCATTTGGGAAGTTTCAGAACTTTTGTGCAAACATAGATCAGCTGGGAAACAGTGGTGCATCAGATCTTACCCACGCTGAAATATCAGTGCAACTCTGTATTTTTTGCCTAAAAAATACTTATCAGAAATACTATACACTCTAGAGATAAATATTTGAAATTGATGTGACCCTCTCCAAAACACCATCTACTCTCTAGGCATAGAAACACATGGCCAAATGTGAGCACTGGAATAATTTATTTACATATTTATCTCTTTTCAGATTTTAATCTGATTTTTATGCCAAAACTTTAATTTTTTAATATTTACTTTTATTGAATAATCCAACTAAGTAATTATTTACAGAAGTTTTTTTTTGTTTTTGTTTTTGTTTTTGTGTTTGTTTTGTTTTGTTTTGTTTTTTTGTTTGTTTTGTTTTGTTTTTTTGTTTGCTTCGGTTTGTTTTGGTTTGGTTATTTTGTTATTGGTAAATGAATACTTTGTTGTTTACCTGGATCCTTGACCTTGGGGTGAAGCCTAACCAAATCTTACCACAAGTGTTTTTCTGAATCACTGGGAGCTGGACATGAAGTGCAGCCCCATGCTACTGGTAAATTAATTTTATGACTTGTGTATAAAATCTGTTGCATTATTACTTAGTTCCCTCACATAATACTCAATGAAATCATGCAAAATAAATTTCTGTTATGCTTTCATGAAGCTCTCTCTTGCCCATGTGGGATGAACAGCAAGACAGCCATTAACTCCAGCAACTGACAATCAAGTCTATGATTTGAAAGTGAACTCAAATTACAATGGACAGCATTAGTGTTCCAGGAGCTGGAGAAGCAGACGGTGGTTCATGACCTGAAAAGTATCAAGCATCTGTAACTTTCACTGAAGTCAAATTATAAATGCTTGACACCTCCCAGTGCTTGTCCTGCTATTCTGAAATGCAGATTGTGACTAGGGGAGAGAAAATGGCAGTTTAGCGGGAATAATTCTTTAGGGTTAAGTAATCAAAAAATTCATCAGCAGCTGAATTATGTTAAGATGGATGGAGCATATCTCTTTGCACCAAAACAAAAATTTTAATATGCCACGCATGGATGATTTTGACCATTATGTCACTATAAAAATTAATACAGCTGTGAATAATATTGGCAATCTATTCCAATAACATGGATATTTATATAATATTGCCACCTGATAATGGTTAGATCAGTAAGGAGTTGTAATTACCACTATTGATTAGCTCTAAATTATGCATATTGATGACTAATGCTGAAATAATATGTTGTTTTCAAAATCCTCTCTTCCACTTGCACACACTGCTTCTTGATCCCATTAAGCTCTCCAGTCTTTTCCATAATAATTGCACTTGTGAGGGCACTGGCACTCACCTCTTATGGCTTCTCCATTAGGATTTGTCTGAAAGCAACAACTACCATTTAACAGTTAAAAAAAAAAAAAAAAAAAAGGAATTCCAGTGTGACTCAATTCTAATGGCACAAAAGTAAGCAAGATCCTGGATTAACAATGATTTCAACATTATTAATAACAAGAATAAAAATGCTAAATGACTGAGTTACTAAAAAGTTCAATCATCTATTTGCAACATCTGTTATCATGAGATCAGTCAGATTGACACAAAGGCCTATTTTTCAAATGGTGGTGAGAATAGTTTTCACTTACACAATGAAAACCCATTTCTTGGGGGATTTCCAAAGTGTTTTCCACATGCCAAGATGTATCACTTTCTCTGCATTAGTCACCGACTTTGAGCAATGAAGAAGAAAATTTAACTTAGCCAGAGGGTCATTAGGAAAGTGCAGCAGAGCTCAGATCTGTTTACTGTGGTTTGACCTGTGGTTATTGAGCATTGAGATTTTTTGCACTATTGACTCCTGTTGAATTAATTCAGTGTACAACTTAAGTACCTACAAGTGGAGTTCCCTGATGCCTGGGACTGCATCCAGATCTCTGAGGTTTCACTTTTCATGTCATGTAAAGGGAGATTTAGGCAAAGAAAGCAAGTTAGGAATGCACACTCAGAGGATGGATGAGGTTTCATTTTGGCAAGACATACAGCTTTCTTCCTCCTTCTCTGTCTTTTTTCCCTTCTGTTATGCTTGAGGAAAACTGCTCTAAGATGAAGATCTCAGCATTTTTCTCCTGGATTAGTGATGTGCAAGATCTCTATGGATGTAAGATGCAATGAGAGCATATAACCATAGGTAGGTTACTCCTAATTATCATGAGGTACTAGATCAACTTGACCCTTTCAGAGCTCATGCCCCTCTCCATGCAGTCTGTTGAATTTTTCAAGCATCTGGATGCTTTTCCAAACTTCACTGGCGTTCAGAGATGATTTTCCCACTATAAAGGTCTTTTAGAGAGTTTCTATTTGGAATCTAGTGCCCAAAGTCCTCTTTAAGAAAAGTCCCTACAGTCTGTCAAAGAGTTAATGTGGTGATGATTCACTTTGTCTTTTTAAAGATGGAGGAGAAGCTGCACTTTACCTTCAATACAAGTGGTTGGAAACTTAGTCACAATATGTGACCCTGGTCCAAGACATGTCTCAGACAATGTGCTTTTAAAGAAGCTGCACCTCTCTGTTCAAGCATTATCTATGCCACCAATAGGGCCAGAAATCCTCTTCTCTGCTAGTGCAGTCTGCTGCCTGAGAGGAATCTACTAGGTGATATGTTACATAGATAATATTGGTAGTGCCATCAGTTATCACTGCAAATATAAACATAATCTGCAGCTTCCAGATAGTTGCTGTTATGATGATCGTGTGACACTGAACAGACTGGATGGGGTCATCAAGATGCTGTAAATCTACTTTCTTACTCTTTTTACCTTCCAGCCCAGGTAGAAAGAAAGAGATAGGGACCTCTCCTATTTGCTGGAGCAATTCTAGGTATGAACAGTGAGTTCAAGTCCAGGAGGAGAAACCTGCTTTGCCTGAAGTGCCTCAGTGGTGGGTGCCAGCTGAGCTCCCTCGAATGTCTGACACCAGTCATTTCACGAGCTGTTACTCTCCCTAGTACCTTCAATTGCTGCACTGTCAAAGGTCAAAATATTTCAACTTAGTTATCACAAAAAATTGATGTATCTTGTCCAAAATGTAGGTTATTTAGAGGGAATAACATGGTGCAGTTGATATGAGAAGGAGGTGGTATGGACATGTCTTTCAAACTCTCAGCCCTCTGAGATATGAGAGGTAAGGGGCCAATAATCCTCTCCCAGCTGTGAGATATTAAGACACATCTGAAATATTTCTCTTGCAGATTTTGCCTAAAAGTGGATTTATCGGTGCTTTGATACCCAAGTATACTCAGTAAATAGGACCACAAATGTGGCCTTGATTCTGACTTTATAAACCTGATGAATTATTGGATGTGAGACCCTTTATACTGCAACCTGTGGTCAAAAATGAGTGCAGTGTTCTCAGCCCTGTTTCTAGTGGTCAGATGTCCACCCTGCTCATTGGTCTCTGCAGTCCTTTCAGATGACAGGATGACAGCTTACTTCTGGAGGCATGTTTGCAGAATAAATAGTTTTAATAACATGTTTGTCAATTCATGACAAAGAAGTCTTCTTTTTTTATTCCTTGTTCTTTTCCCATTCCAGGCAGAAGCTGAACAATTCATTACCTTTTGTAATGTAATACATTCTGCCTTTAAAGGGAAATGTCACATTCCAGCTGGAGTTAGTAAGTACTGATGTTTGATGTTTTATCAATAAAAGGGAAAAGTGGCAAAGCTGTTTTTTCTTCTTTGTTCTACTCTCTTAGCTCACCTGGCCACCAGTCTCTTTTCCCCTTTTCCTGCACATTACAACATAGCATACCCAGGAGCAGAGGATTTCCATGGGTCAAACTCTTTGCTGCCTAAGCCTTATGCTGCCGTACAGTGCAGAAGGAAAAATATTTTCCTTCATCTTCTTTGTGGCATTTGACACAATTAAATTAGAAGAAATCAAAATTATTTTTCTTCATTTGAATCACAGAATCAGTGAATGATTGAGGCTGGAAGGGTCCTCTGGAGGTCAAGCACGGCCATCTAGAGTAATTTGCCCAGGAACACATCCAGGGAAAATATCTCCAAGGATGGATACAACCTCCATAAGCAACCTGTGCCAGTGCTAGGTCACCCTCACAGTATATTTTACCTATTGGATCCATCTTGTTCTGAATTTTTTTCATCCCCTATATCCTATCATTATTTTTATAAACTGCCTTAATAACATGCACTGCTGCCTACTACAACAGGAATGTGATTTTTATGGTCTGTGATGGCTATAAATTTCCCCCTTTTCTAAGCATCTCTTTCTTGACATGAACATTTTCATACAACAAAATCAAAGACTACTGCTATACTAAAAAGTCAAAAGTAACCCAGACCATCATCTGCCCCTAAAGCAATTAGCTTGCTGAAACTCTGTGGCTTCCAAACCAGGGTGACTACATCCAAACTTCCTCTTAGCGGTGATCCCTGGCCTGTGCTAACTCTCAAAATCTTCAGGGGACTGCTGGTTGGTGTGGACCAAAACAGCACCAGGGACCATCTGAGTGATTTAACAGCACAATTGGATATCCATGTCTGGGAATGTTTCCTGGCACTGTTTAATGTACTGTGTAGACACAGCCATAAATTCTATGGGAAAGCTACATTAATGTGGCTATTAGGTAAACAGGAGGAAACCTTTGACCTTAGAAAACACTTTCTGTGCTCCTCGGTCATTGAAAGTGTGTATCTTTTAGGCAGTTGTGAGAAATGAGTACTTGGCTACCCAGCCTGCTGCTATGTTTGCTGTGAGCATTACTGGAGGATTACACAGAAGAGGGAGGAGTGCCAATGCAAGCCTTCTGCCTAACTTTAACCTCACAGCTGAGTTAACTCGACTGATATCAAAGCAAAGCAGAATTTCAGACAAATAAAGTGGAGAATCGCAGTGCAGAAGAATTCTTCCCCCGTCTCACACCAACTAGTTATTTCCCTTCCCGGGCTTCAAAGAGGAAATAAGGCATTCCTGCACACTGGGCTTTGAAGGTGAGCTGCTTTGTGAAAACTCCCTGCAGTGCTGTGTTGCTGAAACCAACAATCTGAAAATGTTAGCTCAGCTTTGCTATAACCTCACTTTCAAGTGGCTGTGGAGGCTAAACACAAATCAAGCAGTTTCTTAAGTTATGTCTGAAAACACAAAACAAAGCTAAACAAAAACCTCAACAACCTGAGTTGTTTGTTCCCGGCTTCTGTATTAACTTTCAGGCCCTGCACACATTTCACTTCATGTCCTGATGAGGCACAGAAACCCTGTCTTTTTTCCCTTTTTCTATTAACTGGGAAGTGAAACAGGCTCCCAGCCGGGCCCAATAAGGTGTTCAGCCTGGAAGACCTGGGCTCAGAGAAGCTGGATGAGGCCTTCAAGGTTTGACAAGGATTCCTAGGGATAAACAAGGATTCCTAGGGAATCCTTGATAGGTATAGGGTATATGGGTAGGTATAACTCTGCCTTTATTGCATATGCCACATGGCCATGCTTTGGTCCTTCAGTCCTACTGTGGCATCAGACTGTTTAATGCTTACAGAAAAAAATATGAATAGTTGTTTTGTTACTTGGGTTGATGGTTTTACAAGGTTTCCTCATCCGGTGTATCCATACAGAGTCAGTGTCTCACACAGCAATGCAAAACAGTTACATTTATTTTCAGTGTAAGGCCCTGTGCAGTAGCATTTGTTGTATGTGTTAGTAATGCAATTATTGACTTCATGTTAGAAAAAACTCTTTTGTTGGCTAACAGGAATTATATAAAAATTATTTGATGTAAAATATTTCATATTATTCCTTACTTAGACTCATGCAGGTTGGAAAAGACCTCTGAGATCATCAAATCCAGCACTTAATGGTCCCCTGGTGCCACACCTTCACATCTTTTAAATACCTCCAGGGATGGTGACTCCACAACAGCCCTGGGCAGCCTCTCCCAATGTTTGTACTGTCTCAGTTCACCAGTGTTAAACTATCCTAATACTTATCATCATTCCCTTTTGAAAACTGCTGTGAACTTGCAAAGGTTTATCTGATGTCCACTGAAGTCAATGGGATATGAGGTCTTCTAAATTTTTCTGGTGGATTAAATGGCTTTAGGTAAATGGCAAATTAAGTAATGTAAATTATCATTAGCCTAAAATGTTATTCTAACATTATTAGTTTTACTACAGTTTCCAGGACAGGGACTGGTCTCAATTACGCTGGTGTGAATGCAGACAGCTGTTAACTTAGAGCTGCTATACTCTTTCTTAATATTTTCTAATGGAATAGATCAGAATCCAGACCCTTTTTTCTTCTTGGTGGGATTTAAAATGCAGGCTTCCTTTGCTGGTTTTCCAGCTGGTATTTCTGGTGCAGTCAATAGCCAAACACACTATTCTTTATTAGAGTCAGCCTTCTTGCAAAACACATTTTTTTCCTTTTACCATTCTGTGTGCTTTTTCTTTGGTGAAGAAAAAGTGATGCAGTTGCACAAGTAACTTTTTAACTTAATTTAAATCCTCATTTTCTTTAAGAAGTTATTTTAAAAAACAAAAAACAAACAACAAACAAACAAACAAAAAAAACCACAAAAAACCACCACCACCACAACAACAAAACAAACAAAAAACCCCAAACCAGAACAAAACCCCAGAAAACCACCACCAGAAACCAACCAAAGCCTGAGGTTATCTCTAACTCCTACTGAAAAGGGACAAGAAAAATGTAGTATCTACCATTATGGAATGACAATACCTTAATGCCTGTTTTCCTAATAAAATCTAGAGGAAGTTTATTTTCCCTAGGTACCCTTGTAGGTGCATATATAACAGGGTTTATAAACAAATGTCCCCATCCATATGGTCACCCATCTGGTGGTGACAAATCCCAAGAGAGATATCAATTACTGGAAGCAAAAACATAAAGTTAGGGAAAGCTACTAAGACATTAGTTATACACTTTGCAAAAGATAAATTCTGATATCACCATGATAATTAATGTTTTTTTAAAGTGTCTCTCATCTTGAACGACCCTGCAGGTACTTTCCAAGGAGGAATTATAACAGACCTGATTTTATGATCTACAAGGGAATTAAAAATAAAATAACTTTCTGGGGAAAAATGCAGTGCTGGGGGGATGAACACTTACATGAACCTGCAGTTAAAGACTTATGTGCCTCTGCTCTAAATTCAGAGCCTTCCCTTGGACACATGTGTTTCTAGTGCAGTAGAAATGAGAAATTAGACTTGTGGGAATAGTGACCTCTTGGGACTGTGTGCCCCTGCATGAGTGGGTGTGTCATGTTAGGACAGCAAATCCCAGAGCCCCATTTTTGAGTATTTCTTATCTAATTACTTTTCTACATTCCATCAAACAGACGAAGGAACAGGGGCTTAAGGTCAGCATGAACACTCTGCAAGCACACACACACACTTTAATCCCATATTTGTGGGCATGGCAAGGCTTGACTTTGGCAAGTTGTTTGGAGTGTGTCTGTGCTAATTGCCAGTGTGCTTTGGGAGAGCTGCTGGATAGAGCTTGACAGCTCTTTCTTAAACCTGTCTGCTCCTATACTTGGATTATCTGTGGATGTCAGATTTCCTCAAAAGAAACTAGTCTGTGTAAGGAGCCAGAGCAGCAGAGGTGTTTTAAATTGTTTTCAAGCTATGTCCAGAGTTTTCGTTTTTTTTTTTTTTTTTTTTGGTGTCAACACTTAGGTGGCTGCACTCTGGGCATAAATGCTCCTGTCAGCTTTCTGCTCAGCACACTTGTTGCCCCTGGTCTCGTTTTGTGGTATGTGATTCTCTGTATCTCATACCCAGAGTCCAGACACACAGAAAAGAGTTCTGTATTTTGCCTAGGGAGAATCAGGTTCTAAATATCATATATTGGCTTCCAGGCATACAAGTCTCTTATTGGAGCTAGCTTAGGAAGCAAAAAGTACACTTCAGGGAATGAATATCTTTGGTTAGGAAGTATTCACATCCTTTTCAATGGCAATTGCAGGGTTCTGCCACTAATCATTCCTGTCATTTTTTAGTACTTAGATACTATTTGAGTGAGATTTGAGGAAATTAGCTAACTAAAAGGCTCTCAACTGAATATTTTGGAACACAGAATAGTTAATCTTCCAGCAAGATCTGAAAGAATTTCTGATGTTTAGAGTGTTTTGACTAGTAGTCATGGGGAAGATTTTCAAAGGTCAAGACAGAAGAGGAATGCAGAATCTATCCAGGGAAAGATTGGAGTTTGCTATATGAGCAAGTTAAATTTACATCAAATCTAAAGGGAGGTTAACATTATTTAAATTTTCAGTGCTGAAAAACAAATGACTATAAAGTATACTCTTCTACCACAGTGGTGCACTACACATGCTATAAAGATTAGGGAGCTCAAGCTATTACTGTAGGTATGCATGGTTATTGCAAAACTTGGGATCAGAATTTAAGTTTCCGTAAGATTTTCTGGGTGCAGTTAGCTTGTATCATCCAGATGTCTGCATCAAAAGAAGTTATAGCAAATCACGTTTCTCCTGTGATTAGTGGCTGTAAAGGCTGTAACATATCATCCCAAACACACAGTGTTCCAGAGCCTTTGAGTCAAGTGTGATCACTTTATCAGCAAAGATATGTACTCATAGCTGTCAGTGCTGGTAACTCAGTTTGGAATATGGCAGTCACACTGTGCTGTGCTCTGCTGGCACTTTATTGCCAGCAGTAACAATTCAATAACACCTCCATAACCCTATTGCCATTTGCTCATCCCCGAAGTTACACCAAGGAAAAACTTCTCTAAAGAAAATGTCCTTGTAGGGGTGGAGATTGGCATCATGTGGAGATGCTGGGACATAATCTGAAGACAATATGGATAAAAATGGGACACCACCTTTATTGCCAGTAGTGATATATGAAAAAAAAATCTGAACTGTGTGTGTTCAGTGGGTTCAGATATGAGAGCTGGCTCTTGGGGAGATGACTTTGGGAGTCAGAAACACTCGATGTTTAAGTAAACACTGGAGCAAACAAAGCCCCAAAACACATCCTCCAGACCCATAGGGGGGTTTTCTGTGTGGCCCTAACTGTGGAAAACCCCAGCTCTGGTGATCACAGTGTGGATGCTTGCTTGACTTTGTAAAACTGGAAGTAGTGAAAGAAAAGAAACTTGGATTTTAAACTGAACTTATTTGATATGAACATCACTGGCACACAATGCTTATGGAGCTCCACAGTCACTTTGAACTGCAGAAGCACAATGTAAACAGCAATCACAGAGAACTTCTAGATTCTAAAATTATCTACAGCAAAATAGGTATAATGGGACACTGAACAAAGAGAAATTTGTTCTCACATTGTTAGGAGGGCTGAAGGGGTTGAATCTGTGCCTCTGAATAGCATGTTATTACTTATCAGCCTGAAAGACATCTGGAAATAGCTCAGCTATTATGATATCCATATTTCATATTGAACATAGTATGAATTCTCATCTAAATATGTTACTGATTTTGATGGTGCAGTTCCGATTGAGATTTTAATTCTGTTTATTTAGGTATAACTATTTCATATTGATTTGGAACAGTTACACATGCAGACTGTGCTGTGCATATTGCATTCTCCCTCAGAATTTACACGAAGATGTGAGGTGAGAAATGTGGAGTTTAAATCTTCAGAGAATGAAGGGGGAATTTGTAGATGAATAGAAATGTTTATGAGAAATCCAGATAATAATCCAATAACTCAAGTAGGAGGAAACCTTTGAGGAACAAGAGAAACCTACTGATGCTCTCTGACTGTGTTGTTGATTTTTGAGATATTTTTGTTTAATAGTAAAGAAGCTGTTACTGCAGTCTACTGAGAAAATGGCAAATGAATCACGTCTGGGGATTCAGGGTCTAGAGAGGAGGTGAGTAACCTTGAACACCAGCTTGTCTAGTTTAGCTTGAAACAAGCATTTTTCTGTTCAAAGGGCTTATTTGTGGACAAAACATCAATGTAATTCTTTATAACATTGATTTTTCTCTGGGAAGCTGAGACAGTGAGGAGGATATTACTCCATGAGTGGTAAGGGCCTCAGATTACTTGAGTTTTGACACTAGCAGCCTAATTGAAGGAGTCCAGTGTGGGGCCTATTTATGACCAAACATGAGGGACATAGAAGAACACTTTAGTTGCAATTTTCTGAAGAGAAGCAGAGAGGTATGTCCAAAATGCTGTCTCCAAACCTGAATGACCAACTGTGAGAAGGTGTACAGGAAGGAGAAGTGGTCAGTTTACTCATAAGCTCTTCACAGCTATAAGGGACAAGATAATTCTTGATACCTGGGAAGGAAGCAGGGAATTGTCTTCTCAATTAATTGTGCATTAATACACATTTCCAAGTTTAGTTATTTACTGTGTCTTTCTGTCTTATTTCCCCCCCAAAAACGTTCTGTTTATTTTTAAGAATTACTGACTTAAGGATCCAGGGGCCCTCGCTCCTAAGTCCTGCAATATGTGATTTCTCACCGTTTCAGCAGCTTCAGTCCAAAAACTTGGATTAGTGTCACTTGACAACTTGGTTTCCCTAACAATGTTATGGAATCTTATGAAAAACCTTTTAAAAGTGTATTCTGCACATCCATTAGCCACACACTTGCTCAATCTCCATGAAACTGTGACTGGATTGGTAAAACAGGATTTCCCTTGACAACTTTTATCCAATGCATTGTGTTTATCCCTGAACAAAGTGATCTTGCTCTTTGTGAAAGCTTCAACCATCTTGTGAGTGATGGAAACCAGACTTACTGATATGTCTTTCCCAAGAGGAATGACCCAGAAGGTCTGTTATTGCTTCTACACTTGTTTTTCTGCAATTGTATCACTGCACTTATGTCAAAATCTCACTATCTGGAGATAAAAATGTCCAGGGGTGCAGTGTGAAGCATCATCATCTGTGGAGTGACATCCTCATGTGGAAAAAACTATAGTAATGTGTTGATATGGATAGATCCTTTACTTCCAGCATGAAGACAGAATGTTCCCATTCTGCTGGAAAAATAACTGAAATAGTGATGGGATGTGCTCTGAACTTCAGAATTGGTCAGAAGTACAGTGTCCAGAGTAAAGCATGCTGCCTTGGGCTTCATAAGGATGAGATTTCTTCCTCTGGGTGTAAAGCCTCTCCACCAAATTGAGAACTGAATGAGTAGAAGTCTGGTTTACCTTCTCATGGGACCTTGCCTCTCTTGTCTGAGGATTCCTACTTGAAAGAAATTAATACCTTTTTTAATGTATATTTTAATTTCAAAGACATTCTTCTAAGCAGGAAAATTACTGTCTTTTTTGACAAAACCCAACCTATGAGTCTCTGAGTGCCAGGGCTGGGGGCCAGTTCAGCACCAGTGAAGCCAAGAGTGGCCCTTTCCCTTGATAGCCTCTTCCCTTGGGAAGAGGAGAACCTGCTGGGAGCACCATGGGCAGACCTTGTCTTGGGCTGGCTTCTGGCCCAGGGGAGTTGCTGTTCCCCACAGCTCTGGTCCTCAATCCCTGCCCCAGCTGTGGCTGTGCTGGATTGCAGCCCTGCATTGCTTGGCTGTGGCTGCTGCTGAGACAGGCTCTGTCCTTGAGTCACAGGTGAATGGCCTGCCCTGGTCTGGCCTGGCCTTGTCCTTGTCCATCCCCATCCCCAGCCCCATCCCTACCCCCAGCCCCACAGAGACACCTGATGCTCTTACCTGGGGTTGTGGGGCAGGATGTGGCTTGTAAGGCCCTGCCCTGCCCACCCTGTGGGGCAGCCCACGCTGGTCCCTGCTGTCAGCTCTGGGGGAGCCAGTTACCCCATGGTACCTTAACAGTCAGTGGTGGAAAAAAAAGCAACATTCAGCTTTTATAAATCAAATACCAGAGTTATCTGTTTAGAGTTTAGGACAGTGCACATCCAGTTTTCCACAGTCCAGTGCAAGAAATCAGCAAGCTGGAAGGCATTGACCACTTAGATGGTCCATCTGGAGCTTCTTCCCAGTCAGAAAGGCTGTGCCATCTCCATCCTTGGAGGGTTTTAAGGCACAATTGGATAAATCCCAAAGCAGCCTGGACTGACCCATAACTAACACTGCTGGAAGCTGGGCTGGAGACATCCCAAGGTCTTTACTCATCCAAGTTATTCCAGGTTTCTCTATAATTTTTAGTTATTATTAGTCATACATATTAATAATAGGACCAATTAAGAATGGATCTATGCTAAGCAGAAAACAACACAAATTCAGCATTGTAGACAGTTGCTTTGATTGACTTTATTTCTTGACCCCTATTTGGTTTCTCTTATACTTTAATGGAATATTGCATTTTTCAATTATGACATATTTCAGTTTCAACAGCATGTGACAAGAATGGTGTCTAGCCCTTCAAAAATCAAGGGAAAGTGTAAATTTCCTTATTAATAATTTAAAAATTAACTTAGCTTGCTCCAAACCTTCTGTTCTGGACCTTGTCATAGAATATTCTTTGAAGAGTTTTGTTTTTATACTGTCTGACATAGTGTTTCAATCATCTGAAAAGTGATATTTATTTAACAATCCAAACCCACAGTTTTTATATGATATATACAGTGAGACAAGTCTTTAGCAGCATATATCACTCTTACTTTGAAATCCATGGAGGTATATTAATATTTCAGAAATTGATGTGACCATTACATGTCATCTCTGCATATCTTTGTAAGGCTTGTCTCGGTCACATACAAAATCTCATTTAAGGCCCCATTTCACTTAGGTATTTTTAATAGTTGCCAAAATTTAAGTATGTCATTCAGTTGATTGCTAAAGGATTCATTGCATATTCAAGCACTCTCCTGAATCATGATAAGGAAATAAGTGAGCGGTATAAAAATATTTTTAAATAGTGAAATGTGGGTAACAACATATTGCACTGCTCTGAAATGTATATGTTCCTTTCCCCCCTCAAAAAAAAAAACAACAAAACCAACCAAACAAAACCAAACAAAACCAAACAAACCTAACCAAACAAACAACAAAAACAAAACCAAACAAAAAACAAAACAAAACAAAAAAACAACCAAAAAAAACCCCACCAAAACAAACAAAAAACCCCCCACCCTAACAAACAAACAAAAAAACCAAGCAAAGAGAAAAGGAAAATAGTGTAATTTCTCTGCAGGGTTTCTGGTGCATGATTTGTAAAGTCAGTAAATTCCTTTGGTGTTTGCTTTGCAGTTCAGTACCTTCACTTTTCAGCTGCTTTCCCTGTAACACAGACCTGTACTTTGTCTCTTGACCTCTGTTTCTCCCTTTACAAACTGTTCTTTTTCAAAAAGCCCTTCTGCTCAAAAGATTGTGAAGTGCTGTGGTTTCTATTTTCAGCTTGCAGTTAAAAGCTCTTTGTTATTTTCAGAATTCCTCCCTTCTTGTGACTTTTACACTACACAAAGACCATGTAATTCTTATCACAGGAATCCTGGTAAAATACTCATCAAATTAGGCCAGTTGAACACAAGACCAAACCCCATCATGTCTTAGATTTCATTTGGAGGATTAATTTCATTTCGATTTCAATATTCTTGAGGAAGTAAAAAGGAAAAATATACAAGAGATGCTAAAAAAATAAGCATAGGGATTTTTTTTCTTTTTAGCAGTACAATATTGTCCTTCCACAGTTGTTATGGCACAGTCCAATTTGCTAATTTGAAGAGAAACAAAGGAAGATTTCAGTGTGATCCAATACCATCCACCTTTGGTACTTAAATGTGGAGCCACTTGGAGTGGACAGAGATATAATTAAATATATTACAAATATGACATTGTAAGAGCAGGCATGCCTGTACAAACAGATGAACCAAGCCCTGAATACACCACATTATTTTGTAGGGTTTTGTTCCTGTTTAAAATGACTGACAAATTATTAATATCTTTTGCATTTGTGAAAAGGGATCCATTATTTTGGAACTCTGTGTCCAGAAGCTTCACCAGTGTCCAGTGAGTCTTCCTCAATCATCATTTTGGTTTTACTCAATGAAGAAAATGGAAATTGTCAAAAAACATACTTTGTTAAAAGTTTATCCTCTGGATGTTTAGCAGTTCCAGTTATTAAAGGATTATACTAATTTTATAGCTCACCCAACTTATACTTGTTACATTTTCTCTTTTCAACTCTGCACTTCAATAAACAGGAGACTAAGGTGCCAACTGGTTGCCGATGATTCATCTTCCTTTCAAGCTATTCTGTAGAGTACACAGGATACAGAAATCCTCAAAATCTTATTTCTAACATAGGATTGTTGAGTGTTATAAAAGATGGTGTGAGCCAGTAACTGTGACATGAGTGGGAATTTAGAAACTCTACATCCAGTGGTTGGTTGTTCCCTAGAAACTGTCAAAAATCTTCAAGGACTTTAATTTCTCCCCACCTAAACTCCACCTTAAGAATGCACAATAGTTAACCATTTCTTCTCCTCTTTCATTATGGTTTTGGTGTTGTTGCTGTATTTATCAGTAAATCTATAGAACAGCTCAAGGAATGAGTTCCAGTCTTCATAGCTTCACTCATCCTTGATCAAATAACTCACTAAATGATGCCAATACTGTGTTATTATTTGACTTTTATATAATGAGAAAAATACATGAGAAAAATTAGCACTATTTTTTCCCTTGAATCCAGACCACATGTTTGAGACTATTTTTTCAGCAGAACTTCTTTTTATAGTATTCTGTCACCCCTAGCCTACCATTTTTATCTCCTGGCATTTGTGTGATGTCAGCACTTCACTCACAAAGTGGAGAAAAATATTTACCCTTTTCCTTTTTTGCTGCATCATCTTGCTCCCAGTTACAGCAGATGGGTTTCCATCTCTTTTCCATTCAGGGGTATGTGAGACCAGATTCAAACAAGCCTAAAGGCTCAGCTCAGCTCTGCTGAACAAATTGCTTTGCTTGTGGACAATGGTAGCTACTTGTGAATGCATGTAAGAATAAATCAGTATTAAGATTACAACATTTAAGGGCAGTGAAGTTGTCTTTTACTTCTTCTGGAACATGTGTCTGAATCAAATTGTTCCATTCATTCAGACAGCTGTAATAAGACCAATGAGGAAGCTCAATGTGTATTTTGTTGTAGGATAAAGTGATTGGAAAAGGTTCTCTTTTCTCCCCCCTTACTGTTGTTGCAAAAGATCTTGAAGGGGTTCTCTTGAAATTGTGTCAAAAAAAAACCTCATAGGGAAAATATATTGGAATTATAATATTGTGATTTGGATTTTTGAGAAAACTACTTTGAAAAATAAGTTTGAAATTTTCTATTTTATTGGAGGGGGGTGGGGGGGATGCAGGTTGTCATTATTTTGAAGTTATTTTAAAATAAATGAGAGGAAAAAAAAACAACCACATTTATGACAGTGGCATTGCTACAAATGAATAAGCTACTTTCCTGGGGTGGTGGTGGGGTTGTGAGGAATGTTTACAATCGTCAGTGAGCACAAGACTTGCTGAGATATATTGAACAGAAGAAGTGTTTCCTGTCTCCTGTTACAATGAAACTAAGTGATGCTTTGGAAATTGAAGGTTTTGGGATTTTTGATGTAAATCTACTCCAAAATGTAGACACTTCTAAAAGCAAACACTTGGACTTTTGATTAAAATCAAAAGTAAGAGTAAGAAAAAAAAAAAGTAAGACTAAATGTCAGTCTATAAATGTGCTCATTAACTAAATCTTGCATATGCAGTCTGCTGAATGTGGGACACTTGAGCTCAGTGGGTATTTTGAAAGCCAATGAACTATCTTATGTGGACCTTCATAACTGGAGATGGTGCTTCTGGAGGAGATTCATGTCTGCTGGAGAAAGATTATTTCCCTGTTTAGAAAGAATTATAAACTTACCAAAATAAGACATCTGGCCATTCACCTTCTTGGCAAAAGCCTCTGGAAATGATTGATGTCTCACAGTCCAGCACAAACACAAGGGTCTGCCAGTGCTATAAATTCCTCTGTTGACTGTACATCCAGATTAAAAACTCAGTGCTGCTCCTGCAGTCCCTGTGCTAACACAGAAGGCTCAGAGCATTGGCAGGAACAGCAAATGGATTGATACAAACTAAATTTGCTTAACTAAATTAAATGCATGACAATGCTAAGAGGACAGAGTTAAGGGCCTTCAGAGGATGTAAAGAAGTGGGGGAAAGTATATACTGGTTTCCCAGAGGGGCAAAATAAGACAAAATTTAAAGGGAAACATCAAGGTTTTGTGTGTTAGAGGTTTTGTGTGGTTGTTTTTTGGTGTGGGTTTTTTTTGTTTGTTTGTTTGTTTGTTTTTTTAAAATATAATGTGCATTTGCACTGAATGCTTTTTTGTTTTTAACACATAATCTGGTTTTGCTGTTGCTTGGAGGGTGGGCAGGGATAAGTCAGAAAAGGATCTGTGCTAGATGAAAATAGAAAGCTTTCAAAGATTTAACCATCCAGTAGAGGCAAGAAAATGCCCTTCACTTTTTTCCTTTCAATAATACAAGTCTGAGAAATACGAAGTGGCAGAGAAGTAGTTGGAAAGAAAATCCACAGTAATTACCTTGGCTTTGAGGTTCCATGGGGATTTTTTTTTTTTTTTTTTTTTTTTTTTTTTTTTTTTTTTGGGCCTATTTTTTCTTTTTTTTTTTTTTTCAGGGCCAAGTTCTCCAGTTTCACTCTTGTGAAAATTATCCCTAAGTATTAGAGATCCTAGTGTGTCAGCCACTGTTGTATGTGATTCCTTAATTATGCTACACTTAACCAGATAGAGAAACTATCCCTGATACTGCCTTGGCTTGAACTGTTCCTGAAGGAAGTCCTAAGGAAGGGAAATCCAAAGGTATCATATTATTTTTCTACTGATCACAGTATTTCTGACAGCTTCGGCAACTTTTTTTCTTTTTCAGAGAGTGGGTCTGCCCTGTAGAGTGGAAGAAATGGTCCATGATCCAGCCCTATTTCCCTCAGCACCTCTGCAGGAGAAAAGCTATTCAGTGTCAGGTTTTTGTCTGGACTCAAGGGCTTCTCACTTCTCCCACCTGCTCTCTGGCAGTGCTGCAGCTGGAGTTAGGCTGCCTCCAGCAGATCTTCACAAAGAAAGTCACTATAATAAAGCAACAGAAAATGTGGCTGCACTAATAATATCCCCCATTTTCCCCAGGGCTGAGGGCTGATGGCTCCTTTAGAGAACATCTCCTTGCTCTCCTCTCTGCTCAGATTTCCTTTTTCATCCCATCAGCCTTGCCTTGAACTGAGAGCAGATTTAGCCACTGATCTGAACCATGAAAGAGTAACAATAGAAAACTAGAAACCTGTTCTTCCACCTGATTCTGAAAGGTGGGAGCAATTCCAGGCTGTTATCTGTGGAGTCTGGCCAATTTCCAACTTGGATGTATGAAATGTGTTTATGAAATCATCTACATGTGGCTTGTTTGGAAGACTACTCTGACATGTCTTTTAACAGTTCCACAAAGTGGTGAAGGGGAAAAAAAATGAAATCTATATTTAATGGATTAAAATTTTACCCATTGTAAGCAATTTTGTGTCTAATGCAACCAGCTCTTGTCAAGTTTTCAATGAGTTGCTTTCACCTGACACTTATCTCTTGAATAAAGCTGTGCTTGAGATCTATGTGTTTTCATGCTGAGGCTGTTGGCAAACTGAAAACAGACAGGATTTTCAGTGGGACAGCAACACAGAATTTATTTACAGAAGTAAAGCAGGGCAAAAAAGAAATTGTACATGTACTCCTTTAAGTTACGGGAATTACTGTGATGGGACGTGGTACTTTACAGTGCAGATTGCAAAGTCACTGTGCTGTATCATGTTAATCCCCATAAGTAAATGCTCCCTTACAGCTTCCTTTCCTGTATTTGTTATTCTCCTGCTTGCTGTCCTTGTATATGGGAAGAACAAATCCAAGGACAAAATGTTGAGAAGCAATTTGATTTTGTAGACACTTTGTCAAGCTCTATCCCCAGAACCTCTGTGGATGTGGGAGAGGAGTGAGGCTGTGCTGTATGGCTAAATCACATACTTTAACATCTCAGCTTCAGTTCAACATGACATGACTTCAGGCAGACCCAGAATTTCATATGGGAGCAGTTAAATAACTGAGAATATCTAAAGCAGAGCAGAACAAAATCGGGCAGTGAGGGGTAAATGCCTACAGGCAGGCCAAATCTACAGAAGAAAGAAAATTGCAAAGCTGTATATTCTGCATAACAAAAGAAATGTGCTTGTGATGAGTGCTGGCTAAACTTATACCAGTTTTAGGTAGGAGAAAACAATTATTGCCATTGTAATCCTGGATAATTCCTCAGTATAATTATCAGCCTCACTAAAGTTTATTATGCATGTTGTGGCTGGGGATTTGAGAAGTCTGGAGAGTTGTGAGCCTCTGGATCAGGATAGCATTTTGCATTTTTGGGTTTGTTTTAATCTGTTACAAAAAGCAGATTATTTCCTATTTTAATTTCAAAGAGGACTCTTTTGAAGAGATAAGTAATCTTACTGTGGGCTGATAGTCCATATCCGTGTTTGAAAAAAAATTGTTTCAGTTTTATTGCAGAAGAGGGACATTTGTAATACTGATTACTGTGTTTACTTCTCAACATTGTTTCTGCTAAACATGCATTTGCTGTATAAGAGAACAACCATCTGTGAATTTCTGAATTTCATTAAACAGATGATAAGTGTTTAGTGATAATGATTTCATTAAACAAATGCTAGTATTTTGTTTTCCACAGGATTAATATATTTCATACACAAGAATTATCATAAACTACTATGGACTTAAATAATTTGCAGACTGGAAATAGTCCCAGAATTACATAATTCACTGAGTCAGTTCAGATTAATTAAAAGAAACAGGTTACACATCTTAATTTATTATTAAAATGTCTCCTGAAATTCCACAAGAGACAAATGTAGGTGTTTTTTCTAACTTTTGCAATTTGTTTTGGAAATAGCTAGTGCTGCTTTTAACATCACTTTGTGTGACTATGTTTTTTTCATAAACACAGCTCTTGTCTCACAAGTATTTAAATGAAAGGTTTCTTTGTGTCTTTGTGTCTTTCAGTAAAAGTTTTCATCAAAAAGGCATTTAAGCAACCCAAAAGCCATTTTGATGCAGTTGTAAAATGAGCAAATGTTCTGCCTTTACTTTTCGTAGTAAAGTTTACTGTTCAGGTGGCAGTGAGGGTCTGAGACATCAAATCAGGGATACTCACTAAGGGAGCAAACTGAAAGGTGGGCACCAGCAGCTGCAAGTGCTGTATAGGAGTCCCAGTGGAGAGCAAATGATGGCAAAGAGCATCTCCCGGTACAGGGAATAGAGGGAATCTTGAAGGCTGGAAGAGCTTTCTGCTGGCATCTGTTGCCCACATTTACCAAATTCATTTCTCTTCTCGGCCATGACGCAGCTGCTGACAGCAGCAATGGAAGTTGGAGGTGACATTTGTTCCATTCCTTGACTTCCAACTTCCAACTCTGCTCTCATTTGCAAAAGCCTAAGCAGGAAATACCTGCATGCCTTCCTCCTCCTCATTTCTACCCTGAGAGCACTTCTCCAAGAGGACCTGATGAGTAGAACAGCTGAAAAAAGTTTACATTCACATCTTCCCAGGATGTCCATCTGATTCCATCTTTATTCCCACTTTATAGCACAAATTTTTGTTCTTAGTCAATAGCACATGACCCTGTGTTCAGTCCAAGAGAGTGTCACCCATTTCTAGTGTGGCAGGACTCAGACAAACCACGGCTCCTCTGGATCCACACAATCCTGATCTGTGCTTGTCACAACTTTAGTTCAATGGAGAATTTCAATAGGTATTTTATGCAGTTTTCAGTAATTAAAATATTAAAGGTAAGTCTGGAGGAACTCTGGAGAACCTCCCTAATAGCTTCTCTTCAGTGTGACACCTCCCTGCTGAGTGCAGTAGCTGTCAGATCCTTTAGATAAATCCCTCCCCACTTTGCAGACGTTACACTGATTCTCCATTTTTCTCCCTCACTACTGCCTTCCCATGTGACACCATGTCTAATGCCCTAGCTAATGCAGACAGATTTCATCCACTGCATTTCCTTTGTCTGCGTAATCAGTTCTGCTATCAAAGGGAGATATATGATTATTTGGGCATTATCTAATCTTTGTAAACTATTTAGCATTTTATCTCATTTTCTATTTACCTCATGTGACTAACATTCCTCATATTTTTTAATTTTTTTAAACCTATTGAGTTGTGAAGCCAAATCTTTGGGACTGTATCTTATTCCAATCATTTCCTTTCTGCTTCCCTTAAAGACAAACTGTTCTCAGGTACACTGACCTAAAACCTTCTTTTTCATTTGGCACATTCACCTCACAGAACTCCTGGAGTCTGAGAAGAGAGCAGTCCAGCCTGTCCACTTGACTCCTTTCCTCAGACATGGAGCTTTCCTTTTCCACTACCTATCATCATCCCTTTGCCCTATCTTCCCAACAGAAAATGGAGACATTCTATTCCCAAGGGCCACAAGCAGCTCAGAGAAATGCTTTATCTACTGCTTACCAGGAGTGAAAATTCTTTACAGCTCTCCCTGCAAATGTAGAGGAAGGC
Organism: Sinosuthora webbiana; assembly: GCA_013397395.1. Classification (NCBI taxonomy): domain Eukaryota; kingdom Metazoa; phylum Chordata; class Aves; order Passeriformes; family Sylviidae; genus Sinosuthora; species Sinosuthora webbiana. Next base: position 17,830 of record VXBN01005279.1, on the reverse strand, counting down.
TGTGCTATTTTTCTTTATGTAAACAGGCCATTCTTTACATCCAGCTAAAGTAATCTCAAACAGCATTTTGACTGCAAAAACACAGAGGACTTCCCAGACATAGATGAAAGTAGTTCGTGGAGGTTTATATAATTCTTGTTTGAATTCATTATACATGCATGGAATCATGAATCTTGCAAGAACTTTTCTAACTATGTATTTTGGTGCCTAAGGAATACTGTTCTGCTGAGATAAAAGCCCAAATCCAGCAGACCCTTGTACCAGAAGTTCTTATCTAATTTTCAACATTTATAGAAGGATAATTACCTTACTCTTCTCACCCACCACTGTTTTAGCAAGGAGTTGGATAAACTTCTTTTTCTTGCAGGGTATATAGCAAAAGTTCGAGATGCAGTTAACCCTGCTTGGTATTCCCAGTTCCCTCATTGGCTCATGCTGGCATTCTTATCAGGTCATTTACCTCAGCCTTTTCAAGGGTCTTTGACAGGCCAGTTGCTTTCACTGATTTCTGAGTGTCTACTGGGAGAAACCAAGGACTCTGTTTCAGTGCTGCAAAGACATGTTACTGTGAGGTCAAAGAGTCAAGAGGATGCCAGGTTCTGATTGCCAGCTTATGGCCACTGTGGACTGCATTGTCCAAAAACCCTGGGTGGACACATGCACTAAATAAGAGTAATATGTGATGTATATCACACTAGGTGATGTATACACTGTTGGCTGGAGCATTGCAATTTGCTATATTTTCACGGGTCAGGTGAATGAAAGAAAGATAGAAAACGATTACTCTGCAGGAGCCTAAATCAATCTCTCTCCATTCTCTATGAGACCTGGAAACATTCGGCTCTTGTAAATAATCTTTAACCAGATAGGTCATGCTATTAAAGTCAATGGTTCCTTTTGTGAATAAGGACTACTCAGCAGGCAAAACACTTGCTGGCCTGATTTCTAAGTCTTAAAATGCCAAGAAGAAAACACAAAATGTTTTTAATAATTTCTTGCTGCTGCAGTTCCCATTTTATTACAGAGTAAAATTTTATTGTTAGTTGTCCTATATTAGGAAAAAAAAAAAAAAAAAAAAGAGAGAAATATGAGCAGGACCCAGATGGCATTGTGCTTTTTACATAATTGCAAAGTACTTATGTTACAGGCAATCTTCATTATGTACTAATCAAACTTGTGTAATCCTGTCACTGCACTGTCAGTACGATTATTGCATCTGTTTAACAAAAAAAGTTGAATAACAATAATAAAGAAAAGTAGATAAATTAATGGTTTTCTCAGCAGAGACACAGTGACAAAGATCCTGCCACAGATGATGTTCTCAGCATACAAGAAGACAGGATGAATTGTAGCATCAATGTGAAATACTCTGGAGAAAAGCAAGAGGTATGACAACAATCAGACAAGATCACGGGAGCAGTTAAGCCAGCTAGAAAAGATTTGTACCATGTCCCTTATGAACATGTGAAAGCAGCACTCAGAACCTGCTGTTTCCTTTCTTTGCTAAGCAGAGAACAGTAATACCTGAGAGCATCTTTGTTAGATGTGGCTTGGCTGTGTAGAATTTCTGGGACATGAAGAAAGAATCAAAACATAACAGGAACAGTAAAAGAAAGGCAGAGTGTTCTTGCAGCATCCCAGAAAAAGACATCACAAATTTAGCAGCACGGGCTGTGCAGGAAGGAGACTCACAATTCAAACCTTGCTGTGGCTGAACAAACAGGCAGTGAAACTGCCATGTGCTGCTCCAGGGCTGGTGGGTGTCAGCATGGAGACAGTGTCAATGGCCACAGAAGTGATGGTTACAATCACCACACAAAACTGCTACAGTCCCCCTCAAATCAAGAATAACTGTGATGGCTACAGTCTGTAAAAGCCTTGCCTTGAATCTTGGTGACAGACTGTCTGCAGACTACAGTGACCTTTGCTGAACTCTGACATCTGGTAGGAGTGGCTGCCTGTGAGGAGGAGTGCAGACTGTCCCTTTACTTACACCCTGGGGCTTTGCCACAGCTGGTCACAAGAGTCACCAACTTCAAATTTCCAGTTTTCAGACAATCTGCTGGAAAACCCTGAATGGAGCACCTTTGAGGAGTCAAGTCCTGTATGCTCCTGAGACTTTGTGTCTGGTAGCTGAGGAAGAGCAGGTCCTTGGAGCTCTCTGTGCAGTCACAGTAGCAATGGCAAGCTCCTCTGATGCTCTGACACAACTGCAAACTCAAGCCAGAAGCCCCTTCTTGGTTTCAGCCAGCCACCGCTTTGAGTCCCCCCAGGGAAGCAATTTTTCCAGGAATCAGTGTTAATCTCACCTCTCCTTTGCATACTGCTGGCTTTCACACCTAAACCATGCCAGCCCTACAAACCACGGGAGCCTTGGTGGCCTTGGAACACCTACTGACCTTCATTCAGAAGCGCATTTAGCTCTTGTATAATCCCCAAGGCATCCAATTCTGCCTGTTGATGTTCACATGCTGCTCAGGTCCTTAGCTACAGAGGGAGACCTAAAGTAAGATTTTCAAAGGTTTTTTCTTCTGAGCGCAGCTGAGATCTTATAGGAGAAACACCTGGAGCCCAGCCAGCATCTTCTTTCTAGTGTGGTAATGGCACTGATTTATCATGCAGGAGGTGTGCATTCAGCCTTTTATTCTTCAGAGGCTTTTGAACCCCTGCTTCAGGCAAGGCTACTCAGTTCTTTGGTACTAATTTCCTATTTTTTGTTTTGGTGTCATTCCAAACTTTTAGGAATGAGTATAGTGCATTTAAGTCATCTATTTCTTTGTGTGTAGATTTGGGACTTCCTTTTTTTTTTTTTTTTCCTGGGTCATGAAACTTTGCTTTTTTGGTAAGTGAAAGAAGATGCAGGAAAATGCCTGAATACTATATGGAGAGCTTTGGTAACTTCCTGTTGAGGAATCCAATAAGGTCTTTCACTGTTTTTGGGAGAGTTTGAAAAGGCCTATGCTTCATGCAACAGCTGATGACAGCAATTTTTCTTATAAAATATGAGTTGCTACTTACTATAGATAGTTCTGAAAATCTCCAATGTGAGTTTTTTCAATGATGCCTGAACTTGAAATTTATGTACAGGAGGAGACGTTGGCAATACACAGAGACTGAAAAAAAAATTCCAATCTAAGAAAAAGACCATGAATTCTACATAAAGCACTTATAAATAGTCACAAAAGAATACCATGGCAACAAAGAAAGGAAAGAGATGAACTCTTCATTATAAAGGACAAATATGATAACTTTATTAAAGTTTTATAATCTCTATTTTCTCTTAGAGTATCATAATACACAATCTTGGCTAAAGCGCCATGGAACTGTGTTTTTCCTCCATATAAAACCCATCGATTTTCAGGGAAATTTCACTGAGAAAATGTCTTCTATATGTAAGCAAAACAAAATATTGCTCTTTAAAATAGGGTATTTGGCATGTAAACAAGCAAATAAAAAGCATTTACTCCACAAACAACCATAAAATGAACACTTAGAGCTAGGCACAAAAGTCTCAAAGCAGAGAAAAATCACCAGAGGTCAATAGCAAGCAAAAAAAAATGAACAGTTGCTGCAAAATATTAGCACTTCCTATAAATTTGCTGTTTCTGCTTTCTCACCCTGACTGGTTTTGTCTGGGGTGGAGTTAACTTTCCTCCCAATGGCTGGTATGAGGCTGTGTTTTGGGTTTGTGTTGATAATACAGAGATGTTTTTGTTATTGCTGTTATGGCCTACACAGAGCCAAGGCCTTTTCTGCTTTTCGTATGGCCATGCTGCGGAGGAAATTGGGCATTAGGGGAGGTTGCAAAGAGACACAGCCAGAACAGGTGACCAAACTGACCAAAGGGATATTCCAGACCATGGGACATCATGCTCAGTATATAAAGTGAGGGGAGGAAGTGGGGGACATTTGCAGTGATGGTGTTTTTCTTCCCAAGTAACTGTTACCTGTGCTGGAGCCCTGCTCTCCCGGAGATGGCTGAACACCTGCCTGCCCATGGGAAGCAGGGAGTTAATTTCTTGCTTTGTTTTGCTTCTGGGCACAGCTTTTGCTTTCCGTATTAAACTGTCTTTATCTCCACCCATGATTTTTCCAGCTTTTACTCTTCTCATTCTCTCCCCAACCCCACTGGTGGGGGATGAGCAAGCAGCTGCCTGGGGCTCAGCTGCTGGCTGGGGTTAAACCAAGACATCCCTCTCATACTAGTCCTGGTGTTTAGGGCATTTCTATCACCTTTGCACTCAGAGCAACCTGTGATCTTAAACATCTTAAGGTTCTTTTACACATGTAAAAATGACTGTTCTGGAAATCATATTAGTATTTATATTTAGATTTATGCTCTTTAAAATTTCTAGAAGTTCTGTATGTCCTCACATATTTAGGTTTCTTGAGTTTCCAATACCAGGTTACAAAATAGAGTCCATGTGCTGGACTCCAGAGAATTTTCGGTCATCTAGGACATCATACCTGACCTCTGTCTGACAATCCAAAAGACCTGGAACTCCCAAGAGTCCTTTCCTATACTTGGTACCTGAGTGAGATGTCTGAGGTGGTCTGACACATCTAAGAATTCTATAAGCACCTTTGTTTCAGCAACAGAATTCCTAGAGTGGGATCCACTTCCCTGAGTTCAGGTGTCAGTGATGTCAACATCCATGTTGAAGCTTGTTGCCTGTTCAGTGGAGACCCATTGGAGAGTCAGTGACATTTAGAGCACAATTCAATGGACCAAATGTCAACAGTTATAAAAACCAATGGACCATGGTCTCTGATTAGTATGAGAGCCCATGGTGATTTGTACATATGGACATATCTGGGTAAGGTATGTGTATCCAACCCTGTCTCGAATAAGACATTGTATTCCCATATAGGAATACCTAATTAAACTATATAGGTTTAAGACTCTAAGTATTTTTTTTTTTTTTCCTCTCTCTCTTTTTTTTTATTCTTGCCTAACACAGTCCTCAGTGCTGGAAGCCATAGATGAAGAGATGGTTACCCACTTCTTTAGATCACAAATAGCCACACTCGTGCCTGTGGACTGCAAGTCCCTGTTCTTTGTGAACCAAATGTGTGTGTGGCAAGGAAGGGGCAAGGAAGGAGAGCACACAATTAATATGTTCTGCCCACTGATATAGAACTCTTTGAACTTCATGCTTGCTGATGACAACCCAATTTAAAAAGAATTATAATGACAAAATGACCAGGCCATTTCCACATGCTCTGATTATTACCTTTACAAGTGAGAAGAGAGGCACATTGATAGGAGGTTTCATATTATAGTTAAGAAACTTATTTTTGTCTTTATTGTTTCTCCTTAGCTTCCTAACTTTTGTTTTTTTGCAATTATTTTGATTAAATTTACTGCATGACCTTTTTTTTCCCCCCTTGGAAACCTAATAGCAGGTCTAAAAATAATCACAGCTCATAGGGCAAAGAATTGTTGTAGGGTTTACTGGTTTCTTTTTTTCCCCTTAAAAGTTATAGTTGTAGGACTTTAAATACTACATAAAACACCAAAATTACTCTGAAATGGTGTAAGAAAATGCTGCCCTAAATTAGAAATTTACATCTATTCTCGCCTCTATGTGCTGATCCATTTTTAAAGCACTTGCAAGATTTGTTGTTACTTTGAGGCTAGAAAATAGACTCTGGTTCTCTTATGAAAGGAGATATTGTATTCCTACTGCTTGATAAAAGCAAGAGAAAAGGAATTCAGTCCTGTCACAAAAGAAATAATAGAAATACTCTCTTCTTGGTGAAACTGCAAGGTCAGTTCATTTCCTTACATTGATAGAAGTGGTCACTTCCTCCCTCTTTTTGTCTTTCTGAAATATTTTCTTTTGTTTGATCCTGCTGTTGTGAGTTGGTTCTATTCAATCCTTATTTATCTTTGTAATGTGAATATCAGCTCTTCTCAGGGCTCACATCTATAAGAATGTGTCCATAAAGCCAGTTTTGTCTTGTTTTGTTTTATAAAAAAAGATATTTTATTCGTAGTGCATTTATTATGGTTTTTCCCACTGGTTATGTTGCAAGATAGCTGACACCCTCCAGTGAGCATCATTTCTCAGTGAAAGCTGCAGTACATTCTCCTCATTAGCTATGTCTGATTTATGAAAAATACAAGTTGGTGTCCCAGACATTAGAAAAGCCCAGGTAAAAGGTCACAGTGGAGCAGGAGGAAGGCTGTATGTTCAGACTGAACATCTTTACACTTTGGACTTTAGTAAATTTACATCAGATGCATACAATGAGGCACCTACAAATAGCTGAAGATCTTTGTGTTCTGGCCAGTCCTGGTAATTTGTTACAGGAAGCACAAGTGGGGGGGCATTCTTGAAGAGACTTTTAAGAGGAACTTAAAAGAGGGATGAACCTTAGATATTATTCCTGAGTTGTAGGTTAGACGTAAAGAATCTCGTTGAAAAGCACATAAGGGATGCTATAAAAGAGTTGTGTGAACAGGAGAGACCTGGGAAGAGGGAGGTCATGAAAATGTACAAGGGCAAGTGCAACTATTTTTGTACAGATAAAGATGCAGAGGTAACCTCCATCTGATGCCAGTGATTCACAGAGGAATCATGAAGGGACCCAAGAAAATAGGTGTAGTGCCTATAAAAAGCAAATAGCATATCAGAGAACGGATTTAAGAGCAAGGCAGCAATCAGGAGGCCAGGGGTGAAATTTGGACTAACATTCTTTCTGCATTGCACGTGGAAAGGATGACTTGGATAAGAGGCCAAAGCAGCCCATTTTGTGGCAGCTACATTTAGTTGTTGGCAAGGAAAGAAGCACCACAGACAAAGGTTGGTGGAAGAGACATGCCAAGCATTGAGAAGCATGTTTTCAGGCTCTAGTCAAAAGTGGTAGAGTAAAATAATGGACAGTGCAGAGGCTGAGCTTCTGAGGACTTCATAGAAGTGAGAAGATGGAAAAACAAAATTGTAGAATCTAAGAAATGAAAAGAATAAAAGCATGAGCAGGCAGAAGAGGGGAAGGAGGAAACTGGGGTTCCAGGATACGTATTCACTGTGAGCAGAAAAAGTCTGATTTTAAGGAATAATGTCTGACTGTGTGAAGTGTCTGAGGGGTCATGGCAGATGAGTAGAAAATAGACTCTAGGGGTTTAATATGACTAAGAGCTCTGAAGTCCTGGAACAACAGAGCAGGAAGGAGGAGCTATGGTCAACCATAAATGGTCCAGAATCCAGAAAGAGCTCAACACCTCCTGTAAACACAAATAGATCTGCCTACCACAAATTTTATTTATCCTGTGGAGTCTTAAAGTACCAGAATGGTATTTCAAAAACAGTATTTCATGACTGAGAAAAGCATCACTGTGGGTTCTTCCCTGAGAATAGAGCCAGACTCCCCGACATTTACAGGAAATATCTCAAGGTCATTTACGGCACTCAGAGACTGGGCACTTTCAGTCTCTCCCTGCCTTTTGACTTCAGCTCTTGTTTCAGTGACATCCTCTGTTGGTTTGGGTAATGGTAAGTGGCAGACTGGCCAGGAGCTGCTGCCTCCCCCCGTGCAGGGGACTCCGTGTGCTCGGTCTAATTGTGTGTTTGGGGCTGCTGCGCTGTCCCTTGGAGTGAGCACAGATCAGAAGTCAATTGTCCATTCTAATCAGATTTGCCCAGAATATATGCTACGTGATGTTTCAAGTGACTAGAATTAGCTTACACACAGCAAACATTTCAGGTCTAATCTGATCATTTTAAGTGAAAACTAGTGAGCTCTAACTGTAGGGAAGAAAAAGCCATGTGATAATCGATAAACCAGGAATGATCTGAGAGAGGGGACCAGTGTGTTTGATTAATCACCCTACCAGCTGACCAGATTTATGACATGAAGCACATTAATCACATACTTTCAGAAAAAAAATGGGCTTTATACTATACAAACACTATCTATGGCCTTTGCTGTGGCAATTTAATTTGTGAAGATTTCCTCTGACACAGCAATGGGATACGCTACAGCTGAAAAATATACAAATATTCATAATTCTTTTCAAATAGCCATTGCATTAGTGTCTTCCTGGGTACCTTTTCTTGAAGTGGCTCTCTCTTTTGACTTGGCTGTACATTCTGTTTCTCAATGCTTACACCTAAGTGAGAAGATGTAACACGAACTCCACTAGAATTTAAATTCTCAACACAAATCTTGTCCTCATCACAATAATAAAAACAAGCTGTGTTTCCAGATTGATTTTTTTTTCCTTTTGTTTGTTACTAGAATATCTCTCTGCAGTTTTTAGAAGCATTTTACAGAGAGATGGATTTTTTCCTTATATGAAGCCTCAGTTTTCATGGTACCAACTTGATCTCTCTTCCCTTGTTACACTGATACTTTCACTGAAGGGGAAAAGAAGGAAGGGAATGTCCTTTTCTAGTAAGATTTATTAAGTCCTTAAGTATGTACATGTTATTAAAGGTCTTTTAGGTTTGTTGTTGTTAGCGCAGATTTTACTTTTATGGGGATTAAGCTCAATATTTCACCTCTCAAAGGAAGGCCCGATCTGCCCTATGCTAGAGGACATGTGGTAAGTTTAAGTCAAATTTATCTAGATACTCTGAATTTTGCAGAGGGAGTGTTTCAACAAGCCTAATTACAACTTTTTGATAAACCCAAACAAAATTCTTAATAGGAATTAAAGAAAAAAAAATCCATTATCAAAGTGTTTTCTTCCTGTTTTTTCTGCTTCATATCTTCTACTTTTGTCAAACTGCTTTACATTTGTCTATAGCTTTTAGAAGTTATTATTATTTATTGTTTCAGTTTACATCTAGGTTTGATAAAAGGCCAAACTTATAGCAATTAGAGAAATAAACCATGGTCAGAAAATTCTCTCCAAAAAGAAATATCTCCTAACAACAAGAACAAATGTTATTATCCATCTTCTACAGGGAAGGAGCTGAGATATAGGTAGATTAAAAGTTTTACCTAATATTGGAAAAAAACTCCTCTATGACAGCCAAAACTGAACAAAAGAGAGGAACTACTTATTTTTCCTTTCTGTATTGCCTAGAAGAAGCTCATTTGTTCTCTCGTCCCCTTACATGTTATTCCCACACATTTTTGTTATGTCTCTGTTCTTGCCTGTTCACCTTCTCCTGTGCCAATTCAAAATACTGCTGTAAAAAATAATTTCCTGTTGTGGCCCTTCTGATTTCCCCCCTGATTTGAGTTTCCCCCTCTCCATGGCATCGAACACACCTTCTGTCTTTACTTCCAACCTCTTTCACAGCCCAGACTTTGCCCATGCTTTTTCAAGATGACAGTTCCCTCCTACCCACCCCAGACATGAGCTATCCAAGCCCACTTTTTTTATTTGGAGTGTCTCCCTCTCAAAATTCCCAAAGCTATTTCATTTCCCTCCTTCAAACCCCACCTTCAATTTCTCTGGTGAGCATGACAAGCTCAGTGCTGCTGGGCTGCAGTTGTGCTGAGATCAGGGCCCGCTATCAATGCTCTGGCTCCTTCTGCTCTCCCATCTGCCTGCATCCCTTGCTTTCCACTGGGAGCTCTTCCAACACCAACCAAAACTCTGTCTCCTGGTGGCAAAGCCTGTGGAACAAGAGGGACATGGTTCATGAGAGTGACACCTATTTCTAAAACACTACAAATAGTAAATCAGTTTCATAACACCAGCAAATAATTTGGTCAGTAACACCAGAACCAAAAGCAATAAATCAGTGCCACTGAACCTTAGTCCAAGCCAAGAACAGTGAGAAAAACACTTAACATAATTTATATTTTGCACATCTATTAATTCAACTCAGTGCAAGTTCTTCCTTTTTGTGGCAGCATTGCAGTGTTGGCCTGTGTTTGATATCACATAATTTCTAACCTTCAAATGCTACTGCTGTTGCAATCACTCATTTGAGGGATGATCTATTTGACTGCTGAATAGTCTAACGATAAGATAGCTTGTGGAGATAGAAGCCTGGCCAAAAGCTTTCACTTCTGATGGCATCCTCTGCCAATAAGCATCAGCAAAAGCTGTCCTGACAGGGAAGATACATGCATGTTCCTCTCAGATTCCAATAAACCTGAAATTAAGTTGCCAAAATCAGCACTGGAGTTCAAACTATCCATAAGGGTCAGTTCAATGGCAGTGGTGGCAGGGCACTACAGCACATAAGACCTGTCATTCTCCCATGAGTTGTTTCCACAAGTCAGGCATATAAAATCACTGACATTAATTTAATGAGTTAGTTTTCGGGAGATTAGTCTCACCATGAGCTGGATTATTCTGAACATATGGAGATCCAGTCTGGCTATGAAGTATGTAAAAGAATGGCAGAGATTTGGGAATGCTGACTTTTTGAGCTGAGTGAATCTCGTGTTAAATAATTTAACTCTTCATATCACTGTTGGAACTGGTTTGTTGCTGTCTGGTTTTGAGGAGATTTTTTTAATTTATAGCTATGCCAGTCACTGTAGGTAACTCCAGTTTAGCTCTGTAACAAAGCACAATGGAGTCCAGGGTTGTGTATATTTATGAAAAATCAGATTTGTAACAATGGAACGTGGGAGAAGCCAGACTTTGGAACAAATATAGACTAATACTGAAGTTTAGTCATTTCTTCTAGCAGTGCAGGAAAATCTTGGGAACAAATGACAGTGAATATGAGATTGTCTGAGATCAGGGCTCACTGAACTAAAATTTCAGGGATAAAAATCTCAGCGACATCCACATGAGCGAGAAGCCTCATTTGTTGTTTTTTGGGGGGCTCTTTGGGGTTTTTTTGGCATGTATTTTTGTTTGTTTGTTGGTTTTTTATTGTATGTGTAGTTTTTTGTTTGGTTATTTTGTTGTGTTTTTGTTTTTGTTTTTTTGGTTATGATTTTTTAGCATTTTAGAGCTCAATCCATGGAAGGGATTAGAGGCCTAACTGCTGCATAATTGAAATTATAGAACAGGTCCTCAGCTGCTAACCAAATTCTGAAGGACCAGAAAATCTCATTTTTTAATAGTAACATTGCCCAAGGTCAGCCATCGGCTATCCATTGTGAATAATCGGTCTTTATCTCACTGTTGTTCTTTGTTTCAATTCACAATAAAGACAATATTATACCATCCACACTGTTACTCATGAGGTCCATCTGCAAAGACATTTTAGAGGATGAGGAGACTTGTACAAACCATTTTACCCTACAGTCTATTGATTAGAGTGCCAGACTTGGGAGATTGAGTTTCACCTCTGCCCTCTGCCCCAGATCTCTAACTCTGGAGAGAATCTGGACCACAAGAGGAGGAAATTGTATTTGGAGGTAGTCTTTACAATTTCCATATGTTCTGCTGGAGCTCGTTCCCTTTTTAAGGAAAAGTTAAGTAATAGTTGAGGAGTAGTAGTAGTAGCAGTAGCTGTTAATTTCAGCAATCATTATCATTCAGTTTCTTTCTCTTCCTGAGTGGTGACTCAGCCTCTGTGTTGACAGAATAGCTCTCATGAGTTTTATCTCTTGGTGGTCTAATAAATATTCAGGAATCTGACCAAAGTGGAAAAGCTTAAATGGGAAAACTTTATAGCCTTTTTCTTCAGGCTCCAGAGCCTGCTTCAGGTGTTTTCTCACAAATCATGGGATTTTATGGCAAACATGGGAATGAATGTCCACAGATGGAAGCAGCAGATGAGGCTGGATGGTCTGTGAGGCTGGGGGTTGTTTAACCGTGGAAAAGAAGAAGGTGACTCAGAATTTCTCAGGACAATCTGGTTTAGGTGTGCAGTCCCCTAAAGCATGGAGCTAATTGTGTGTTTAGTGCTGGTGGCATGGCTCACCCTAACCCTTTCCTTATGATTTTTGGGTGACTACAGAGGGAATGATGGAGGACAGTGCTCAATTCATGGCTCTTTGGATCCTTTCAAACAACTGGCTCCCTGCATGGTGAAAGCAATGTCAGTGCCAGATGCAATGTCAAAGCTGTCTCACTTTGGACATGTTTTCTGCAGCCTCACATTGTTCCAGTTTTGGATTAGTTCTACCTCTGTGTCAAATGGTTCAGTTGCTGAAGTCACACTTCACTTACATTGAAGTAATCTGTGCTTTAAAGCTGGTAGTCATAAAATACTATATTTCACAGGCTTTCAAATAGATGCAGTCCATGCTCTTTAATAGGCCACACTTTTTTTTTTTTTTTTTTTTTTGGACAAAGAATTTTCCCCTTTTTAAAAGTGCTCAGATATCACCTAGTTGTAGTACAAAACACATAGCCAACATCACGGATTTTGCATCTTCCAGATTACTCAATGCCTTTAAAATAAAACAAATGATTCTTAAACAATATGATTTCAACCAGCAGAAAGTTTGGAGATTAGTTCAAGAGCTCAGGAAGGACAAGATAAAATGTTTAAAATTATCTCTTCTAACTTCTTATTCCCTGAATCTACAGAAAACTGATATTAGTCAGCCTTACTCCCAACCATATTATAAAATCAAAAGGGGATTTAATATATTTTATTTAACACCAGGAAAGCTATTCCAAAAGAAGGGAATAGATAAGTCTTCTGCAGGCTCACCACAGGCTTGCATTACAAGGTAGTTAACCCATAATTTTTATTTCAGAATAGATCATAATTAATCACAGCTATTGTTCAGCTGTTCTGAAATTTGGCCATTTTCAATGATTTTACAAGACTTGAAAAAGGCGTCCTGCACAACCCGCTCTCCATTCAGTTGTACCAGCAAAAGTACCTGTTACCTGAAAGAGGAAGCTGTTAGATCCTTCTCTGCTGTCTGTCAGGCTAATTCAATTGATGTTCTACCTAGAACCCTGCAGGACCACAGCTGCTGCAGTGGATAGACCTTCGTTAAGCCTTAAGTGACTTAACAAGCTGTGCTAATGAAAAGGGGGTTTAATGAGGTTCTTTTAGCTAAGTTCAATGTATTTTTCTGCTTCATCTCAGCCCTACATTTCCTGAATTTTATACAATATAGCTTAAAAAATCCCTTCATTTTCCAACTAAAATGACCCTTGATATCTTGTTAATGGTTGAATATATAATATTCAGCTATTCCAATCAACTTCAACAGTGGCTGTTGCCTTTCTCTAAGCAGGAGCTACTTGCCAGGCTAAGGATCATGATACTGGACTGAAGGCCCTTTAGCCTGACTCATGGTAGTTCACAAGTCCTTTGCTCTCAAATTAGATTTAAAATGATACCTTTGATAAGTGATATGTCTCATCTTTCACAGTGCCACGTCGCAGCATTTAGGGAGCTGTGTCACTTTTTAAATGACAAATATTAAAATCAAGCTCTTTGATTCCAGAAATCAGCATGTTTACTTACCAGCTCCTCCGTTTGATCCAGATTCACATAGTCATTAGCAGAGATAATGACAAATTGCCCCGTGTGACTGGAATGTGAGCTGAAGCCTCAAATAACACAGAAGTAGTACACACATCACCCAGCATAACTACCTTACTTGAAAGCTACTCTAATTTTATAAAGCAAGTTGTCAAATCGATGTCTCTGCTGTCAAACAAAAATATGTTTTTAAAGGAATGCCTAAAAAATCCATAGAGGAAATGTGAGTCCAGCATGACATTTGTTTGATTTCATTCCTCAGGCGATGCCGTAAAAATTGATCAGACCACATTTAATGGAGAAATCATTGAAGTCTAATTCAACCAACTCCAGAAATATTTATGAAGAACAGTTTAAAACCACTGATATGATACAGGATGATGCTTGTTGTAGTATTATTAATAGCTAGGAAGATGCAGTTTCAACATAGGATTTCTACAAGAACTCTGTGATACATTTTCAGCAGCTTTTGTACAATGAATTGTTATTAAAATAGCACAACCTTCCAAATTGCTGTTAGCTAAAGATGGGCTTTGTATGACTTGATATTTATCCATTTTGACCTTTAATACCTTTTACAGTCATCGTTGGTCCAATAAAAATCTACTTTACCAGTCTTGTCCTGGTAGAAATATGACTGCAAGCTTTTGCTACTCAGCCCCACAGCAGTCTGCTACTTAAAGTCCTCATTTTGTTTAACTCGTTCTTCCCCATGTGGAATCACAGAATGGTTTGTGTTGAAGGGACCTTGAAGATCATCTCATGCCAGCTCTCTGCCATGGTCAGGGACATCTCCCACTATCCCAGGTTGCTCCAAGTCCTATCCAACTTGGCCTTGAACACTTCCAGGGGTGGGGCATCCACAGCTTCTCTGGGCAACCTGTGCCAGGGCCTCACCACCCTCACAATAAAATATTTCTTCCTAATATCTAATATAAACCTATTCTCTTTCTGTTTAAAGCCATTCCCCCTTGTCCTGTTACTGCATCCTCTTGTAAATAGTCTCTCTCCATATGTTGGCTCTCCCTGGTCTCTGTACTAAATGTTCTGCATGTAAATGCCCAACAGTAATTAATTTGCTGATAGAGAATGATTCCCATTTTCTAATACTGCAGGACTGTATGAAATCTTTGCAACCAGGGTGCAAGCATGTTAGTCAGTATGGGGGCTTCTGATAAAGGCAATAGTAATTTTAGCTTGTTGAAAGGCCTCCTTGGAGCTCCTTATGGGTTTCAATTTTTTTTTTCTCCTCTCTCTCCATTAAAATTTTTATACATCATTGTGGAAAAAAAAGAAAAAACTCCAAACCCTAAACAAGTGAAACTCTTTTTCTCTAAAGGACTGTTGTCCTTAAGGGCACCTAGCAGAACTGTGGTTCAGCAGAGCATCTCTTGAAGACAGAGAATGCTCTGTAATTTGACACAGGCTGCAAGTCCTTCATAATGAACTCAACCAACAAAATGCACTTTTCTTCTTCACAGCTGTGATAGCCCATGAGGCTGGAGAGGAAGGCTGTTGAAGGGGGAGCTTTTGTCATACCTAAGCAGTGCCAGCAAATGCTCACAGGAGAGATGAAGACTTCTTCTTAATCCAAGGACCACAGATAAAAGAGAATTATGTACATTGAAGACTATATGCTTGCACACACACAGACAAAATAAAAATAATAAATCCAGCCTGGAATAATATAGTCTGGATAAATAAATTCTAGATTCCCAGATTCTCTGATGTGTCTTCATGTTCTTAGCAGACTCAGAACAGCAGCTTGTCTGAAAGACAGTTGATATTACATGAAAAAAAACATTTAAAATTTAATATTTTAAACTTTATGATTTGATCTCTTGTCTCTGGCTCTATAGAATCAGATAAACCCCTTGGTACTGGGAAAGAAAAATGGCTGTTAATGGGCAGGAATTTTATGTACATAATGATTTTTCATTTTGATTTTTTCAAAGTCCAAAGTACCTCCACACAATTTTCTCTGAGTGGCCAGGGATGCCACACATCCAAGTGTGCAGAACTGGATATTGACTGTCTTGGGACTGCACACAGCAGCCCTTCTTGCTTTCTTAAGGTAAATCCCAGTTGTGAGAGGGCTTCCCAACCCTCTGGAGGACCTGCAGCCAGGTTCTGTAATGCTGGGTCCTGGGATATTCCAGATGTCCTGATCTTGCATCCTTTATGTTAAGAGAAAAAAAAAATCAGGAACAAGACGCCAAACCTAAGCTCACAGAACAGTTCATCAGTTCTTCTTTTTGTGGTCACAGAGATGCAATGGGATGATCCAAGACCCAGAAACACATTGGGAAGTGAGAATATAATGAGAGGAAATATGTGTAAGTTGCATTAAGGCTGTGAGACAGAAGGAATTCCCTTTCCATGGGATATGCAGAGGGCTGAAACAACTTTAAAAGCAGGGTTGATAAACTCTGTGAGGAGAGTAGAGAACTAAGAGCAGAATGTAAAAGGATGTTTGCTAACCGAAGGATCACGGAGTGATGACAAATTGAGGACATGTAGCTGCCATGTGTGACATTGCAGGGAGAAATATTTTTCTTAGCCTTTCTATGCACGTACTGTTACTCAACCTTAGTTCTTTGTCCCCAGAATCACTATCTGCTGCCCTCACTTTCTAAAACAAAAAACTCTCCTTGTCTTATTGGGAAATGTACCCATGGGAAGGGAATCAGGAATCAGGGAATGTGGAGTGGGGTTTTTTCGGCCATGTGTCATGGTGAGGGGTCCAAGCTATAATCTGTGAAGTTTACTTCAAACCCTGTTATATCTCAGCCTGACACTTTCTGCCACCAAGAATTCTTGTGTATCAAAATATGCATAAACCTCACATTTATTTGATTGGGATAATTTGAAGGAAACCTCTGGTCCACAGAAGTAGGTCATGCAGGATTTATCCACCTTGCGTTGACTGCTCTTTTCAGTGTAACTGGATGATTTGTGCCTTTGGCAAGAGTTTCTCAGAATCTTTTTAATGCTGAAAATCACATTAATGTGTGAAGGGCTGAGCAGACAGATTTACCTGTTGCTTGCCCAGGAATATGTGAGAACAAGAGTAGCTTTGCACCTCTCTAATATGAAGGATTTTGAGAAGAAACTTCTCCCAGGAATGGGATGCAGTCACCTTCCAACTGATCCTGCTGTAAATATTGGAGACATCTGTGAGTTTCTCCGTAGAACTGCGAAACAGTTAGGGGTGAATTAATGGACTGAATTAAATGTTGTCATGACTTGTAAAGTCTGTTTACTTAGGCTGTAATTATAATCTGCCTGAAATGATAGGAGCTGCAAGGTGGTTTCAGGGGCCCTGGCTGGGGCAGCAGCAGGCTCGGGAGGGAGTGGGAGGGATGCTGGGATCCTGACAATGCCAACGCCGTGGTGGCTCCTGCACTGAGGGGAAATTCTCCTTGAGCACAGCCAAAAGTGCATCTCGCTGAAGCATGAAGATTTGCAGCTCTTCAGATGTTAATGCTGATGAACACAGAATAGAACCAGCAATTTGCTGGAAAATTGAGGCTTTGGTGAGAGAGAGATAAAATAATTCACAAATGCTTGTTGAATTTCGTACTGTTTTCTTTTTTTTTTTTTTTAAGTGTGCTACATTATAAAATGCTGTTTACTTTTCCTTCCAAACTTTTTCTAGCAATAATGATTTAAGGAGATAAGCAGTAAAATCTCATAAAGAATAAATCTTTTGTTAACCCAACTGGTACATCTAGAAATAAAACATTGTGCAGCATATAAGTACTGGTATATATAAAGTTTTAAATTTAAAGAAAATTATTTTTGATACCACTTTTGTTTTTTCCAGGACCCAAGATGATCACATTTCTTTTTCATTTTGACTCAAATTACTTTTTACAATTATTAAATTCAACATTAAACCATAAATAAATATACTTCATCTCACTCCATACCTACTGTTTGAGCTCCATGTTATTAATTCATAAATCACTGAAAATCGGATTTTAAGAGTACTTATATCTAAAATTGCAGCGAATTTTGTTAACAGTTGTAGCCAAATAAAAAAGACAGAGAATTTAAAAAAAAACCCTACACAGATACGTTACTATTTGAAAAAAAAAAAATGATATGCCAAGATAAGGAAAAATATTTTTTTGTAAATTTCATTAAATAAACTCTAAAAAGTTATATTTCTTCCACAAATGGTAATTCTTCCCCACAGCCGATTTTTCCAGACCAGATGAGTAAGAATTTTGTTTATTCACTACAGAGGAATACTTCTGGTTTTGCTCATTAGTATCTGGTCTCAAGTCTTTTCAATCTGTGCAGTTTTATGCTGAGCAAGTTGGGTGGTTTCATGTCATATTTCAGAAGGAATTTTCAGGATTTTTTTTTTTTTTCTTAATTCACCAAGGTAAAGTTTTCAAAAATGTCTTAGGCTACTTTTGCCAGCTAAACGTAGTAACCCTGGACCATCAGCCCATTAAATTTGGATTTTTTCTTGAGTTTATTTTTATTTTATTTATTTT